>JAXCLR010000092.1:5722768-5757914 GCA_035584095.1 Annona squamosa | reverse complement strand
TATACAAACTACCCTACTTTTCAATCATTTTTACACAACTACTCATACAACTAACCTATCTATTTTAACTTTATTCTTTTTACTCCTCATTATTACTCCTATTATATCACATCACTTTCTATTGATTTGATAACTTCTACTTTAAAAATTTTTCATCAAAAATTTTACCAACAACCAAACACACCGTGGAGTTACCGGCTGTATACTTTTTTTTTTTCCTGTGTTCGGGGCCTCCCAGCGGATCGAAACCCCAGCTAGAGACAAGCGAAGACCGCGGTACGGCCATATTGCCGAGTTGGCAGTTGGCACTTGTTTCAACTTTAGGGGGAGCCGTGAGTCCTCGAAACTTGAACCGAAAGGCATAGCTGTGAATCGCACCATGCTCGGTGGACACGACATCGCTTTAATGGCTCGGGGGCCATGTTTGTCACGGCCGCCGTAGATAAATAAAGTGGTCCAGATAAAAGAAAATGTTATGATATAATATGATACGATAAGAAAGAGATAATATAGGAAATAAAAAAATAAATTTAAAATAGATAAGCTAATTGTATAAGTAGTTATGTAAAAATAGTTAAAAAATAGGATAGTTGTATAAAGAAATATAAATAAATAATTAAAAAATAAAGTAATTATGGAAAGTAAAGAAATTTTAGATTGAAAAATTTTACGCCGACATGTTTTGTCCATTATCAAACACACTATTTATCTAAAATTTTATTCACATTCATGCCGTAATGTAAAATCACAAATGTGACCAAAATTTAATTATGAATTTATAAATGATAATCAAAATCAAATGATATATCATTCTATATCACTCAAAGTATAATTTATAGTTATAAAAATACTAAAAATTATAAAGGATAATGAGAATTCTCGTCAAAATACAAGGGTATATTTGAAATTTTTGAAAGTTTGTGGAAATAGAATTAAGTATACGTAAAACTTTTTCTCAACTTTTATCTAAGGTGTGTTTGGGAAATAATAAAACTTTTGAATGAAAAGTTTTGATGTAAAATTTGTTAAAATGAGAAAGTATTGTGTGATATAATAAGGTTAATAATGAAAAATAAAGAAAATAAAGTGAAAATAAATAAGTTAGTTATATAGATAATTGTGTAGAAATAATTAAAAAGTAGAGTAGTTTTTATATGAAGATATAAAGAAATAATTAAAAATTCGAATAGTTATGAAAAGTGAAAAGTTTTATATTAAAAAGTTTTATATAAAACCAAACACACTCTTAATTTTGTAGACAAATTTATTTAGAAAGTATATATCACCATTTGAATGACTTAAGTGATTGATACAAGTATGTGTGGATTGGAAGTTCAGGATTTAAAATTAGTTTAAAATATTTATCTTATTTACTCTTTCTTGAAATATACCTTCATCTGTTCTCTAATAACTCAATAAAGGTGACATAATAAAAGAAAGTAAATAGTGTAATTGGGTTGAGTGAGGCTTAGCCTGATGCATTTCAAATAGGTCAAAAAATCAACTTACCAATTGGTTGAAAACGTGTTGAATAATGAAAATAAAAGGAATAAACTACTTAAAATATAATTGAATATAATTCATAAAGATTTTAACATTATTACTTGAATTTAAAAGATCAATTGTTGAATTTATTTCTAATCGAAATGTTAATTTTGTCGTCAAAATTTATATACGAGTGTAAAACAAATATTAATAAAAAAAACATTAACTCCTTTACAGATTAGTGATTTAAATAGGTAATATGGGTTAGTAAGTTAAATGGATTGGATTGCTAAATAAGCTAAACTATGACTAACTTGTTTATTTGAATGAGTAAAATAGGTTCGGTCAATGAGTTGGTAATTAAAAAGTTTAATCCTAATTGATCTCAAATTGAGTTCATTCATGCGGATCAGCTCAGTCATCGTTGCAAATAATTAGATGATATCCAGGCATCTAGGTAATAAATACTCATCTGTCCTCTTTCAAATAATTTTATTTTAGAAGTTATATATTTGCAACTCAATCATCCGAAAGTTTTTACACAATCCAAACATTACTTACAGGAGACAATGATCCTGAATTAGAGACAAAAGCTAGCTTACTAGGATTTGAAACCTAAACTTACAGGAAAGAAGGAAGGAATGTGTGCCATTGGACTATGCTGCTGGTCACTGCATAAATTTACATTTGACCTTCATCCAATTATGCTTACTCGATTTTTACTGTAACTGTTGATTTTTACAAAAAGCCTCCTACTTATGAACTTTTTACAATTACACCCCTCCCATTAACTTTAATCACAACGGAATGCCTTATCTTTGTGAGCATTTGTTGAGACTTTTCCTGGCTAAACTTTAATTTTCGTAAAAAAGAAGCATATAAACAAAATGACAGGTACACTGCAAGCTATTTTTATAAAATCAACAGTATGGGTAAAAATTGTAAAATCGAAAAGGAACGCGGATAAATAGAAATAGCTGCATGTAGCTCTGATTTTTAGATTCCCAGGCCCTCAATAACGTATACCAAGATCCTTCACTCCATGATTGTTGTTCACAATGGTTGAGTGTTCCCCACTCAAGGAAAATGATCATTTTCATCTTTAAAAAGTTAATTTCCCATATAAATAATGGGTACTCATCCCGTGGCCCCCAGTGGGCAATGAAATATGTCGGTGCTGCATTTTAAATTTGGACCACCACAGTCCTATTATCGGATCTAACTCATCTACTTTCACGGCCATTTAATTATTTACTGTTGCTTCCACGTAACTAGCACGGCTAATAAAGAGTATTACTTCGGGTGTGGGGAGTCTAAGCTTAGAGTTTTGATGGAGGAAGTTTATCTTCTATTTGCTGGGGTAATATTTTCGTAGCTATTTTGTTAATAATATTATGAAATTTGCACTTGTGAAGCTAAGATTGAAATGTATTATAAATATAGGTGCACGACTTATTAGGTATCTTAAAATGAGTAAGGCAAGTTTATAAGATAGAACAGTCTTAAAAATTAGAACAGACACAACGTAAAAAATGACAAAGTATAAGTTTTTAAAAATAAAATAAGGATAAATTCAAACCTAAAACCAAACCGTTCTGACCTAAGTTGCCTCTAAAATACAAAAAATAAAATAATTATTTATCCTTTCAATTAAAAGCTTTTATGGGATTGACATGCAAAACATATTATACATTGAAGAAAAAAATAGTGTTCTAAAATTAGGAAGTATTTCAAAAGATCCAAGACTATTAAATATAGGGTGTGTTTAGTTAGAGGTAAAACTTTTAATGAAAAATTTTTGGAGTAGAAATTGTCAAATCAATAGAAAGTGATGTGATATAATAGGAGTAATGATATAGAGTAAAGAGAATAGAGTTAAAATAGATAGGTTAGTTGTATGGTTAGTTGTGTAGAAATGATTGAAAAATAGGATAGTTTGTATAAAAAAATGTGAAAAAATAATTAAAAAATAAAGTAATTATAGAGAGAGAAAAGTTTTAGTTGACACTTTTTTGCCCTAAACAAACACACCCATAATGTGTATCTTTATTTTCAAAGCAAAATTTTCAATTTTAAAAACACGTTTTTCGATTGTCAGTACAATGTTTTCTTTTGCAACGTATATTATTACATTCTCATTTCATTTCTCTACCTTATTCAAACTTGTTGAATCCTTTTAAATAGGAATTAAAGTTATTCAAACTTATTGAATCCTCTTAAACAGTAATTAAAGTTTACATAGACTAGACGGGTTTTCAATTGTTCTATTTTTAATTATTTCTTCGCATATTCTTATAACTACTTTATTTTTCATTTATTTCTACGAGTATTCATATAATTAACCTATCTATTTTAATTTTATTCTTTTTACTTATCACTGTTATTCTTATCACATCACATCATTTTTTACATTTTAAAATTTTTTATCAAATTACTTTACATTAATAATTTTATCACTTTTCAAATACACTCTAAAAGAATTTTAGTTATGCTCAACTTATTTTTATCAAATTACTTTTCATTAATAGTTTTATCACCTTTCAAATACACTCTAAAAGAATTTTAGTTATGCTCAAGCAATTAGGCAAGCTTTGACTCCAAATTAAGCTGCGATTGTTTTGTGTGAGCAATCATGGCTGTCGATCTAGGTGGGCCCCAATCGAAGTGACACCAACCTCCGCTGAGCCTTTTGGGGGTCAACTCAATGCTCGTGAAAAATAAGCTTATTTGCAACCGAGATTGCTTAATTAGCTCGCATCATCAATACCTTAATTAGGTTGCATAATTACCCAACACTATCTAAACTGTTTCTATATGACCAGAAAACATGGGTGAGATAAACCCTTGATTAGATGCACCAACCCAATAATATTCAAGAAGGAAAATAACAGTGTACTATGATAGTGATGTATCTCACGATACCACATATTTTTCTTCCAAGCGAAACCAGAAACCCAATAATTCAAAAATAATTTTGAATGTCATGAAGATATAAACCTAACCCAGAAATGAAAACAGCTTGAAGTGGCCACATTTAATAAGGGAGGAACCAACAACAGACAGGAATTTTCAATTGCTATTAAGATATTTATTTGAGGGTCATTTTTGGACATCATTGATTGACAGCCATATTATTAAAATGTCGATAGAGCCCATTGGCCTTGACTCACTGAGTGGCCATTCTTTCCACCGAAAAACTAGCCACCCCACAATCAAACTAGAGAGAGAGAGAGAGATAGATAGATGCAGCAATGCAGGACGTAGGAAACATATATACATACCTTTGATGCAGGGCAACCTCGGCTGTGAGTAGTGGCCATTTGCCACAACCACAGCATCAAACACCTCCTCAGTTACCTGCTCATTCTTTTGATCCACAGCTCTCACCACCCACTTCAATTCCTCGCCAAACTGGGCATAATTCAGCATCCCAACATACTCCACCCTTGTATTGAACCTGATCATCTCCCTCAATCCAAACCTGTCACAGAAGTCAGAGAGGTACAAGTAGAGCTCCCTGTGGCCAGGAAACCTCCTCATGTCCCTCCCTTTCTTAACCGCAAATGGGAAGTCTGTGAAGCCCATGATCTCCCTAGACGAAGTGAGCCTGAGGGAGGCATATAAACTGCTGTGCACCTTGAGGTAGCTGCCTCTGCCCATTGCATCTTCACATCCGACCTCACATGAGTCATACAGCCATTGCCCACCAATGTCATGTTTCTGCTCAATCACCACCACTGAGTGGCCTTCCTTCCTGAGCTCCCTGGCAGCGACGAGCCCCGAAGGGCCGCCGCCGATCACGCAGACGCTCTTCGAGTGCGTCGTCGTCTCGGACACCATGGAGGGAATTAAGGTTGTGGAATTGGAGGTGAGGTGGATGTGGGATGAGAGAGGCTGAGGTGTTATTATAGATGTGGATTTGGAAGCATGCCAAAAGAAGGGACCAAATCATGGGTGATGAAGAGAGAGTGACAGGTGCGTGAGGAGACAAACGTGTCTTCTTAAATCATGCCATCTTACGTTTGTGACATGGACCATTTCCTTTGGGATGGGTTAACCCAAGCCATTGATTTGGTGGGCCAAATTAAAGATCTCAAAAGGATTAAAAGAAAAAAAAAATTCCATTTCTCGGATTAGTAGTGTTACCGACTTCGTTATAAGAAATCCTAATTGTCTAGTCCCCTCATGATTAAGAACCAAAGTGGAAGTGGTTAAGCGTCTAATTAAGTGTGTGATTGTGATATGTTCCTCATGATCGGGACCAAAGATCAAAGTGGTTAAGTGTCTAATTTGGTGTTTGGTCCCCATGACAAACACCCAAAGTTGAATTGTTAATGTCTAATTAATGTCTAATCCCCTCATGATCAAGATTCAAGACCGAAGGCCGAAGTGGTGAAGTTTCTATGAACTGGTTAAAGCCATTAAGGCTTCGTTTGGCTGCTAGCACCGTCCCTGAGTTACATTGATTGTTGCCCATTTTAAATAATAGTTAATTGGAATTGCTGGGGTTCGGTGAATCATGTTGGAAATTGCAAGCGCTTAAATAAAAGTGTAGTTTCCGGTATTAAGGCATGCACTTATTCGTCTTTGAAGCACGTTCTTCAATCAAAAGGAATAACTGCATGAATCGCACCCAAAAAATATAGTATCTTTTAATCTCCTCAAAACGTGACCTAACTTCCTTTTTACTGAAAATCCATGTCTTTCTTGGTGTGAAAGAAATGATTCGTCTCACCAATAACATGTATACAAATATACAATACATCATTCTAGCTATCAATCGGATCTGGTATAGATGAGACAGAATACATATAGATTAGATCGGTATTAAAGAATTATCCCTCTTCCAAGAAAAAGGACAATCACTGATTAACACGTAGTTAAAGAATTCCAGAGACTATTTAAACGTTAGACCTATTTTCGTTTTCCGCCCTATCCTTTTGCAATTTTGCATTTTTTACCCCAGAACCATTACTTCCGGGAAAATACTTTTTTATGAACTTATTTCGCAGAAAAAAAAAAAAAGAAAGAAAGAAAATCTCACTACACTTAGGGCTCGTTTGTGCATGTTCCGAAATTATCTGTAAGCATTGTTCATAGAAGTAAAATAATCTCACTTGAGCTATCCATGCTGTTACACATGAATATGTTAACAGATGAGATGAGCTTGGGATAAGATGGGATCTCACGTCTTCCAAAAATACTTTTCTCATTTCTTAAAAATAATATTCTGCTTTTTTCATTTTCAATACACCTCTACTCAATCCATATGCATCTTTATCTATTCTCAATACATTTAAATCTTAAATTCTCATCTCATCTTCGTCTCATCCAAGTCTTAAACAACCCCAAAATTAGCTGCGAAAAGCACAAATCATATACAATAAAAAAAATTATGCAGCCCGGCTAAACAAGTTCCAACTTATGGTGGTATATTAAAGAAATCGATTAAGCTCTTGCAGCAAGCTTCACCAAGCAATAATTTTCCACAGCTATTAAATGGGTCAATGCTATTAAATGGTTTCAGATGTATCTAGCTAAGCTACAAATTAAAGGGTGTGCTTAGCATTCGCTAAAATTTTTGGTATAAAAGTTTTTGAAATAAAGAAAGTGTTGTGATATGATAGGAGTAGATATGAAGAATAAATATATTGTGTGTGTAAAATGTGATAAAACTTTTGATATAAAAGTCTTTGCAATAGAATAAAATGATGTAATACGATAGAAGTAATAATCAAAAGTAAATAAAATAAAGTAAAATAGATAGGTTAATTGTATAAGTAATTATATAGAAATTGTTAAAAAGGTAAAGTAGTTATATACAAAGATGTAAATAAATGATTAAAAATTAGGATAGTTGTGGAATGTGAAAAGTTTTAGTTTGAAAACTTTCATTCATTGTCAAACATGAAAGTTAAAATAGATAAAATAATTGTATGAATATTTATAAAGAAATAATTTAAAAGTAGAATAGTTGTATAGAAAGATGTGAACAAATGATTACAGAATAAGGTAGTTGTGAAGTATGAAAAATTTTAAATTACAAATTTTATGGAATGTCAAACACACCCTAAATGCAGTCCAAGTTGATAATAAGATATTTTTGCAAATAAAATTCATGTATGGGCATTTTACAAAATCTGTAGTTACGAAGTAAAAACTGCAAAGTCACAAAAACACAGGAGGACAAATGCAAATAATCTTACGAAAGTCAAAACATAGTGCCTCTTATACTGCAAGAAAGACCAATTTCTAATAGCTAACAGTTAAGGTGAACCAATCTTAGAGATCTGTTGATGTTAATGAGGTTGATGGCAGATCTCATGTCTGTTAATTATTATCCACGCAATGGCCTTAATGATTGGTGTCCATGGTCCTGGTCCATTGATCCGAACAGTCAATCATGTAGGACTAATCAGAGAACCCATTAAATTCACTTCATAAACAAAAACAAAATCCTACTGCACCATTCACTTAATTTTGGATTATAGCCAGTTACCGCAGTAAACCTGACTAAGTTCATATCTTAAGATTGACCTTGTAATTAACATAATTTCGTAATGATTACATTCCTAATTAAAAGGCTGAATGGGGGTTAAAGAGAGAATGATTTTAATCATTGTCGATTCTGTGACACCCTCTTCATATATGCATGACAGACAATTATTTCTGTCACTTAAAATAATCTTGTTTAAAAATTCAGGGGTGAAGTGAAACTCAAGGGAGTAAACAAGGCTTTATGACAAGGAGAAGAATCATGGCAGTGACAGTTAACACATGCATGTGGCTCATTCATGAAGACGGTGCAAATAACAAGGATGTGGCCCCACATTTACCACAGCTGAGTAAGTTTTCCTGCTAAGCATGCAAACCCATGCAAGGGTATCAGATTCTGTTGTTGTTGTTACTGTTAGGTGAGCTACCCATATATTTTTAGGCAAGCATGGCTGTGGATTTTCCTGACCAGAAGGGGCCCCACTTCTCATCTGTCCTGGTGTTGAGATCCCTGCATCATACACAAGAGGGCCACAGCATTCTGACAGAGCTGGGAGGGTGATTTGTGGGATGAATAGGACAGCACAAACATGCAGAGATCTGTAATGTTCATGACATGAGATGGCCCAAAATAAGGACAGCTCTGGTGAATATTAGGTGGAATTTGGAGCATTGGATGCTCTGTTTGTGAGATGTCTTTTGACTCAATTTTTATCTGTTTGACCCAACATTCTCTATCTCATGTACGATTTCAAACAATTACCTTTGGCATTCTCCAAGATACTAAAAATAAGCAGGTGTGTTAATAACTAGAGTAAATAACAAATTTATTATTCTGGGTGTCTGTCCATGTGCGCCGATCGAGCCCACAGCTCCACGTTCGTATTCGATTTTATTGAGGGGATGGGCGGATCTACAAAGAAATTGATTATTTCTCTGCAATCCTGTTACAGAGTCCATAAGCTAGGTGGCCCACTACCCATACCTCAACCATCATCTTTAAGTATAATCGATCAGGTGAAAAGATCAACCTTTTAAAAAATACAAAATTACTAAAGAAAATTAAATATATTAGATCAAATAATCTAAAGTGGCTTTTGGGCCATTCTAGCATTCATGCAGCTTTTGCAACCATTTTCATGTTGAAAAAATGCCTTCGAATCCTAACTTCTCATGTTACTCATGAAAATATCAGACTTGTTTGGTGCGAGTATGAAATAATATGATCTGTCAATCAAATAATTCCACAAAAATAATAAAACAAAAATATTCTTAATAATGTTGTGAATAGTTCAAAATTTTTGTCACTGCAATAACATCATTTTTCATCAAGAATTGAGTGCATCTTTCCCACTGTTGTTGGCACCTTGATCGTGACCTCATCCCAACCTCTACCGTCATGCCACGTGGCAGGACTCTCACACGCGTGCGGAGTTAGCAAACTTCAGACATGTGTGTGCCCCAAGGAAGCTATACAATTAAAAAGAGTAGAATCATGGCCTGCCCACTTGAGCTGTCCCTACACAATGCCTCTTTCTTCAAGCCATGGGAACATTGCATGCAAACGGACAAAGTCCTGGCTCATATCATTGGAATTTTTTTCCCCTTTTTTGTTTTCCTTTTTTTTCCCCCCTTTTTGAACGTTGTTTGAGTGCATCCCATCTGTTGAATTTGTGTTGCTTCCACCTTACAACTGTTGCAAATGGCTATGTGTCTCTCTGTTTCTTTTATGGGCTGTAGGTACAACTTGAGTGAATGGGGATCCCACCCATACCTCCTTTCATCTTTTTTCTATTTGACCAAATACTATTTGGTTTTTTGTTTTGATATGTGCTACATATATCTTATAATGAGTGGGCACAAATAAGTGTTGCTATTAATGAATGAAAGAGATTTTGCACACCGGGGGTGATGAGCCTTGCCAATGTAATTGAGATCAGCACGTGTTACCCAAGTTCCATTGATCTTCTTCTATCCATTTTTTAACTTTTTTCATTGTAATGCTTCTATATACTTTCGATGCAAAATTTGATTAAGTTTATCTTTATTTATTTGTTTTAATTTAGCATTATTTTCTATCCCTCTGACCTAATAATGGAATGTGGATCTCCTAGTTACAGTATTAGGATTTTTTTGATGCTAGAAAAAAGTCAGATAATAAATTTAAGTAATGAGCTTAGTACTAAGCACCCATCTGTCTAGAGGAAATAAGATGCATAAAAATCTCTAAAATGTAAAGAGCAACACTTGTATTTTATGTTAAAGCTCCTTTATTTCGAAATAAGATCCCTTTATTTCACTTTTCTTTTACAATTTTCGGGCTTTTCATCAGTATTTAAACATACCTTGGACTTGATACAATGGTAATTTGAAACTAGAATGGTTGCATATGATGTGAGGGAATTTTCATAAACAATACATTCAATCTGACCAGGAATGCCAAGGTGACGAAAATGGGTGCCCCAACAAATATACAACTGAAAACAATGGATGATCTTCTACAAGTACCTGCATTTATTCCTAAGAAAAAAAATTTTCTGTCCTGTATTAACGTGTTCATTATTGAAGATGATGGACAACCATATAAAAATCTTCTCTTTTATAATAAACTCCACAACAAATCCTTCCTATATTCACCGACACCAATTTGGTTACTTGTACTTAGGTATACAGTTTGAAGGGCATGTTTTTATGCAGTTTGCCACCACCTCAATTAAGAGTCCATCCCATTAATAAATAATCGAACGGGGCAACCTCTACACATTACGATTTCAAACCCAACCAAGTAAAAGTTATATTTATATTGTTGTTTCTCTTTAAATCAGTTATATTTATATTTGTTGTTTCTCTTTAAATGGAACCATGTAACCAACCTCTTTATCATAAAGCAAGATAAAGTCGCATGTGCTGATGCAGTCCTTAAAACCCCCATAATGTGCCGGGGTTCTATACACCAAATCAACCCTTTTAAAAAACAATAATAAATAAATAAAATTAATGTCTGTCACTATCTTTTTCCATCGTATACTCATAATTTATACTCACTATTTTTATATGTTTCTATGTTAATCATTCCTTTCTTCTCTCAAGTTACATTCTCTTTTACACTACAAACTAATTATACTCCTTATTACAACCAACCAAGAAAGCCTTTGGGTCAACCCGATGATAAAAATGGCCAGCGCATATCTGCCACATGTAAAGCCAGGATGAAGCTGCATACAGAGCTTCAATGGTGTAGGCAGCAGCACCGCTAGCCGCCCATAATTAGCATATGATGATTTTGATCTAAGAGATGGTAAGCTTGCACGTCAACTTACGTTTGTGATTACTACCGCTGTCCGTGGAGACAACGTAAAATACTTTGTATACAGAATGGGAACTAAATCATTATCAGGGACGACACCTTTATAAAATTCATGATATATATATACACACACATACACATATAAATATGTTTATGCATATATGTGTATACATATAAAGGGCATTAAGCTCCCCCTCTATGCGACCACTTTGGTCTATAGCACACAATCATACCTTGCAAAGCAAGAGAGTGTTTCCACAACTCAGAACCATGTGTGTGCATGTAATATACTGAAAAAATGTTGGTGTGCTATCTTGGGCGTCCCATAGTCAGGTATGGTGGGGTATAGGCTTTTCAAGGCCATTAATCAGGAGTTGGACATCATGGAAAGAAATTAAGCGTAATCAAAACAAGAGTTAAAAAATAGAAAGGAAAAGGGAAAAGATAAAAGGCGAATGATCACTCAAGTGATCAAACTAGGAAAATTGGATCCGAATATATTGGTGTTTACGTGTAAAATATGACCAAATGACACAAATCGTGGTAATAAATTAGGCATGAAATACAGTCATATGGTTTGGAAGATTTTGTCTTTATTTGCTTTATGACGACTGATATTACCCTGATGCAACCTAACATTATCGCATCTCTTTTTATACTTTTTACAAGACTAATCGTCTGTAATGCCAGTACTGTTTTCGATTTGGTTTATAGATGGTCAGTCCCATATTTTAGTTGCTTCAATCATCGACACAAAATACATTGATAATTCAGTCATACCCAAGCATCAAATAAGAAACCTTGAGGCTTACCCTTATTTCCTTCATGTAGTTCAGGATCAATCTTCCGGAACACTTGGACCCTGTATGTGAGATCGCCTGATGATTTTAATCACTCATGTCCTTTGCATTCACTACTGATTATCTTTATTTCCCTCATTAAAAATTCATCTATAGGTATTAATAGTCCCAGTCGTCCATCAACTGCAATTCCCTACGTTAGGCTTTATTGTTTGTATACGAACATACTGGTGATCTCAACTTCTAAAGTTTACTCTTCATTCCACTCTCGATTATAGAAAAGTTCTCATGTTTCTTCCTTTCTCAGACAATCAATTTTTTAGCTGCAAGCAGAAGGTTCCGATCATCTCTATTGAGGGACCAAAAAACAAAGATCTTTGAGCACGGGACTGGAGGACAAACAGCAATCACACCAGTAAAAGGTTAGCTCCACTAGGTGAACCCAGCGCATATCTAATGGGCTGGGAGGTTACGCCTCTGAGGAAGACATAAAACATACAAAGAAGGCCAAATTCCCATGTCCACAAGCAAGGCCAAAAAACCCAATAGCCCAGTTGACCCCATTAACCATTTAAAAAATGAAAAACGTAAAGGATGACCATTGTGAGTATGTGGACAACAGCCATTTCGGTTGGAGAACGTTGTTCTTGCACCATTCTGAATAGCAAAGAAACTAGTTTCACTAAGATTCATATGCCGAAGTATTGTAGCTAATTCCACAAATACATAATCAAGGTAAGCCAAGGATTTTTGTGAATTAGGTTCCCATAAATTCCAGAAGCGATCCCAAGTTTGAAGCAACACTGCAATAGAAGGGTGTGAACATAACCAACCGAGCTGTGCTCGGTTGGTCACCCCAGGCATGGTAGAGTTGTGCATGCGCTGGGGTGCGCGGTTCAAATCCCGCAAACGGGATTTCAGCCAGAAGGAGAAAATTATTAGTAGGAGCTGTGGTCTCCTATTCGATTGTTGGAAGTTGTATCTTCCTTATTCTTTGGCGGAGTTGTGTCTCCGGATTTCTTTTGGGGAGCTGAGTGTCTCCAAATTTGTAAGAATGTCTTGGAACTTCAATGTAATATGTGTTGAGATATATGTAAAATATACCAATCAAAAAAAAAAAAAAGAGGGTGTGAACATGAAAACAATTTTTTTCCACTTGTTCTTGCATCAAAAGATGGGCCCAGTGCCAATTAGAATCTTTCATTTGCAGGGTTCAAAGACCCAATCATTTCATTACTACAGGCATCTAAGTTTATGTAAGGATTGTTTTTGTCAACATCTCATAAAATGTCAATCTATGCATAAAAACATATTGAGGCTAACTGCTTAGTCATTACACTACTGAATTCCCGCATGTTGAGTTGTAACGTTGATGGCAGATTGATAGACCAGCCTCATTCTGTGCAAGATAATCTCACCAGGAGACTCATAGTCCGCACACCCTATAAGTTCTACATAGAGCAATTCTCCACAGAAGAATGGTTAAATAGTAAAAGTTGCTTCTTTTTTCAGGCAACTCATATTGAACTTCACTGTTTGTCATCTGATATAGAAATGATCAGGAAAAGGCACAAAGGTGCTACCAAATAAGCAGCAAGCTTTAACAGATCCTCAGTCTCCTTTGTGATCACGCCTATCCGAGACCAATCTCCACTATAACTGAAACAGTTCATTGCACTTGGTAAATGATAAAAGTAAAATAAAGCAATTGGATACATAATAATCAATCAGAACTAGTTTAAGATGGAGGGAAATCCTCATTTTCTTAGCTAGAAGGATGTCCCCATGAAAGAATATTTTGGAGAAACATCAGCATCTCCACAATATCATCAGCATATTAACCTTGCTCTTGCAGAATTGAGTTTTGCTGCAAGCATCTTAGACACCAAGATATTTATAACCCCTTTTGAAATTCCCGATGATTTTTTTTCTAAAACTTGTTATACAAAGAACTGAAAACAGCCATTTGAATGAATCAAAATGGAGCAATAGAACCCACAAAAATTATTTCAAGGTGTCCTTAATGACAAGAGAGTATATTATCATTTTTGCAGGGCTATACTGTATCTGAAGCTATAACTAATATCATCATAACTGAACTGAAGGGGCATATTTAGAACCAGTACAATCAGAATTACAATCCAATTGATTGTCAACACCTGGATGACCAAGTGACAGACACACTTCGTATGTGCAAGTAGCCTGAGCTTTGAACTGGACTAGGGGAATAGCCTCCATTAGGACCAAAAAATAATAATAAATAAATAAATAAATAATCCAATTCATTTGTTATGTTTGAAAATCAGTTTAAAAAGTGAAATTCTAGTTAATTGAAGGATTTTAATTCGGCAACATCTGTAATGCAATAAATTGATGGACGAAGGTACTAGGTCAATTAACAGACGCCCAATACCCCCTTGATGCTAAAATCATTGGTGCAAATGGCAGTATATACAAACGTAATGTTCAAACACAAATGTTCTGCTGGAAAGTGTTTGTTTGGGGACCAACACAATGAAGTTGTAAAACCTTGATTGATTCATCATTCTTGTCACCACCTGCTTGTCTAAAATGAAATATATATATATATAATTAGGGACTTATTTGAAAAATGCATTTATCCAAATCCTCCCTAACTTTGTCGGCCACATAATTAAGCTTTCGATGAACAAGCGATGACAAGTAGGATGAAGGGATTGAGGAGAAAGTTCAAAATTTTACCACTGAAGTGCAATATAAGGAAGGTAAACCAGCTGTCACATGCTGTTACTTGTCCTAGGAAGTTCACGCAGCTAGTTACAAATCAACCACATCTCCAACCATCAGCTGCCACAAGTATAGAATAAGAATCTATGGAATGCTTACTAAAGTTCCACGCTCATGTTTCAAAATCCCAAAGACCGAGACCAAGAAACACACCTGGGGAAGTGAATTCCAACACAATTAATCATGTCTAAATTACGTAAAGCAGAAAAATGATAGGAGTCGTGGTGCAGTTGTGTAGGTGATGAGACCTCAGCAGAGGAGGAGGGGACTTACCCTGCATCAATGAATCCTAGCCCCAGAACAGCAATGGCAGATCGAGCAAGGAAAGCTTTAGGAGCTCTTAAGGGGGCGATGTGATCTTGGTCTCCTGAATTTTCACTGAAATTTTCTTTTTTGGACGACTTTGGTGTGAATTTTCGACCACTTCTCTGGCGAAATAGATGAGGTGGGTGGTGATGATGATAATGGGGAGAGACACGGCAGTTGGCTGACGCCAGCATTTCTTTTCTTTCTACTGTGTTGGGCGGGCTGCTGGCCTCGGCATTTCTAAATAGAGTTTCTTCTCTTCTTGTGGGACCCCTGGGATTTAGAGTTTTTTTGGGTGCTCCATCAGGTTGATGATACTCGGGCTCTAGTTAACCTTGGATACCATTAATTGTATTCTAGTTAAGTTGTAGTATCCTAAAATCTAATTTAAATTGTTTATATAAGTGTTTTCAAGAATTAAATTTATTAAAATATTTATTCTTGAATTGATGTTAGTTTTATTAATATTACATTATTTAATTTTGTTATAAGTATATTTTATTATGTTGAATATAGTTTCTGGATTTGATCTGACGGTTTAAATTTCATTTCTAGATGCTAATTGCATTTAGTTTCACGTATAGTGATTTTAATATAAAAACAATGACTAATGAATTATTGGATATTTTATTACATATCATAAAAAGTGACTTTTTAAAAAAATACTTCATTCAAGGAAAACACATTGCTATTTAAAATTCAGCTTTGTATTGGGTGGATGGCGTGGCGCCAGCTCGATCCTTACTTCAGGAGTACGCAGATGTTGGACAGTTTCTACCGGATGCGTTGCAGAAGACTAAGCATGAGATAATGGCCGGTTTGGCTGTCTAATTATGTCGACTGAAACAGTCATTTTCTGCTGGAACATTGTATTTACCAATCCAAATCACTTAAATGCATGCACCATTTTGAATCCACTCTAGAAAGAGATCAATGCAACATTTCAATGTTCAAACGTTCAATCTAAAATTTCATACAAAAAACATACTCAATGTATTCCAAGTAATTAAAGGGAATTTCAATTTTCCTCTAACTTTTGTGGAAGCCTAAAATGATAGTCCCCATCCAATAGCTCAGCGCATAGGGTTGCATGAACTTTTTTTTTAAAAAAAAAAAAAAAAAAAAAAAGCTTTTTGCGACGCGTGTGCGCCCAAGCATAAAATTTTTTTTTTTTTTTATAAAAAGGATATCCTCTGTCCTTACATAGTTTTTACAATTTTTTTATTTTATATAATATACTTTGAAATTTTAAAAAAAAGGCACATTTTCATTTCGCATGAATTGTGCTACTTTTTTTGTAAAATTCTATCAAATTAAAAACTGTAAAATTTCATAAGTAAAATATTTATGCTTAGACCTACAGTGACAAAAAATAAACAAAGATATATGCAACGGTGTCCACCGGACCAGGGCTCAACATGATATGCATAAATATTAATATAATTAAATTTTTGCAATCTATGATTTTTCATGAATCCCGGCCACTCATAATGTTTACTATTTATTTAATTAAGACAACAAAAATCACTATGATCGAAATTTTAGGTGAGCTATCAAAATTTTAGAACAATCTTATGAGTTTGTATTTATTCGAGCCCATTATCCAATCAGTATAGTTTCTAATATCTTTCGTAAATAGATATTAACAATCATATTGGGCGATTTAAATTCATGCAAACGATTATGGATTGCAAAAATCAAGAAATTCCATACTTGGAATCAGTTCCACTGGTGATGTACGTATTAAGCACGAAATTCTGGACCCTAAACCGATAGTGTTTTCCATGGATACTTTTTTTGTTTTTTTCGGAATAGCTATGGATACTTAAAATTTATATAGATTCATGATATCCATTTCGTTAGCAAATGCTCTTTCAATTCAATTCTAGATTCAAAAAGGCTATCATTGTTGGATTGCGATTTAATGTACCAAGGTGCACTGAGCTTTAATACACTCGAGTGCATTAAACTCATTTTAACTCATTTTTTATTTTTTTGAAAATTTTTTGTACGAGTATTAATCTAAGTGTATTTAACATGTGTATCAATTTTTATCAATTTCGGAGTATTTTAAATATTAATTTTTTATTTTTGAAAATTAGTGGCATTTAAGTAACTTAAAATTACCTAAAATGTCATTGATTTTCAAAAATCAAAATTAAATATTTAAAATACTCAAAAATGGTGAAAATTGATATGTATATTAAATACACTTAAATTAACACTTGTATAAAAAAAATTTTAAAAAAATTCAAAAAATGGGTTAACACACCCAAGTGCACTAAAGCTCAGTGCATCCGAGTGCATTAAATCGCAATCCATCATTGTTTATGTTATCCATGGTGCATAGGCAGCTGACTAACAAAGACTCTATCCATTTCGAGCAACTCAATAGTAAAAGTTTTACCTGAATAAGACAAGTTACATTTTTCATATATCCAAAATCAACTCGAATACTAATATATGTTTAAAATGTCTTTTATGAGATATATTATATATTTAAATATATAAATTATATTGTTTAAATATATATAAACTTATTTAATTTATCTATTATTTAAATTATTTAATGAGTACATTTTACAATTATATTATTATCATATTGATTATAGATTTTTTAATGAAATTTAAGTTGAAATAATAGTTTTCAAATCTAATATAAAAATTATTTTAAATAACCGATTTAGAACAGAAATCCAAACTAACACAATATTAAAAATAAGATAGGATAGGCTTCCGATAGGCCTTATATAAAATAGGTAAAGCAAGAGTTTTTGAAAATAAAGTAACTGTAGAGTTGACCTCCTAAATTAGACTTACTCAACCTAAGCCGCCAGTTGATTTCATTATCTTTGAGCCCCTAGCATTTGCTAAGTATTCACGTGTCTTCTCAACACCAAGAGCTAACCTAAGAAATAAGGTTTTTCCTCACACTTATGATTACACACCCAACCCTTCCATAATGAATGTAAAATAATCTAATAATATTTCCCTTGTTGTCGTGAGTAAATCCTCATCAACTTGTTTTTTTGGCTCTTATGTGGAGTTTAAGATCCGATACCAAGCTTGTGAGCCTTCTTATATGATGTGAGACTTTTTCTCATACTGCACACTCAATCCTTTCAGAATTAATGTGAGATAATATAATATTATTTAATTGCAAGAATTTCAATTTGAAAAGAATTTTTCATTTCGAAAAATAAGGTTGTAGCAGTAGATTTGGTAAATTTTATATTGGAATATAAGAAATAGAGGTAGTGATGAGAAAATATAGAATTATATGTTTTGGGAGATGGAAATTAAGAATGTTAATTGTATTGACGCAAAAGAAAATTAAAAATCCATGTCGACCAAACGAACCTAGACAGATATAAAACAGTTCAACCATAATAAGCCTGGTTGAATTCGTTGACCTTTGGTTGGTTCATGGACAAATTCGGCTCAAATTTCACCCATTTAACGTGAGTATTGTGAACTCAATTGAATCAACCCATCAAAAAAAAAAAAAAAAAAAACCGATAATATGATAAAAACTTAAAATGTTTAATGGCACCAGAATTACAACGGCTCTAAGAAAGAGGAATAAGATGATAAAGATCCTTAAGAGTCAAGGTTGTTGGAGGCCCACTTACCTCTTAGATTATACCTACGGCCAAAATTCATAGCCTTTCAATTTCGGAGAATGATCAAATCCCTACCATAGGTTGCGCAATAATAATAATAATAACAACAACAATAACAAAACAGCTCGGATAAATTCCTACCGATGGTTTCATGTTAAGGCACCAATGAGAGCTAACTAGAGCAGCCATATTTTATTTACTTTTCTTGCTTTTATTTCTTTTTTTTTCCTCCTTAAATTAATTCATTTGATTCACAGCCCTCCTTTCATGAATCAGTCCCGTATCTAGACAAATGTGGTAGGTGTACTTCTCTGCATCTAGCCATTTTCAGCAGACAAGATCCTGATTTTCTTTTTCATATTCTCCACCCATCTTTTCAATGCTCATACAAAATAACCAAGCTTTACCCTCATAGCTCAACTCCACATTCACACCACGCAATACGAATGAATTTTCCACCATGTACAGGGACAATAACTAAAACAAAAACCAAAAAAAAAAAAAAACAAAATAAAAATTTCACCTCATGGGTATTATTACTCCGAGCTCCATGAATTGATAGACGTGCACCCCCCCAAAAAAAAAAACAACAAACCATTGCACCACCAAATTTAGTGACTACGTACAATGTGCCGGTGTCTGCTGTCATGAAAGTGGGGTGCATATATTTACCAATTCCCTTATTTACTTCTTATTGCAAGGAGTTACAATGATGACCATCCTGAAAGCTTGAGAGCTCCACCACCTATTTTAATGGTGGATGGGGGGGTTTTTCTTGGCTGGAGTGTAATCCACTGTGACTAACTCAACAGCATCAGGAACTTCAAATTCTTCAGTCGGTGGGGCGTGGAAGGAACTGGTCTTGAAATTATCCTTGTTTCCAGCCAAAGCAGGCATGTTGGTCCCATCAGGTACACTTCTACCTGCACCAGGAAAAACCAAGATGGCAATTTCAGGCCATGTACCCTCATTTAATTACTCAGTGCAAATGGATTTTTTTTTATGTAAATGGCAAATAATCATTTGCTTGTGTTTGAGGTTATCCTCATCAATGCTGGCTGGGTCTCTCTCTCTCTCTCTCTCATGGAATTCAGGAAGAAAAACGCACCAACAACTTATTACCTTGGGCAGCGTCTGTGATCAAGAACAACAAGATGACAGCAATGAGAAGCACGCTTCTTCGGCCTTGCATGGTTGCCAACAGGACGTAAGAGAAGACAAAGAAGATGATACTATCGGATCTTCTTCTTCTATTCTCTGATGCCTTATCTCTCTCCCACCTTGCTTTCTATTTATACATACATAACGAGGGAGAATAGCTGGGCACTGCAGTCCATCAACCCATGTAATCATTCATATTTTGATTGCTGACATATATGCGAGACAGATTTTTTTTTTTTTTCGTGTTTGTAGAATGGAATTTAAAACAACATGAAGTGGTATAAATTCAATTAAATATGTGATTTTCATCTTTTGATGTGAGGGGTTATGTAAAGGTCCAAATGCTGTTTGTCTCGACTTGGGGGGACTGGGGCCCTTGTGCAATGAGCTGATCCATCGGCACAAGGAGCCTGGAACATTGGAATGACAGTGGACTGAAGATGTTCCTTGGCAAAAACAACCTGCTCTTTCAAGTTTTTGTTGCTTACATAGAGTTGGTGATCAGTGGTCACATCATGGCAATTAGTTTGATTGTTTGATGTGCTTGGATGGTGGTAAAATATAGGGGGAAAAGAATACAAAAGAAAAATAAAGTGAAGTGGATTTTTCTAGATGTACTCACAATATTTGACCTTAATTCTAAATATATCAATAATATTTTCAGAATTCTACCTACACCTACAAAATTTGTATTTAATCTCAAAATTGCATATTCAGAGTTGACATATTTAGTTAATATGTAAAATTATATTATGACAAAATTAGAAAGTTAGATGTGATAACTCAATGATGCCCTAATTGCACATGAGTTCTAAGTTTAAAGAGCGCTAATTTCATTTCTTTTCTATTCCATTTTATCATTTATTATTTTATGATAAGGATAATTTTGACATTTATAAAAATTTAATAAATAGAATATTTGGGATTAAGGCTAAAAATAGTTGGTATATTTAGAAAAAGCCTAAGTGAAGTAAAAAATATTTTTTGTCCATAATAGTAAATAAAGACAAAATAAAAAAAATTAGTTGATTGGAAAAGAAAAGCTAATATATTAAAGATGGACAATGATTTAATCCTTTTGCCAATATGCAGAAGCTTGATATATTGCCCTTTTAAATTGTAGAAGATAGATGTTGTGATTAAGCACAATTTTAACTATTCGAGTTAATTTTCGAAATTCATTTTAATTAAAAACTCTTATAAACATGGTTATTCAAAACAATGTTACCAAGTGTAAAAACTGAAAATCTATTGGTTTTGTTTGACATTTGGTAAAAGAAGAAAATGTGACATTTTATTATATATACCTTTTTATATGATTTTATATCTTACCTATTTATCCACTTTTTTATTATCTATATATTACAATTACTTTTCATATCTTTCTATATAATTATCTTATTTGTTCTATTTTCACTCTCTTTACTCCTACTCATCACTCGCATTACATGACATCACACTTTCTTTTTCAAAATTTTATCCTAATTTTTTATAACCTTTTATCAAACAAACGTCTGTCAAAGATTCAAAAGTTATTCATGCAAGTACTTAAATCATGTAAAATATATTGTATTAACTCATCTATGAAAGAGAGACACTTTGAATCTAATTGATATCTAGCGACTCTCTCGTAGATTGCAAGATGATTAGAATAGAGGTATGTATTGGTAAAATATGGCGCAGGAGAAGGGGCTAAAAAGAAAGAAATGACAACTGAAAAGTATTAATTTCATATTGAGGAAATCTTATGAGATCGATCTCAAATTACTTTGGAGTAAGATGGACATTTAGCATGCAACAATTGCTTTGGAAAAAGAAGATGGGATTGAAGCCAATAAACAAGTGGTGATTAAAAAAATATTTCCATGGCTTTAAAAGCAAGTAGTGGGTATTTGCAAGAAGAACAGATCAGAAGTTTAGAGGAAAAGGCTGAAAATAGTTGCAACCCCTGGTTTTTTTTTCACAGTGAGAGTATATGTTGTCTGAAGTGGTTTTATAAAACCTCACGCACTTTTCTATTTAGTAATAATTAATGGAAAATCTAGTTTAACATATAAATCAAGTTTTACCATTTTTAGATATATGTGTATTTTTTTGGATTTTTCAACATCTACATATATATATGTATTTGAAATACCCTTATCTTTAAATATCCTAAAAATATATATACATATATCCAAAAATGATAAAATTTAGTTTGTATATTAAATACACTTAGATAAATAAGTATTTGAAAATGTAAAAAAAAAAAGTGTTATAAATGAATTTTTCAAGGTGGGTTAAGCAGGGCATTTGTGTAGTTCCAACTAACGGGATCACTTCTCGTTATATTTAACATCATTTATTTATTTAGTTAAAGGTAACAAGTTTCATCTAAATCAAAAATATTCCTAAGCTACATTTGCTTAAAAATATATATTCATATATAAATTCTGAAAGATACTTAAATTTATATTTGAATGGAACACTTTAAAATTGATTTTTCATTTTGCATGCTTTATAGATAAGACTCATGCACAATAATGGTGAACAAAGGGTGAGATTTTATGGCTAAATAAATAATAAAGTGAATTTCACATCAATCTTCAAAATGGGCCAAAATGAGTTTCATTAAATACATATACAAGAATGCTTTAAAATGAATATACAGAGAGAGGTGTGGGGACCTCCCAAATTTTCATTTCCTAGTGGTGGTTGTTTCTTTGATTGATGAACCATTACTCATGACCAAAATAGGACAATGTCATGCAGTTATGGCTTTTGAGCTGTCCGATTAATATCCGCTAATATAAATTCCGGTAGTTATCTTTTCGGGTGGGGATCTTGACGTTTCGAAAAATTAGTACAGAAACCCACATTTATTTGTTTTGATATCAGAAACCCACATTTATAATTTATGAATAATTTAGATAGCTTGATTACTTGAAACTTATCATCTGTAATTAAAGCACGAGAACATCGGGCCACATTCTACTCATCTAATATACACATATCTAGCTGTCAACTTTCATTTCATCATGAAATAACGGCCTAATTTCTCTACCAATTAGCTGTAGTGGTATTCATAGAGCGCAGGTGGGTGTGTTCCCCATGCTGGTTGGGGAGGGAGAAGATGGGGCCCCTGGGGCTGTGCATGAAGATGAATGAGGGGGAGAGCGGTCTATCAGGTTGACATGTTAAACAAGAGCAGAAGCGGGAGGAGAAAAGTGGGGAGGTTTGTAGGAGGGGGAGGAGACAAGGAGGAGAAAGGGAAGAGGGAAATACACCAGCCCAAGGCCATCCTACGTTGGTTGAGCGCATGGATGGCTGGCAAATGGCCATGTCTGTGAGGCGTGCTGGTCTGCTGTGCGTGGGCCTCACCCTGTCTTGAACCTGCACGGCACCTCACCTGTCCCATCAGTCCCTCACAAACCTTTTTTTCTTTCTTTCTTTTTTTTTTTTTTTATTTTTTTCTTTTGCCGCTTCCTTCTATAAAAAAAACACTTCGTTTTTGGCAGCCATAGTTTAATTTGTTGGAACAGGTCCAGATTTGGTTGCTACGGCCATTTGTAAAATCTAGATTTCAAGATATTTGCCCTATGTTAACTTCATGTCATATGCTACCAAATCTTGTTAAGTTCCACTTCAATCGAATCCAAGAATTGTACTTTATGAAATCTCTTCATTTGAAACCAGCTTTTATTGTTACATGAAATCTACTCCACCCACTATAATTAAAATTATTTGTTTAATTAAAAAACCTAATTTCACATGAATCAAAAATACCACAGGGCACATTCAATTAAAGTATAAAATCAACATTAAAAATTTTTAAAAAAATTATTTATTTTGTGACTAATTTTACAGCTATTTTTATGGCTCTATTTATAACTCATGAAATCATTGTTTTCTATCTTGCTCAATAGAATTTTTACCTGAAACAATAGGGGACCGCGCTCCTAATATAGAATGGAAAACATGAGCTCCCCCTAATAAATTGGAGACGAACACTTCCACTTCTAGTTTGAACCTAGGTCAACCAGCAAAAGAGCCAAGGTGCTATCCAGCTGAGCTACACCCTGACAACCTAACACACTAATTTTAAAGTTATTAATTCGATATGTAAACTGTCTAAACAATTGTTCTTAAGTAAGTAAATGATTTTATAAATTTTTGTGACATTCTAATACAACTATGAACGAATCTTAGTATTTTTCCTAACTTATATATGATTACGTGTTTGTTAGTTGGTATGATCTAAGTCCAAACTTCCATTAACATAATTTTTGGTTTCATAACAAAGTAAATGATGCTAAATAATATGATCAATTGTATTTTCACAACAAATGAAGGGGTAAGATGAATTCTATTGATGGTTGTAACCTAATTTTATTTGGTTGTAAAAACTTCAGCACGTGCGATCTCATGTATCCTTACAATAGTTATTAGCACCTAATATCGTAGTTGGTTGCTAATGATGGTTGTGAAAAATTAATTTTCTTGCATTGGAGGCTACAGTTTGTTCTATTCACTTAAAATTGTGCTTGTGGATCTGACGTTTGAATATGCAATCATGATGCAATAATTTAGAGATTATAAGGTTATGTTTGGTGTGGACGCGAGTACATTGATTGATGGCTGATAAGCGGTTAACATCCAATAATTTAAGCAAGGATTGTTCAATGCAGCTAGCTGTAGGAAAACATAGATTCAGAGATTTTAATTATATATATATATATATTAACATAGATCACAGATTTCAATTATACACATGCACACAATTCTTACACAAATTAATTTTGAATGCTCCCCTGCACCCGGCCGCATAGATGCATAATGGGAGAACTGACGTATATTTTGTAAAGGGAGAAAGACAACAGGATATGTTTGTTTGCACTCCATGCAAGTATGCGTAGCATGGTGTGTAGTCGGACATCATATTCCATAACATTTACACCTTATATTCTTATCTTTTCAATCATCCATCTTTGTACATTCTTCACTTTTCTTTATTAATTATTCATTTTTTTTTCAATCATTCATTTACCTTTTTTGATATATATCCAACTGTACTTTTTTCATCATGTCACTTTATATCGTGGATAATTGTTCAATAATTCAGAGATTAAAACCAGCGTGGCCCGTAATTTTTAAAATGTTCAAACACTGTTTATGCTTTTAGAGCAGTGGTTTTTTACCCGCATCAGGGGTCAAGACCTCAGCTAAGATGGTATAGCCCAAAGTAAAATCTCCGGACTGGACCATTACCCTACATGGGCTCTTGGCTCTAAACCTGTTGTTATTGTTGATGTGAGAAGCGCCTAAGCTCCAACAGGAACAAGATAAATATTGTTTTTTAATTCAATTAGCATCTACCCTGACCCCAAGGCCTCATAAACTCATTCCAAACGTATGTTTTGGAAACTGTCGAGCTTTCAATTATTTTTATTTCTTACGAATTTTTGGAGAGAACAAAATCCCCTTGGACCTTTTCGGACTGAGATTGCTGGCAAAAGCCCACATGCAAATCCGTCAAACCACCCTTCGCCTTATAGTCGATGGCCCTTCTATAAGATGAACAAGACTCAGAACGGTGCTGATTCTTTTATTAATTTTTTTTTTTTTTTTTATCGAGCCACCAGAGACCACTCCCCTGGAAGGCCATTGAATTTTTATCTGGAATTCAATAAAGGGGCTCTCCAAAGGGGGGCAAAAAAAAAAAAAAAAGAGCAATCATGAAGGAATATATAAATCTACCAAGGTATTGATTCAATAAAGCAAGAGCTTGACTCTCTTAGTAACCCACGCACTCACTCAGGGCAGACCAGCCCCTTTTTACCCCATTTTTTCCTTTTCCGTGTTTTTTTTTTTTTTTTTTTTCATTCTCTCTCACTGAGGCTGAGCACCTCAGTGCTAAATCTTCATGTCCCCAATCCTGTTGTCTTACAAATGGGGCACAGATTCTTGTGCGTTAACCATTGTTTAACGCAATCCGTGTGGAAGTCATGCCCGCAATCCAGCATCCCGACGTCCTCTCCTTCCACATATTCTTCCTGGAAAATCCATGGTGAACAGTCAAAAGTCAGTAACTCGCGCATGCTCAAATCATAGGAGGGCATGAAGAGCTGCTTACTTGACAAATACAGCATGGTTCAACCTCCAGAGGAGGTGCTTCTACAGCAGCCACATACTTCCGCTGCTTAAGACGCTTCATTGTGATCTCCTCACTTAGTCCTGTGCTTACATTTCCAATCCTTTCTTCTAGAGCTAGTAGCTCCTGTGAAGTTACCGACAAGGCGTCTGCTGTCAATTGTTTATCATTGAACTGACATAAATGGGTGATAAAATGCCATCACTTTACCTCATAAGACATGTTGTCCACATCAAGCCGCATGTCTCTGTGCCGGTCATGCAAGTCAACCCCATAAAATACTGACTGGTCGAGGATAAGGATGTCCTGGCAGGACAGTGTTAGCGCATATGAAAATTTGCAGCATAAGCCATAATATTTGTTCACCAATAACAGCATACTTCAACATTGATGGAATGGAGTTCATAATGCGCCTTTGAACTTGTGAGGAACACAGATGGAGAACAGGAAAACTTCAGGAGGGTCAATACATTCAGGCCATATTGCCACAATTCAAGAAATAATTTGCTTCTCTATCTGACTAGCAAATCCATCTAGAGTAGATGCACCCAGGTTTTACATACTAGCTAATGTTAGCTAGCTCATCCAAAAATTCATCCAAAGGCAATTCTGTGTCCCCGAGTAACTAACAGAAATGCATCCAGGCTTAAACATCTGGTTGATGACGGGAATTTCTAGTTCCTATTTTTTCAAGATAACATAACTTCCAAAAACTCAAGACCCTTTTCTTGAATACAAAGGTTTGAAAACTTTGGCCTAGACACAAAAAATTGGTATCCTACCCACCACTAATGGCCTACAAAATATTGTCTACCACCTATGGTCTACACATGCTATTCATATGCTGAACAATTTCTCACGTCCACCATGAAGGTATGCAGTTAGTAGATGATATTCAGACCCTTCTCAGAAAAGAAGTTGGATCCAAAACTTCACAACCCAAATAAAGGCTATACTATCAATAAAAGGGGAAATTAAAACATGAAGCATGAACATCAACATATCATACCGAAGGCTAAAACAAAAGAAACTGTAAAAGTACCTCAAATCTCAGATTTTCTCCCCGCCGCATGAGTTCCAAGACATTGTTACGAATCTGTCCCAGAAGATCGTGATTCATTAGGATGAAAAGAAATTAAATCGCAGGCACAAAAGGAAAATGAATAATCAGGAAAATATATCATATACAAAAAAAAAAAAAAAAGGTTTTATCCAGATCGAAGATGTGAGACAGACGTCGAAAGTCATGAATGGTTTTGTCATTAGGCAGGTAGGAGATGCAAAAGAGTTGGATGCATAAGTCAGAAATGGCTTCATCAATGGGTAAGCAATTATTCACATGAATTGACTGAGAAATACCCTCACAATAGAAATTTTTTTCCCAACAGGTTGAAGGTATGTTATGGTTAGATTCAGAAATCATTAGTGACATTGTTAATGGGAAAGTTAGTTTACTCTCATTCTTACTCATTGCTACAAAGTGTACTTACCTTATGAACATAACTAGTAAAAAGAGAGAAAATGGATATTGGGATAACTTTGGTTCATAAGCCATACAGAGAAAACAGGAATGTAAACATCCCTCAACACTTAAATGTGTGAACTCTCCATTAATTGGATGTAGTGGAATGGGATTGTTAAAGCACATGGCTTTGTGCTTTAACTCATTGCATCGGACTTGAATATAGACCAACCAGCCAACAAGGAAAAGCTGAACCACACACCATGTGTCAGGCGCACATAGGCTCTGACAAGGGTAATGTGTTGGTAATTCACAGAGTAACAGGAACACCACATGCACATAAAAGTTATGCCCCTGCCTCACTATGCATGCATGCATATATCAATGTAAAGTTGATATTATGTCGACAGCAGGTCACAGGAGCACTTCAAAACCACACTCAAGTCATGGGACATCACAAATGCATCAATGTCTCTGCATGCACCAAGCTAATTCAGTGGAAACTATATAGTTCATTTGATTCCATCATCACAAACAAGCTATACCAACTCATCTGGGCAACAAACTAATGTTCGAGTCAAAGACTGTACAATCTAAGAAGCCTTAGCAGGTACATCAGCAATAAAATCTACTACCTTCCAAACAAGCTTCAATAATGATTTTACAGCTTGATTCATCACTAAACCCTCTAGGCTTAGTGCCAGTTCCAAGGGGCCTCAACTGAGCTACCCACACAACTGATAAGGCAAAATCCCCTTCAGTAGTATGTCATGACCTCCCACCCAGCTCAATGAGCATTCTCTTTGGGAAAATGTGATGGAGGATGTCATAAATCATCAACAACCGCCATCCACTTGGATACTAGCTTAGGTTCCCTGAAGGTCATAGCACTTCCACCAATGTAGATGTTATGTTGTCCTAAAGAGCCAAACTCTGCAAAGAAAATTTATTTTAGATTTTTTTCTACCTTTGCTGAACAAGTAACATGACAGAGCATCAGCAAAATTACTTTGGAAACTTGCTTGGAAACTTTCACCATTTTCATCTTCCTGTTCTTGGTTCACATGCACTACTGAGAACACAACACTTATTTCTCATTCTGCCTCTCCAGCTCATTCCCCACAAAAAAGAGTAATATTCAATGATTCGTTTCAAGAAAATGCTATCAAGAATTCAGATTTACCAGAACCATGCTAATGTTCTGTACTGAATGGTTTGACAGGATAATTGTGGCAATGACAATGACACAGTTTTATCAAAAGCATGGTAGTTAGTCAAATTCCCAAGGCTCCAGATATTAAACAAATCTGCTGATAAAAATGAAAAAAATGTTCCAACTAAGAAAGCAATGAAAAATAAGCAAACAGGCAAACCTTGTTGCAGACCATATGTACCATGTGGTGCACCTAGTATTAAGGAAATTTAAAATTGAAGACTTAATTAATAGGATGTGTTTGGCAATGTGTAAAAATCATCAATTCATCATTATCATCATCATCATCATCGTAAGCCATTTCCCACCTAGGTAGGGTCAGCTGCATGGATTCTGTTACACCATTTTTGGCAATTTAGACTAAATTCTCTGTAATTTTATAATATTTTTAAATCTTATTTAATTACTTCTATCTATGTTTTTTTGGGTCTTCCTCTCATTCTCCTACCACCTTCTACTTGGATAAACTCTGTTTTCCTAACTGGTGCTACTTCCGGCCTCCTTTTAACATGACCAAAACCATCTTAATTTATTTTCTCTCATTTTATCACAAATTGGTCTCACTTTTAAGTTTCCTCAAATTATTTCATTCCTAATTTTATCTTTTCTTGTTTTACCACTTATCCACCTTAACGTTTTCATTTCCGCTACGCTCATTTTTTATATATGTTGTTCTTTAACTGCCCAACATTCTATCCCATAAAGCATAGCAAGTCTAATTGTAGTCTTATAAAAGTTTCATTTTAATTTGATTAGAACTCGACTGTCACATAAAATTCCTGACGCACTTCTCCATTTCTTCCGTCCTGCTTAAATTTATGCATTATATCTTTATCAATTTCCTCGTTCTCTTGAATTATTGATCCTAAGTACTGAAAATAATTAGTTATTGTTACTACTTGATCTAAAATCTTAATTGATTCCTCATCCGGGTTTTCACTATTATTAAAATTGCATTTCATATATTCAGTTTTAGTGCGACTAATTCTAAAACTATTAGATTCTAAAGCATCTACCCACCTATTTAATTTAAAATTTAGTCTTTCTTTAGTTTCATCTATTAGAACAATATTATCTGCAAATAACATATACCAAGGTACTTCTTGTGTAAAATTGTCAATTTAAATTTTTTCAATCTAAAACTTTTCACTCTTCATAACTACCCTATTTTTTAATCATTCTTCCCATTTTCTCATACAACTATCCTACTTTTCAATCATTTTTACAGAACTAACTTATCTATGTTAACTTTATCCTCTTTCCTCTTCATTATTACCCCTATCATATCACATAATATCATTTTACAACTTTTACTCTCTAAAACTTTTCATCTTAAGTTTTATCCATTCCCAAATACACCCATAGATACAAAGGACAGGAGGCTGCAGTCTTTCAATTTTTCTAGAGGATCTCCAATGTCTAGAAGCCTTTATCACAGACAAAAGACTTGTTCAACAGTGAGAAAGAGATGTCCAGATAAATAAGCGAATCAGACCACATGAGCATGATGGCCTTTTACAGGTACTAGTTTTCTTTTTCTGCCCCTGAGCTAAGCACAATTTTCCAGAATAGTATGTATAGTATGGAACGCATAGCATAGAGCCATGGGGCCAACATAATAATAATGGCATGATTTTTAAAGCAAAAAGGGAAAAATAAGTAACAATAACAAACCTCGGATAATCTGCTTCTCCCTTCAGGGCCAACTGCAAGATTCCGCAAAGCCAATGGGACACCCAATACACCATCACCTTGTCTATCCATCAAGAATGCTGACCTCAAATATGAATGCTGATGCCCTTGGTGACTCGCTCCAGATGGGATCACCATCTCATGTGAAGAAGTGGAAGCTGTGCGGAGTGGAGGAAAATGACTTCCTTGACCAACAGGGCCAGACACAGCAGATGTAAAAGACCGCCGGACAGCATCTGATAGCCTTCTATGTCTGGTAGGAGGAGGATGTGGCAAAGCCGGAGAAGGTGTAGGATGGACACCAGAGCTAGATCCAACCCGAGAAGACGAAGCAACATTACCAGGTAAGTTAATATTCCCAGTGGTCAAATTCCAGCTTGCAGAATCTAGAGGTTGCTGTCGGACATCTGTTGCTGGAAGAAACATAGAAAGCTCTTGTGTTCCACCCCGTGGCAGGGTCCTTGAGTTATCTTCCTCTCGTAGATTAGAGGCCCTATCTCCCAACACAGCAGAAGAACTTGATGAACTGCCAGCTCTTCCATCAAGAGCTCCATTCCAGGTAAAAGAGGGAACGTTGCGCAGAAAACCAGGAATTGGCATTCCACGAGATTGACTTTGAGAACTTGTACTTGCTGCAGTCGACCTGGATTCTACAGGCTGATTAAATGGGACATGCCTAGACGACAATGGGTGTTGAGACGACCAGCCATGTGCACGTCGAGTACCATTCCCTGAAGGCGTCCAAAGATTAGGTGTGCCAGACTCTTGCTGGTGGGTCGGATTGATTCTCATGCGGACATTTCTCTGGGATGTTTCTGCATTTCCAGCTATGCTTAAAGCAGGAAGAAAATCAGATGGCATTTGTGGACCAATATCAAATCTTTGGGTCACAGATTCATCTTGACTGACACTAGGAAACTGTTCTGCAGGACTTGATATGCTTAAACTACTTGCTGAATTATGCCTCGCAGGGACAGCATGCCAAGTACTGCTCTCAGCTCGATGAAAGCAGCTTGGACCTCCACTTAAAGAAGATGATCCTGAAACTCCTTCAAGAGATTTCCGTTTGCAGGACAAACGCCGACTATTCAATGAGCAACCAGGCCTATTAACATCATCATCATCGGCCATATAGTCAACAGTCCCTGACGAAGTTGCACAAGGATCAGTGGAACTACCAGATGGCAGAATCTGCTCAGATTCTGATCCACCATGTCCCACAAATCCATCATTGAAGGTTGCATTCTGATGGATGTCATTAGCACTAGAATTTAGAAAATGCAAGGGTGGGCTGGTATCTTGAGTACTGCTGAGATTTATGTTTACGTTTTCCAAAGAAAGAACATTAGATGGTTCAAATTGCCTTTCTTCTAACCTCAAAACTGGCCCAGGATGAGTTGAAACAGAAGGTGGCCAACCATGCTCCATTTTAGTTTCATCATGGCTGGACTGATTTTGCTCATGACTGCTCAAGCTAGGACCATTGAGATTCCAGCTAGCCAAGCCCCCGTCACCATGACCAACAGAATTAGTATATGGAGCATTTGTATCACCAGAAGAAAGAAGATAATCAGGCAGGTTCTGGATTTCAACAGGATTCATCATGCCATTCCAGTAAAGTGGTTGATCAGCACCATGGTTACTTGAGCCAGACGCATGGTCGAATTCAAATGTCTCGGGCAAAGATTGGACACTGCTCCTTTGCCCTTGCATTAGGGAAGGCTCTATTTACCTCCAGAAAAATAATCAGAAGGTACCAAAGGGTACAATTCAGCGACAATGGAATGCAAATGTAGTGCTTCTCTTGCAGACAAGATATCCTGAGACATCCCAAAAAGCAAGAATTGAGTTAGTGATAAAGTGACCTACAAATCGGTGCTTGAGTGCAACAGAAGCAGAGGCTCATAAAAATTCTTCTACCAAATAATAACAAGATCGGCTAAAAGAACCATTGAAGATTTAAAGCACATATCTAGGGTAGAACTCTCAACCTTTTGCTATGGTAGAGCCTTAACAAATATGATTGGTATAAGAGAGTAGAAATAGTGCATTGAATGAATGGGCTTATAAAAGAAAATTGGCCAATTGACTCAATCCACCGGTTTACATCCCTTCTCAACAAAAAGGAAAGTTAAAATGGTGAGAGACTTTTGAGGATTTCTCAAAAGAAATTTGACAAGTATGGAAGCAGTAGAAATTGTAAACGTCATGTTTCTGCTCAATACCAGGGGAAGAACATTTCTTCCAATGACCCCAGGGGCTAAATATCCTCATAATGTCATCTCCAATTTTTTCAAACCCATCCTATCGAAATTTCATTTCATATCAAGGTAATGAAATGGTTTAAAGTATCTCACAATGCAATTTAAGCAGGGAAGAAATTCAAGACAATGCATCCCCATTCCCCTAATAGCCTCATGAATAACAGCCACTAATTCAATTATGGTCAGTTGCAATCTAGGCACATAGAAAGCTTGTTAATCTTCTTAGGCAAATTACATGAGGCAATTGATGTTGCAACAGTAAGCCATTGGCAACTTTCAAGCTACAAATTTGAGTTAATTGCCCACCACCTCCTATTTGGAGATTCTTCCTAATCACGGTGGTTAAGGAAGGTTTTTTTTTCACCTTTTCTAACATGCAAAAAGTAGTTGAGATTAGTACAAGGCATCCCTGTAAAATTTCCAAAAGGAGGTTCAACATCCTCATCCTCACACACAGGAATTATTTCTGGAAAATCTGCTATCCAATGCTAAATTAGGACCGAAGAATATGGCACTCTTCAAAATGGATTCAATACACTCCCATAGCAGCAAATAGTTAAAAACAATAAATGCATGACCCCTAAGGAGCAGTTGCGAACTAGTGGATGTCCTTCTCATCTGTTTTTGCTTCTGGACTAAACAACATCTGCACTGTCATCAGTAAAGGTAGACAAAAGGAAATGCACTGCCAGTTGCTAGATGAAAAATTGAAAATAAGTAGATAAGGACTTGCAAGGTACTAACGGTTGAGACACCGTCTAAATAATTTGAAGCACACACAAGTTTAAGATCTTACACCATTGATATAAAAACATTAAAAGATGTAAAACTGTCAAACTCTACCATGCATTACCAAATAAATATATCAGATAATCACATTAATACAAGAAACAAAAAATCGTTGGTCAGAAAATCAAGCCACATCCAGGTCCTCTTGTCATCTCAAAAAGAAAACCCAATACCTTGTCACTCCTGGAGTGTGTCAAAAGACAACAGTTTTTAGGTAGAGGAAAGTGATCTATTAAGGGACATCATATACGCACAAAAATAAGCAAACAGGCAAACCAACCAAAACAGAATCAACGCCACTAGCTACACAAGCACGAACAGGCAAGAATATCACACATGTGATATTACATACAACAATCAAAAGAATCCCGTTTCCCTGGTTGTCGTCATAAAATTATCATCGCTAAAATATGCATTGCATTAGCATGGCCGACCAACATGGTTCCACTGTTCAAGGTAATTTGTAATACGGGCTTTAGAGCAGGTGCCAGAAATTTCATGGATTCGACTATCCTAGTCGCTCGGCATTGCAAGATTATTCTCCTCACCAACCACTATATGCCCGTTAAATCCGACAGCTGGAATCGCCAACAAGGTTGCTAACCGAGTCAACCACGCCACCCACCAGCACAGACTCAATGGCCATCGCCGACAGCCATGCAATTCTCCCTCTACGAATCATCCACCACCATCAACTCAACCTAATCCAGATTACAAGGATCAGACGCAACCAAAAGGTTGCAAATTCGGCTTGCTACAGTGCAACCGCGAGAGCAAACCCCTCACCGCATGCAAGCAACAGGATCAATACAGCAGCCGACGCAGTTAGAACGCAAATGGATTAGAAAATTCCGAAATACCCCGCCAAACGAGGTTGACCCAAAACACAATCCCCCGATGAGATACCAAAACCCACCACACGTCGCTCCGCAAACACGCAAATACCCAAAGCCAAGCGATTTCACAGCCTTCCGTCCGCTCCCTCGGAAGATCGACCCAAGATCCTAAATTCCCAAGCGCTGGACGGTCGGATCAGAAATATCAACCCCGCAGCCAGACTCGAGGTAAAAAACCAATAAACAAGCGGCGATGACGAAAGGGACGAGAAGAACCGTACCAGAATAAGGCGGGAGTGGATCGATGGACCGATAGAACGACCGAGAAGAGAAGAAGACGATGTACGGCTCCGATCCAACGATCGGACAAGAAGGACAGAGAAGGTGAAGGGCTCTCTCTCTTTCTCTCTCTCTCACGCTCACGCTCGGCGCAAGGGAGGAGAATGGGACGGGATACTGGGGGGTTCGAATGGGAAAAAAATGGGGCGTGGGGTGTTGTGATGGCTCTCAGAGAGGGAGGGCTAAAACTATTGTAATTTTGCAGTAATAAAATACAGAAATGGTGGGATTAACTCGAGTACACTCGCTCCCACCCCCTCCACGCCTCACACGAGCATCACGCACGTGCGAGACATCGCCGCCTGTCATTCGGTGGCCCGCCAGGTCCCCTTGTGAGCTCAGCCATTGTTCATTTCTTACCTGGTCCATCTCCCTGAACCCCTCCATGGAGTCGGACGGAGATGAAATAACTAAGGGGAAAGAAAGACACAAAATGGAGGGTGTGATCTAAATTATACAAGAGTTTTATATTAAATTT
>JAXCLR010000092.1:5697287-5718126 GCA_035584095.1 Annona squamosa | reverse complement strand
TACTCCTATTATATCACATCACTTTTTATTGATTTGACAACTTCTACTCCAAAAACTTTTCATCAAAAGTTTTACCTTAAACCAAACACACCCAGAATATAATAATAAAATTGAAAAGTATTCCAAAAATGATTAAAATAGTTAAATAATATTGGAAAAATAAAGATCAATGAAAACTTAGTCTATGAATGAACCCACTTCTATTAATCAAGTCCCAGTAAAAATGTTTCCATGTGACCCATTCAAATAGATTTTGATGCTTGGCATCGTATTTAATATCATTTTTTGGTTATAATACTAAGTTCAATTGAAATGAAATACATGTATGGTCAGATTTGCTCAAATATATATATACATTTATGTTCAGGTCATGAAAAATGCTTAAATTTATTTGCATATGCATTCGAACGTAATGGTATTTTATATAACTATTTACTCATACAAAAATATTGTTTTAGACCACTTAGATGTTAAAAGTACAAATTTTAAATTAATATTTAATATTAAACTATATTTACCACATTAATGTTACACATTTATAGATAGACTATGCACAATGAAATTAGACAAATGAAAAGTTTTCAAAATAGTATACATTATGTTAAATACAATAAACAAAATGAATTTTTATTGATATATTAAAATGGAAATAAATTACATAAAGATGAATTTTTATAAAAGAATTCACTATATGTGTCAAGAATGACGCAACAAGGTTCATGCAGCTGGCTTCCCATAAATAGCTCATGATGATATTTAGTGTTATAATTAAGTTATATTTAATTTTATGGCATATTTGTTTAACATAAAAAAATTTTTAAAAAAAGATTGCTTAACATAAAATTTTTACTACAATTATCATAGTTTATCACATTTTAAAATTAATTTTCACGTATTTTTATATAACTATTTTACATTTTAATTATTTTTACATAATCACCCAAAAACTAATATCTCTATTTTAACTCCGTCGTCTTTATTTTATATCATTGTCATTGTCATATTATATTATTTTCTCACAATTCAAAAACTTTGAAAGAAAATTTTTTTTTTTAAAGTTTTATTAATTATGCAGTACACTGCTGTTATTTTAAATCTGTAAATTAATTAAACCTTACATGGAATGGGTTTATGCAGGGTCGACGAGTAGAAACTTCAATGTGGGCTAACTGTGACAGACTTCGCGATCATCCAGTCTCATTTAAATTTTCCGTTATAAATAAAATTTGCTCATTTTTAATATACTTTGTTAATTTTCAAGACATAGTAAGCTATCCAACTATCTTTATATTTTTAATACTATTTTTTTATTATCAGTATAATTTCTCATTTTACAAGCATAAAAATCCTTTTTCATGCAAATCTCACCAAATTCCATCAAATTTGATGGCTGCGAGCAGGTCTATATGTTCTCGTTTTGCAGAGGATCTTAACTAGCAATATTTATCTCCCTCTTTCAAGCCCTCATTTCAATAAAATCTCAGATGAATCTAGCCATTTTTACCAACGCAGTGCTCAAATGGCTCTCAACATCCCAAATATGTCTATGTTTCCACCGCATTTTGGCGTACTTTGTTGTTTAAATTAACACGAATCAACTGATTAGATTTAAAATTACTTGTTTGATTGACATCTTGATTTGCTTATGTGATTCAGGGTACGAACTTCAAAAGCATAAAATTTCGCACCAGTAGTAATAAAAAAAACTAGAAAATAAAATCTTCACACCGATCAAATATGTTCATGGCCTTGTCTAATAAAGATAAAACATCAATTTATTAAAATTGTTTTATTTATGAATCAATTTAATATTTTTAATTAAACATCTAAATAATCCAACACATTATTATATACGGAGAAATGGTTATAAAAAGCCTTTTAATGCACATATAAATGAGTCTACGTTGTTTTCATAATTTAAATACGATTATTATCGATAGTTTTAAGCATATATGATTTATCGGAGATTTTATTGAAATGATTTTCGACACTATTAGAAAACAAAATGATATGGATGTTGATGGCCATCAAAGCTAGTTAAAATGAAGCGGCAACAATCAAATGGTTGGGTGTTGTTGTTAGCTCCATTGAAACGTTGCATGCCAACTCTTTTTCGGACAAACGATTAAAATATCGTACGTTTAAAAATAAAAATAAATAAATATACATGTCTCCATACTCCATAAAATTTGATATATACATTAAACATAACTAAATTAACTATTTTGCAAAAAAATAAAAAAAAATAAACAAATTTGTGTCTTAGACAAGTTTGAAATCATCACATTTTAAGCCTTTAAAAGTGTCAACTAAGGGTGTATTTGGGAATAAATAAAATTTTTGATGAAAAGTTTTAAAGAGCAAAAGTTGTCAAATAATGTGATATAATATGGACAATGATGAAAAGTAAATAGGATAAAGTTAAAATAGATAGGTTAGTTGTGGGTACTTGTATAAAAATAATTGAAAAATATGATAGTTGTATAGAAAAATGTGAAGAAATAATTAAAAAATAAAGTAGTTGTGGAAAGTAAAAAGTTTTAGATTGAAAAGTTTTAACTTAACAATTTTTACTCATTAACAAACACCCTAAATAAGTAAATTAATACGTTTTAATAAGCATAAAATTTAGTACGTTGAGAGCACACAACCTATTGTGCAAATAGTGATTATGATTAATGCTGATACTAAATGTTTCACTATTGAACAAAGAATTCGACAAATTAGTTGACATAATTAATTATATCAAGATACCATTCCAAATATATTTTTATTAAACACATTAATTTAATTATATTTAATTTATAAGTCAAGTTTTACTATTTATATATGTGTAGATATTTATTTTTAATTTTAAATACTTGGATATTTAAGTCATTTTAAATCTTTAAAAATAACATTTTTATAAAAAAAAAAGTTTCAAAAATTAATAAAAAAATATGTTTTCGTACCCGTTTGAAAAGATCCTTACTCAACAACAACAGGGTAAAAAAAATAAACATTTGGCTGGTTGGGCGCAATGTCTGCCAGAGCCTCTGCGTAGCCTTTTTTTTTTTTTTTTACTTCAATTACTATTCCAGATTTTCACTTGTCCATAGCTATTATATATTGACCATTTCCAATAATTAGTTTTTATTGTTTGTGGCCCTCGATAACTGATATTTTCTGATTATCATCCATATTTTCCAACAATAGTTTCTCATGGACTTTTCAATCGTCTGTTTCTTTGATTTTTTCTTTTTTTCCCCATTGCCGGTTTAACTATGCACGCCGCTGGAAGAGATTTAAAAGAAAAATGGAATGTAGGAATGTAAAAAATTTGAATATGCGAAGTATGTGATATAACGAGGGTAATAAGAGTAATTATTCAATATTTAGGCAAGTACGGTGGCCTCCACATCCATGCTTAACTTACTTTTAAAATTTAGAATGTATTTTTTAAATTTAAATCAACTTTCATATTTTACGCATATTGTTTTATTATGCTACTGAAAATTTTTATTCGAAATTTGTGTTTAAAAAAGCCATATTTTCTGGAATAAATAATAATTATTAATTTTTTTTTAAAAAAAGCATAATACGTAGTATAATAAAGTTTAAAATATGGGAATATTTAAATAAATACACATTGATAAATCTAATAAATAATTTAAATTTTAAAATACATTTTAAATTTAAAAAACTAAGAATAAGCACAAAGTACTCTATACTTACTCAACTATTGTATCCATAATAAGGTAATGATTAGACGTTACAAGAATAAAAATAACATGGGTAAAATTTTGATATCAATAAATGTGAAAAATGATTCCAACACAAATTCCTATACATCTAAGTAATATATTTTAACTTTATTCTCTTTGTTTATTATCATTACTCTCTACAATATCGTATTATTTTCTTATATTTTAAAAACTTTTATACAAAAAAATTTATTAAATTTTTTCATCACTTCCCGAACACCTAAACTTTTACCAAATCGAGGCTAAGCAATATTCTCACATCTATGAGTTTTTTCATAAAAGGCAAAGATTTATTATCTATTATATTTTTGCCGCTAATTTTTGAAACATTTTATTTACATGCCAACTTCGTTTCTCTCCATTGTAACTACTGAAAATTTAAAATTAATTTTAATCTTCAGTGTCATTTGAATTATTTTATATTAAATAAAAATTAGTTTTTTGTCCCACATATTTTAAAGATTTTCATCATAAATATTATTAAAAATTAATTTCACAAGAAATAATATTACAAAGATTAACTATGTTAGTTTAATGCAAAGTTTTTAAAAATCATAGTGAAAGTTGGTTATATTGGTACTAACAAATTTTGTTTTTTAGTTATAACTTATGCACATAAACTTTAAATTCATGGAATTTTCTTTTTTTCCGTAGCAAATCTCTCAAGAAGTTCTACCCTCCAAGCATATTGCTATAAGCTAACAAGTTGTATTTTCTTTTAGTTTCACATTGAAGCTATATTTAATTAATCATGGATAATGTAATCATTTCTTAATTTCTAAACATATTTATTTTAAATTTATTCAATTCCTTTTAACATCACTATATGCGATCTATCTCTATACATGTGTTTTGAAATTTGAAAATTTTTTCTCTAAAAAAAAAAAAAATCGTGATTTCATCTTTTTAAAATGAATGAAACGAAATAATGTCAAGAATCATAGACACTAGATAAATTTCATTCATAATAAAAATAACATAAATTTTCATATCTTTACCGTTGGGGGTCCATTTGATGTGGTTTTAAGTTTTTGCATGAACAAGTAATTGTTCACTTTCTTTGAAAAGTTCGAATGAAGTTATTTACTTTATCCAAATTATTGGTACTAATGCCTCAAGTCCTCCAACTTAGCGGTATGTCCGGTTTCATGCATCCTATGCAATACTTCTTTGGATAATGTTGGGAGTGTTTTCCCTTTATTTTATTTATAAGCTATCTTTGAAATTTTTTTAAGGGAGCAAATTGTCTTCCATGGTTTATAAGAATATCTTAGGGTATGTTTGGCAATGAATAAAATTTTTAACGAAAAGTTTTGAAGAGTAAAAGTTGTCAAATGATGTGATATGATATGGATAATAATGAGTAGTAAAGAGGATAAAGTTAAAATAGATAGGTTAGTTGTGTGGATAGTTGTGTAGAAATGATTGAAAAGTATGGCAGTTATATAGGAAAATGTGAAAAAATGATTAAAAAAATATGATAGTTATGGAGAGTGAAAAGTTTTAGAATGAAAAGTTTTAACTTGACATTTTTTGTGGATTACCAAACACACCCTTAGGCTTCAATGTAATAAATATTAATATAAATGTAAATATATTAATAAAAAAAGCCTTAAAAAGTGCATAAACAAAAAGAGTCAAATCAAGACTTTTTCCACAACAAGGGCGGTATGTTAATTCTACTATCGGGCCAACTATGCCCTAAGTTTTCTTAATTTTAAAAAATAAACTCAAAATATAAATTAACTTAAGAGGTGAGAATCCTCTCCTTTACCTTACCTTGAGAACTGAACACGTTAACTCCCTCCAGAACTCATGTAAGATAATCCAACAATCTCACCCCACATATAAGCCTTTGGTTGGATTCCCATCAATTTATTTTCTGTAAACTCTTGTTTTATTGTCAATTTACAGTCTGCAAACTCTTGTTTTCTTGTCAATTTTTTATTATAGTTGTTTCATCTTGTGCTTTGATAACAGTGTTGGGGAGATTATTAGGTTGGAAGTATAAAGGAAAACCTTGAGCGGAGTTAAGAAAGCCTGACAATGCGCAACATTTACCAATCAAGCCGGCATGTTCCACGTTTTCATTAACTGTTGCTGGCCTTTTTGTCCACATGAATGGCCAAGAGCTGTATATTCGTGTTCAGAAAATGCTCATTTTCTACAAGCCATGCCCTGTACTGGGTTGCGTGTGTGGGGATGGACATAGACAGCAGTGCGTCTGTAGTCCATTTCTGATACTGGTCTAATAAATGCATGAACTCTGGGTTTGCTCAAATGCATCCATCCAAGTTCCAACGGGTCAAAATGGTGGAAAATTCATATGAAATCAATACTTCATTTTCACCATTTGTGAAAATGAAATGGTCCGTTTCGTCTAACCAAATCCATTTAAACGTGCTTGTTTATGTTTGCTGTTAATCTTATTATGAAATTTCCAAAGAAAATAAAGTAATTTCACGTGTGTCTAAAAGTTATAAAATTTTTTATGCAAAATTTTTAATGTAAAAGTTTTTGAAATAAAAGAAAATGATGTAATATGATATGAATAATGAGGAGACAAATAAAATAAATAAGATATGAAAAAGTTAGTTGTATTGAAATGATTGAAAGATAAGGTATTATAAGAAAAAGTAAAAAAAATTTAAAAATTGAATAATTATGAAGAATGAAAATAATTAGATTGAAAAGTTTTAATTTAAAACGTATTTGGTATAAACAAACACGCTTTGAACAGGAGAAGAAATGGTCCGTTGAAACTTGAAAGTGACCAGAGGGAATTAACGTCTAGTGGCTCAAAGTTTGGCCACGTAACTGGTTGTTCTTAGATTTTAATTCGCCAGTGGCCGTATAAAAGGAAAATTTGTTAGAACGAAAGCTAATTGATGATTTATTTAATGCAACTAACCAAGCCGTGCTCCGTTGGTCATCGACTGCCTGTTAGAAGCATTTGCAGGCGTTGGTGTTGGGTTCGGATCCCGTTTTGAAATTTTAGCTAAATTTTTTGGTGTAGCGTGTCTCCGGATTTCTTTGAGTGAGTTGTGTATATCCTTAGATTTGTAAAGATATCTCAAATCTTCAGTGTAAAAAATAAAAAATAGTGGCAACTCTTTAGTATTTAAGGGCCAAAGTCTGTTCGGTAATCTATAAAAAAAAAATCAACAACAAAATATTGAAAAAAGTGAGAGGGTAACGTATGTGATGGGGCAAATGATTTTTTTAATACATATAAACCCTTTATAGTGTATATCCAATAATATTTGATTATGATATTAAAAATATTGAAAACTTCGCGTATTGTATATTTATTATCATAATTTAATAATTTCACAATCACCGATCAAATGATTTTAGTCATTTATGGGTATAAGTTTCCAATTAAAGTGACTCTTTTTTCATATAAAATTAAAGTGACTCTCGATGTCATGGAAATATGCATAGTAATTTCTATTTTACATTGTTTAAATATAAAACTTTAAAAATGGGAAAGAAACCATTTTTGCTAACTATTCCATGCAAAATTTTGCATCGGGAGAAGAAAACCTTAAATTTGGTCTCTTCTACCTTTGTTCGCCTAAACCTGTCAATTCAAACCTATATAGTTATTATTTTCTTTTCCTTTTCTTATCTAATGACATTAATCTTTAAAAGTCTAAACAGACCAATCATGTCACGTCATAACGTGTTGGCTAGCATGAGACAATGCTTCATTGCTTGTCATTTTCGTGATGTTCATGTGATTCTCCATATTTGGTGAGTGAAGCAGCTTAAGGTGTGTTCGATAATTGACAAAAAAGAATATTTGTGTTAAAATTTTTCAATCTAAAATTTTTTACTATCTATTATTATTATATTTTTTAATTATTTTTTCATATTTTTCTATATAACTACCATACTTTTCAATTATTTCTATCTAATTATCCACACAATTAATACATCTATTTTAATTTTATCTTCTTCATTACTCATCATTAACCCTATTATATCACATCATTTAACAACTTTTACTTTCTAAAACTTTTCATTAAAATTTTTATATATTATCAAACACACCCTTAGTTACCTATGATTTTGTATAGCAGTTGGTAACATTTCTCCCTATGCTACAAATTTGTTGCCAAATTAATAATTTATATATTTCTCCAAAAAGTGAAATGCTGAAAATAGTAACTACAAAAAAAATTATACACACACACCATAGCTTGCAAAAAAAACTTTCTTTCAAATAAATGGCACAGGCAAAAACTTTGAAACTAGAATCCAGAATAGACAAATCATTTAAATCACTATAAGAATTCTGATTTTTTCCTAATGAATTCTAAAATAAGGTAAAATTGCAGAAAGAAATAAAAATAAAGTAAAAAGTATTCTATGAATTCGTTTTCTGTATTATTTACATCATCAGAAATCTTATACGCTTGATCATATTATGGACGACCCAAATTTTTTTTTTTTATAAATATTCGGAACTCAGTAGAATATACACCTTCGTATGAAATTTAACAATGTTTCAAATTTTGTTTTGATTTTTGAAATTAAGATATTCTTTTTGTGGATTTTCAAAAATCAAAATAAAAAAATTTAGAAAATATTAAGTTTCATAAAAAATATATTTAAGGCCTGCATATTCATGAAAATCAGAAAAATAAAAATATTTTAGGGCAGCCATATGGGACTGCAACCCTACTGATATTACGTTTTTTCACCATTCCCTTAAACTTATTGCAAAATTGTATTGTGTAGAAATCAAATACATGAAAACGATGTGGCATGAATAACTATTGAAAATATACTAATTAAATGGGGATTTTGCTTCAATAAAACTTCTCTACTATGTAAACATTTCTCTATTTAATATTTTGATGTTTTATGAAAATATATTTTAATTATTATATTTATATTAGTGCAAATTCCACACATGTCCACGAATCTCTACATTTGTTTACATTTCTACACATAAACTTTCAAAATTATAAGTATAATTGTGTTTACAAATATAAATGTACATTTTATTCAAAATTTCATTCATACCACAATAGTTTGTGAAATGACAAATATGCCTAAATCATAATTATAATTCTAAATTAAATTTTCACATTTAAATGATTTTTATAAACCATATAATCTTTTACTGTTATACAATCATATATTATTTTAAATGATAATTTTTCTACAAATTCATAATCAGGTTTTGGACATTTCTTCATGAATGTAAGAGCATAAGTGTGAAAGGAAATTTTGATAGAATACATGGCATATTTAAAATTTTTGAAAGTTCATGAGCATAACTGTAATTATGAACAAAATTCATGCATATATATGTATATATATGTATGTATGTATAATTCACCCTCTATATTATCATGAAACCCTTTATTTGTTTGATATTATTTGCACATAACTCCATCTGCAAATGTGTAAAATTAATGCAATGAGATAATTTAATATTAAATATCAACTTTAAAATGATATTTTTAACATTTAAATAATCTGAAATACTATTAATAAATGGTTGTATAAAATTTTACTACATTGTAATACATACATAAATAGATGTAAGTATTTTCATAATTTACACGTAAACATATCTATTTTAAGCAAATAGAGTCGTACACATTTTTTTTTATCAAAGTAGATTACATAGAATCATTTACTTTTATTTGAATTCAAATTCAAGCCTACATGCACCCATAATGTCATATCGTTGTGTTATATCTAAGTTTACGATCATATACTTATTTAATTCATATGAAATTTAGTCTAGAGGTGACAGAATTACATTTTGCATCAATCATAAACATGCTAAGGATTCGCTCGGTAACGACATGAGCAAGAAATACGCTTTCTCACCTTGTCCCATATACATTTTCAAAAAATAAATTGATATCTTAATAAGTCAGCCACGTTACTTTGTTTTATTTTAACTCTTGTATCCAAATCATTTTATCACACAATCACCTTATTTATTATAACTTTACATTACTTTTGTACTATTCGAATATTTTTTACTCTCTCCCTTATCCACCTTTACAAATGGTGACTAAAAATGGAGTGTGTTGTGTGAAACCCCTGTGAACGGATTAAAAGAGTCGGATCAATGTAATATATGTATTGAAATATGTGTAAATATATTCCAACAAAAAAAAAAGAGTCGGGAACCACCAGCGCAGCCTTAGATCGCCATCACTTCCTGTGACTGCTCGGCTGCTTGCATGCGGTTAGTCATTTCAACAGCCAACATAAGATTCTTCCGATAATGTGCAACAATTGACTCGAATCCTTCCATCTCATCTAATTTGACCATCCGGTTCGATGGCCACCAATAAAATCTTTCCTTTGGAAAAACGAAACCACCTCCACCGGCTAATCTCGCACGGGTGAGGATTGCGCAAGAACTCCGGAACCGTTCTTGTTGACCAGATGCAGGCATCGGATGCGGGCAGCTCTCACGTGCACACGTGTAGGGAAGTTTGTGCTCGTTCTCCCGTAGCTGGGTGCGCTGACACATTGCCGGGGCCAGTTCACCCCGAAACAAATGCGAAATTATTGCAAGTCAGATCTTTGACTGGAAATTAATGCTTGGCTCATTATACGCTGGGTTGGTAAACAGGTTTGTGATCAGCTAAATTGGCTGTTTCAATAAGATTTTTTCTTTTTGCGTGGGAAAAAAATGGAAATCAACATCAGTTTTTTTTTTTAAAAATGTATTTTTACACATTTCAAATTTTTTAAAAAATAGAAAAACTTAACTAAGATAAAATAAATGAAAAGGGGCATCGAATTATCCATTTTTCTTTTTTTAATAATATTGATTTTAAGTTTGATTAAGATATGATTGTGTGTGAAAATTATCATTGAAATAAGCAGAGATTGATCACAAAAATAACAGAGGAAGTTCCACTGTTTCGAATTATTTCTTGCCAACAATCTCCTCATTTGCTTCCCAAACAATCACGCAAACTTGAGCAATGATTTACGTTTCTTGCACACGACAATGTTTAAAAGATGATTTATAATAATTAACCAAGTAAAGCAAGATTAAAAGACAAACATGATATCAATTTATTCACTTGTTTCTTGTTTCAAATATTTGTAAATTCAAGGGAAAGATGAAGAAAGCATAAAAAATAATAATATAACTGTTTTTATTAAGAAACAAAATCAAGGTGGGATAGTTGATGGATTTGTCCGCTTCTCATTTTTCAAAGATCTATACATCTTCGACTCAAGTGGTGGCGGATTGGGTTGAAAGTCATATTACAAGGAAAATTACTAAGGTGCAGAGAAGAAGACTAACAAAACCACTCAGTTTTGATGAGGTGGAAATAGCAGTTAAAGGTATGCGTCCAACAAAGGCCCCGGGGCCGGATGGAATGTCTCCGGATTTTTTTCAGAAGATTTGGAAGCTGGTGGGCAGGGAGATATTCATGTGGTGCAAATCGATAGTGGAGGAGCGAAATCAAGCTCATATCGCTAGACACATTCGAAAGGTTAATTCTACCACTCTGGTGCTGATCCCAAAGAAGGGGGGCGCTTAGGATTTATCGCAAATTTGACCTATAAGCTTGTGCAACGTGATATACAAAATTTGGGCGAAGGTGCTGGCAAATAGACTCAAAGCTTCTCTCACGAATGTCATTGGGATAGAGCAAAGCACTTTTATTCCTGGTCGGCTCATTACAGACAACATGCTTATAGGATATGAAACCATTCATTCCCTCAGGAGGAGGAGAGGGGGCAGACGAAGGGAGATTGCTATCAAGTTCGATATGTCAAATGCTTATGACTGTGTCGAATGGTCCTTTTTGGAATAGATCATGGTTGCGATGAACTTTTGCCCAATGTGGATAAATTGGATTATGAGCAGTGTAACCACAGTCAGTTATCGGGTAAATGTTAATGGGTTCAAATCCAGGATATTCCAGCCCCAGCGGGGGCTAAGACAAGGGGATCCGTTGTCTCCATATCTTTTCCTCTTTTGCTCGGAGGGTCTATCTGCGCTTATTTCTGTTGCGGCTACCCAAGGATCTCTTCATGGAATCAGATTAAACCCCCAGGGGCCTCAGATTACTCACTTGTTGTTTGCGGACGATGCTTTTATTTTTCTCCGGGCGGATGAAAATGATATCAGGCAATTTCTGAACATCCTTCGAATTTATTCGGCTTCCTCTGGTCAGATGATCAATGTGGACAAGACCTCTATTTTTTTCAGTTCAAATATGAGTGGTCAAGAAAGGGAGGTAATGTCTAATCGGCTGGGGTCTTCAGGCAAGGAAGTAAGTCATTATCTGGGCCTTCCGACGTGGCTAGGGAAATCAAAGAGAAGGTGGTTTAATGGCTTAAAAGAGCGTATTTGGAACAAAATTCAAGGGTGGAAGGGCCGCTTATTGTCAGGGAGAGGGAAAGAGGTGCTAATTAAGGTGGTGGCGCAGGTCATCCCTTCATACACTATGAGTATTTTTTTGCTACCACGGTCATTCTATAAGGACATCAATGGAATGTTAAGCAAGTTTTGGTGGGGCGAAAAAGTGGAGAAACGCAAGATGAGTATGGTGGCTTGAAAAGAGATGTGCAAGACCAAAAGGGCAGGAGGGTTGGGATTCAGGGACCTTCACGAGTTCAACTTCGCCCTTCTAGCAAAACAAGTATGGAGGCTAACATCAGGCTCCTCATCATTATGCTATAAGGTATTCAAGGCCAAGTACTTTTTCAATTCTGACATTTGGAGTTGTAAGCCAAAGGTGGCTGATTCTTACACTTGGAGGAGTATTTTTAAGGTGTGTGATGTGATTCACCCAGGGTGTAAATGGAGGATTGGTGATGGGGAAAGTGTTCTTTTTTTTAAAGATGATTGGCTGGATGCTGTGATATGCAAGGTGGGACCACTTCCGTTATCCATCCCGGAGGAGGTGAGGGTCCACCATTTCATTGATGAGGATACCAGAGGATGGAATAGGGACCGGGTGGTGGCTGCTGTGGGCGAAGTGGGTTCGGAGATTGTAAGCAGAGTTCCCCTTTTCAGTAATGCAGAAAAGGATTGTATCTTCTGGAAGCATGAACCGAATGACAATTTCTCTGTCAAGTTAGCACATAGATGGCTCTTGCGGGATAATGATGACCCCACGTTGTCAAGTTCCTACAAGGCTATCTGGAGGACAAAACTTCCAACTAAGGTACAATTTTTTGGGTGGAGACTTCTTAAGAATGCTCTCCCGACTCTGCGAAACCTCTCTCACCGGGGTATTGAGGTTGAGGATTCTAATTGTGCTTCTTGCATGAAAGAGGTTGAAGATGCTGAGCACCTCTTTTTGAGATGTTTTCGTACAACGAATGTGGTTAAGACTGCTACAACGGCGTGTTCCCAAGAGGCTTCGGTGAAGGAAACCTTCTCAACCCTTGCCTCCACGAACAGGATAGATGATCTGGCCTTCTTTATTTTGTTGTGCTGGCGTGTATGGTTTCTGCGAAACAAGCTCAAGATGGAAGGCGCCCAACCACGCTTTGCCGATACAATTCAGTGGTGTTGGGATATTATTGAGCAATTGCGAGGAGCTAACGATTTGGACTTGATATGTGCGTTGGACTCGCCTCTTGTACCAAGATGGATCAAACCGCCAGATGGAGTTTTCAAAATGAATGTCGACACCCAATGCCTGCAAGAAAAGGTGGTCACGGGGTTTGCTGCGGCCATTAGGGACTCCCGAGGGTATTTTATTGCGGCAAACGGTTGGAGCCGGAGGGGCGTGGAGGAACCACTTACCATGAAAGCAAATGCCGTTCTTCTGGCTATCAGGTGGGTCATTCATCTCAAGCTCAGACAGGTGCAGATCGAATCCGACTCCCTTCTTCTTTACACTTATCTATCAAATGATAGCATTATCTCCTCCCTGGTGGGTCATACTATTTCGGAGATCAAAACAAGTTTTGAGGCTAATCCAAGTCTCTCCATCCACCATGTGCTAGGAGAGGGAAACAAGGTTGCGCATGCCTTAACTGATCTAGTTGCTGTTTCTGGGTTGGATAATGTTTCTTGGTGGGGAAATCCCCCACAGTGTATTGTAAAGAAAATATATACAGACAATTTTTTGGCAATGAACTGCTCGGATCACTCTATCCCGAACCTTGTTAAATGATGAGGGGGTCGGGGTTGAGTAATTCTTTTCATCAAAAAAAAAATCAAGGTGGGATAAACTGACAGGTCGCACAATGATGCAGCCGATGCAAATGAAATATTTCCCTAAAGGCAAATACATGCTATTCCATGTACCAGTCTAACAAGATAAACATAATGGAAAAAAGCTTCCGAGCACACTACGCTGCGGTTCACGGAAGTTTCAATTGCCCGAGTACCAAGCAGCGTACCTCTCCAGAGTATCAAACCACTCTTCCGGCATCCTTTTAAACTTTCAGCCCCCCTCAGTTTCACTTTCACCCGCCTGGTTGTCGACAGACAGCGGGGCCCGCTGACTTGGTTACTAATTACCGTGGTCCGCGGACGAAGTAGGCCATTCCCAAGCCAACACCCAAGGGCGAGGATCTGTCCATCCTTCAGTGGCGATGTACGGTAAAAGAATATTTCCATGTCCCGGAGTGGACTCCCCATGCGATGGACTTCTTCCAAGAATGTAAGGGTGGAGCGGCGTACGGCTGCTCGTCTGTCCACGTGGACTACGTTGGAGGCGGGTGGAAAATCCGGCTTCGTTTCGTACGCGGGCGACCAGCGGAGCACGAGGTCGTCGGCGCGTCACGCCTTTTGATTACTCCCAAAGCGCGCTTTGTGCTTTCCTTTATTTGAGGCGCGGACAAGGAAACCGGCGGTAGCTGGGCCGGTTTGGGCCTGATTTGGTACTTTTTTTTAATAACGAAGGTCCAGCCCAAATTCCAACAAGGCAGAAACGAGATGAGTTGATGGAAAGGGGTGAAAATTTTTATTCTAATAAAAAACCTTAATTTTTCAATCTGTGTACATAATAACACCTTTTCGTCATTTGAACAGCCACCGGAGAAAGTCTATATATTGATTTTATCATCGATATTCCATCTTATATTCTGCTGACACTGCTCATATTAAAAATAAAAGAAACGATTGGGTAGAATTTTGAAGATTGGAGTATCTGACACATGATTAAAGAGGAGAAAAGCAGCACCAACAAGAGACAGAATTTCAACAGCTTTGTTTGACGATGGATGTGGTGAGCCTGCAAACAAGAGACGTGTGCTGGGGCATGGTGTGCAGTTGGGGATAGCTTGGTTGACGGCACACCATCGAAGACCCGTCTGATTCCTTTCCCACATGGGTTTCATGTCAGGCAATCATAGGGGGCCACCATGCGCTTAGGCAGCATGTGAATAAGTAGACAGTTCCGTCTGAAATTATCTACCCCACTAGGCCGTTTATTAACTTGGTAGGTGGACATGTCTCCGTAAATGCCCGGAAATCAAATGAAGATCACTCAAATTTGAATTATATATACGGGGCCCATCCCCCGCCACTGACGGCATCCAGAAAATTTATTTATTTTTATAAAAATGTAGGTCTTATCTGTATTATTATTCGTTACTTTATTTTGATTTTTTTTTTCCCATGACATTTACATTGGATGACTGATCGCCTGTTGAAAATGAACCACAAAAGCACGGTAATAAGGTCACAGTTGTTAACCAACATGTGAACTATGAACTTCCCACTGATACTATTTTATATACACCCACCTAAGCTGCTTATGTATTTAAGCAATAACTTTATTTTCATTTTTGGCAATGAATAGGCCAGAGTACATTTTTGAAAATAAAAAACAATGAATAAATTATAAAAGTTGCCAAATTTCATTTTAAGGAATATACTGTCAAGGCTCTGCACATTTATAAAAAGAAATGTGATCTACAAATTCATTTATCAGCATGACCATAAATTTTTTTTAGTTTTTATAAAACTGTCAATCAATGTTATTTAATTTATATGCTGAGTTTTACAATTTGTGAAGATAATATATATTTTCAGACTTAGAAATATAGGATATATTTATTTGCTTATACAAATAATTTTTCAAACTTAACTTTTTACTTTTCATAAATATCTTATTTTTAATTATTTCTTTACATCTTTATACATAATTATTCTATTTTTAAATTATTTCTAAATAACTATCCATACAACTAATATAAATTTTAATCATATTTTATTTGCTATTCATTATTATCTCCATCGTATCCCATTATTTTCTTATATTTTAATTTTTTTTATCCAAAAAATTTTTCATCAACAAATTTATCACCTACCAAACACAGCCATAAAAGTATCTTAGTCATTTTATAACCATAATAATTGCTCTTACATAAAAATATTTAAAAAAGAAATTTCTCATCGTCGGCATTGTATAGTATCTGGACCAGTGGAAGGCCCGCTGCTATTGGACACCCCTTTTCAAACTACCAAAATGAAAATTAACGTTTTAGAAAACGGGACGTTCACTTAAACCGGTTCAAATGGGCTCAATACCAGGATTTCATCAAATCCATTCTATACAATTTACTTGCCACTATTCATTATCTGACCATAATAATAAACAATTAAGGACTTTACTTTTATTTAATCACATACATATAAGTAGGGGTGTTCATGGTCATGGTCATCTCGTCAACCTGTTCGTTTGACCCGTTAATAAATGAGTTTAGGTTAGGATTTTTGAATAAGTAAGTTATGATCCGACAACCCGTTTAATCATTTAATTAAATAAATAGATTAGGGTTGAGACTTTGCAACCCGTGAACTCGTCCAGCCTGTATAACTCATTTATAATATATTATATATATATAAATTTAGTCGGTTCCCGGCTTGCCACTCTCAGCACTCTGTCCCGCCCAGTGCCTATGCATGATGTTAACTTCTATAGTTGCAGCCGAGACTGAGATATGAAATTTCCTTAGATTTGCCATCTCACGTACAACCATATTTTACAGTTGGGACCCCTTCTATAAAAGCACCAATTGCTTTTGACTACCCCGCTCAACAACCTATGACAACTGCGCTACACCGCTCTGTCAACAAAGCCACATATATAAATGAATTGAATTTAATGTTGCAGTTACATCAACCAGAGAATTTTTCAAGGGCATAGAGTGTTTCCCTCGCCCACTCCTTTTCTCTCTTGCTCACTCCAGTTCTCGCTCATTGGCTGTCATCGATTCGTGGACTACGCTGACTCTCTTCATCGCCCTTTCTTTCTTCTCTTACTCGCCACTAGAAAGGCTAGCTCACCTCCTCCTCTCGCCATTATGTACCTCTTCGGTCAGTGAGATGTCGAAGAGCTTGCTTGCAAACTGCAAAGGAACAGACGTCATATTCAGTACTGGGCAGACGTTGGCAGTCGGCACCCGTCGCGACCTTTGATCTACCGCTGCACGCATGCACGAAGACTCAGCAGGCGTCAGCACGTTGTGACCTTTAGATATGCGACGCCGCATGCACGAAGACTCAGCAGGCGTCAGCACGTTGTGACCTTTAGATCTGCGACGCCGCATGCACGAAGACTCGGAAGATTAGATATGTTAACTTCGAGTTATTTAATTTATTTAATTTTACAAACTTTATTGAAGGTTTTTAGCATTAAAATTAGTAGCAAATACTACTCGTTAACAACCAGTTAACTTGTTTATTAAATGAGTTGTAAATGAGTTGGGGTTGAAGTTTTTTAAATGGGTTAATAAACACATTAGAGTTGAGATATATTAAATGAGTTAGGATTAAGATTAGGCTCTAACCTGTTCAACCCAATCCGTTAACACCCCTGCATATAAGTGATTATATCTAATTTCTTTCATTTTTAATAGATGAAAAATTTACTTTTTATATTTAATATTCTTTTTTTTGACAAGGATATTTAATATTCTTTGATTAGCTAGTAAACCAAGTTTTATTCAAGTCAAATACATGCATGAGTCGCATTTACCGAAAAATATATATTCATATATAAATTATGAAAATGTTTAGATCCATTCCCATGTATATTAAAATAACAATGTTTTATGAAAAAATAATATTTTATCAAGTCACCTATCTATATATTAGTGACATTTTATATAGTCAAAAAGTTGAAAATAAAATTTTAAAATTTATATTTAGTATTAGACCAATTTATTACATTAATTTCATATTTTCGCGTATGAATTCATGACTAGTGATATTAAATATATGAAAGCATTTTTAGGATAACATAAATGAATTTTTGATAAAATAATATAAATAATTTTTAAATACAATAGTTGGAGTTAAAATATTTAAAATGGAAGGATTTACTCATTTACATAAAAGCAAAGGCCATAAGCAAAATCATTTTAATCAATATTTAGCATGGGCCATAAATAAAGTCTGAATTTTGAGTCCCGATCGATTGATCGGATGCGCACAAATGTCAGTGCACCAGTGCACCTCACTTTTTTTTTTTAAAAATTTTTAATTCAAATTTTTTTTCTTACTATTACTCGGGCCTAGCATGTGTAGGGTGTATTTAGGAATGGATACAACTTTTGATGAAAAGTTGTAGAGAGAAGAAGTTGTTAAATGATGTGATATAATAAGGTAATGATGAAGAATAAATAGAATAAAGTTGAAATAGATAGGTTAGTTGTGTTGATAATTGTATAGAAATGATTGAAAAATAAAGTAGTTGTATAAAAAAATATGAAGAAATGATTAAAAAATAAAATTACTAGAGAAATTAAAAAATTTTAGATTGAAAAATTTTAACGTGAAAACTTTTCTTTATTAACAAACACATCCCTAGACTGACTCTAAAACCGTTGATAAAAGTGGTCTGCCAATTTATAATTTATTTTTATTAAAATTAATATATTCATTATTAACTACATTATCCAAATGCAAGTAAACATTAATCGCTGGAGAACAAAAAATTTCGTTTTTAATCAGATTCATTCAATCGAACTACAGAAGCGACGAGGACCAGCAATGGACGGCCTGGATTAACCAGCGGCGGCGGCCGGTCTACTGGTGGCGGCTTTCAAACACTATATAATCCTTTCGTGGCGGGTTTGATTAGGCTTCTGCCTTGTGTTCGTCTTCGTGGATCTGCTGCAGCGCCAGCCGATCTCTCTCAACGTGTTTCTTCTCTCTTCTCTGTATTTTCCGTTGGACAGAAACAGGAAAGCGGGCATGGCCGGCTTTCGCTGGGTCAGAGCTGAGGTTTCTCTCTTTCTCTCTTTATGCGAATGTTCTCTTTTGTAATTTTTTAGGGCATGCTATGGCTTCGTATTGTAGCAATGACATTTGTATGATCCTCGATCATGGAAGGGGAATCGACTGCTAGATGAATCGTTGCTTTGGATAAAGCAGCGATTCATGCACGGTGATGCTCTGTTACCTGTTGTGGTATTGATGGAAGCCGATGCATCATCAATCGATCCTGAGGATTTTCGTTTTTGAATTGATTAGAAATAGGTCTTGCTAATGGAACATGATACATCGGGGAAGAAAACGAGGAAAAAGGTTTCCGGTCAATGATAAAGGGTTTGATTTCGGGGGGTGATTCTTTTAGGGACTTATCTTGCCTGATATCATATGAGGTCCTGTTGGATTGACAGGCAAGTTTATCGGGGTCTCTAGTTGTAGAGGTCCTGGATTGTGATTCTGTTACATCATTTGCTTAAAAATCTTGATTTTTGTTGAATCCAGCGGCCTGAATCCCTAGTTTTGTTTTGTTTACTGAATGGTGCTTAATGCTATAAAGATATGAATCTAGCTGTTCTTGTTGCTGCTGCTGCTGCCATGTCATCTGCTTGAAGATTCCATTTTTGTTGAGTTGAGGAATAATTGAGTTGAGGACCTTATTCCTTGGTTTTGGTTTGTCGAATTTCTGGGAATTTGATATGGAAGCCAGAACAAAAGCATGATATGACTGTGCGAAGCCCGAAGTTATGCTTTGGCCAATTTTTATGTTCATTTGCCCTTCAGTTGTTTAATAAGTCTTGTGTTGGTCTGGACTTGTGCTGCATTGCTCTTGCACACTGATCTTCTAATGCTATCAGTTGGTGGTTGGCCCCGTGATTCAAGCAGTCTAAGCTGACTTCTGTTACTGTAATCTTGTTCATCAGCAACTGAACTAAAATGACTAAAAACTAGCTTCGTATGTTATTGTCAGGTCTATCCACTCTTTGCTGCAGTTGGGGTTGCTGTTGGAATCTGTGGTTTTCAGTTGGTGCGCAATATTGTTAGTAATCCTGAAGTCAGGTTGGTCTATTGCGTTTTTTTTTTATTTTTATTATAGCACATTTTCAATTTCCAGGTTCCTGGGAATCTGATTTTAAACCACACTGGCATCCGTTGCAATTGGAAGTGCTAAATTTCATGAATGATCCCACTCTTCTTTTCTTGAACATTAGATTTCAAACATGCTTAAAAAGCAAGACCTCTTAAGTGTGATGTTCCTTTTTTTACTTTTTATAAAATCTTGTTAATGTTCTAGAAGATCATACTTTGTGAATACTGGATATTGTGGAACTAGGACCATTGCACCATATACTTTTGAGTTGCGTCCATCTGTCATGAGGATCAATGTCACCACTTGGATGACCAAGCGGCTAACATGAGTGTGTATAGTGTGTTAGGGTAGAGAGGTCCAAGGTTTGACGTTAAGTAGAGAAGTGGCTTCATTACTCTTTTTTGGAGTACATTTCTGCTAGGTACCTGATCATCCAAAGTGGGTGGTCGAATCCATAAAAAAGAAAGTTGCTTCTGCAATTGAAAAAAAAAAAGAGTGAAATGTCAATAGCAACTATGCCATCAAAATTATTGATCAATATCATTAACTTTCAATTCAATAAAAGTAGCTTCATACGTTTGCAGAGAGGCCTTTTACCGTCCACCTATTCTATGAAGTTATGTTCCAAGCATGCTTCTATCAATTATGTGTTTGTGCACCTTGTTGTTGTGTGCTTCTATCTTACATTCATACATCTGGTACTGGCTCGTGATTAAATCTTCGTCCTATCCCTGTTTGTATGGGAGCGTAATTCAGTGCACCCGGGTGCACTCAGCCTCAACGCACCCGGGTGCACTGCACCTATTTTGTTTTATTTTT
>JAXCLR010000092.1:5668062-5697187 GCA_035584095.1 Annona squamosa | reverse complement strand
AAAAATAAAAAAAAATAGGTGCAGTGCACCCGGGTGCGTTGAGGCTGAGTGCACCCGGGTGCACTGAATTGCACTCCGTTTGTATGTCCTTAAGTTCCTCTCATAAACACAAATCATGTCTGTCTGAGTCTTCTTTTCCTTGTGTACTTTACCTTCTAAATATTCTTGATTGCTCTCTGCATGAGTCTATATTCTTAGTTAGGCACGTGATAGAGATCTAAGCTTACATTTATGCTTTGAACAATATGCTATTTGTTTCCCCATCTCCTTGGGGACCAATTAGGTTGCGGGTAGCACTAATGCTTGAGTTTCTGTTCTTTTTGGAAGCAACATCATTATTTGTGGCTTTTATTTTTGTGGTTATTCCATATGCTGATAATGGTTCAAATCAAAACCAGAATGGGTGCATGGCTGCACGCATTAGTATCCCATCCCTTGGTTTCTTTTAATTTAATAATATTATTTTTGACTGGCATGATTTTGTTGATGAAAGGTTGGCATATCTCTCACTCTTTTTGGCTCTACGAATATCAGGGTGAATAAGGAAAACAGGGCTGCAGGAATTTTGGAAAACTTTGCAGAGGGGGAGCGGTATGCAGAGCATGGTCTTAGGAAGTTTGTCCGCAACAAATCCCCGGAAATTATGCCGTCTATCAATGGCTTCTTCACCGACCCAAAATGAAAGTTAGTTTACGTTACTAGCCATTTAGATCGACAACAAACGTCGAACCTGATTGAGATTTCACAGTTGTAGCTTGTGCTTATGCGGCTGTGATCATTATTGAACTGGGAGTGGTCAGACAACAGTACTGATCCATGACCGATAATAATGCACATAGGGCTCTGGACCCACATTTGTTTGAATGAGATAGCTTGTTAATGCATGTCGACTTTGATATTCCCTGGATTGATGTGAACTCATTTTCCTTTTTTATTGCTAATTCTTGTCTGCTGGCCCGGACTCTGGAGTGCTTTTTGACAGAGGTCATTTTTAAAAATGCAATGCTGGGACAATTTCATTACCTTATCTTTTTCAAAAGTTCAAAAATAAATTCATAAAAAAACAAAAAAAATTTCAAAAACAAGGGCTTTTGAAAAATTTTTTGTTGGGACTTTTTCTGGAGTCTTGAACCACTGGATGATGATGATGCCAAGTAATTCTCAAGGTCAGTAATCTTGGTGATCTCCCTCTTTTAAGGGCTGCTATCCGCCTACGCTGACATTTTTTTCACGATCTCACCGAATGCCATGTGCTTTGGCATAAAAGACGCGGTCAAATATCCCAATGATGAAACCAGGGAGTCTATCTTGGTGGGTTTTACCATTCTGCGCCGAATGCTTTCTTGGTCTTTTTTTATAAGCCTTGGCTGACACTCACATTTTTTTGAATTTTCCCTCGTACAATTCATAGCTGTAAAGCACCTTATACCATTGCAAGTTTTCGGAATTTTTTTCCCAACATTTTCTTCTCCTTTGAGCCGCCGGCCACAAGCCTTTTCAAATGAGTTTGGGCATCTTCAGATGTGGGTGTTTTCATTTATTTTTGTGGGATTTTTTTTTTCTTAATTTTCTACCCAGCGCTTCAACATGGTTTCATGATTCTGTGAATGTAGAAACTTCAACCTAATTAATTTTTAAATTTTATTTTGTCGAGTTCTTTACATTCAATGCAATTACATATTTGTATTGTCTACAAAGTTGAAATCATTTATGATATGATTGGTTAAGTATCCATAAGCTTCTAATGAAATATCCTTTTCTTATATATGAGCGGTTTTTATTGATTTTCATAATATTTAATATTTAAACAAAGAGGTTTAAAATATTTTTGTCGGACCAATTTGATCATATTTTTAAGAGTTTGACTTCTGTACATACGAATGTAGCAATTGACTTTCGTATCCTTATCTAGTTTAGACCCTATTTGATGATTTTGTTCAATCAAAATTATCTATTGTATTAAGTATTGTTTATTTTATTTAAATACTAAAAATTATCTCAATCCATAACTTCCATCATTCTCAAAATTTGTATACAATTTTATACATTTTTAGAAGTTGTGACATATACATACATCCAATTAATATGATTTTTGGTATCTAAATGAAATAAATAGTTATAAATACAATGAATGGATTGAATTTAATAAAATCATTAAAATAAGAATTAAATTAGGCCGGAGTACAGAAGTGAATTGGAAGAACCCACGAACAGTTAAGATATGTCGTAGTGCTTCGATTTTTGTTAATTATGTAGATGCCCTTTTCTTTCTGTCGCTATTTATGTTGAAACGGGTCTTAAAGAAATATTATCATATTATTGTTCTATCATTTCATTGTCTTATGCTCCAATGCAATCCTCCCTTGGCTTTTTTAATCTTGAAAAAATATTTTTAACTCTAAAAGATTTATTTTGATTTTTATATTCTTTAAAGGTCAAAAGGGGCGAAGGCCACTAAGGGTTGCGTTAGATCGTTGCCCTCTCATTCGAACAAAGGATGTGCCGTCACATCAGTTGCAACAATGAACCGGATGATTTTTTCCATTTGCAAGCCACCCTTTTCAGTTATCAATATAATTGTTTATGTTTTTAATATAGGGTGTGTCTAGTAATAACAAAAAGTTGTCTAAGTTAAAACTTTTCAATTTAAAATTTTTCACTTTCCACGACTATCCTATTTTTTAAACATATCTTCACATTTTTCTATACAATTACCCTACTTTTCAATCATTTCTACACAACTACCAACATAACTAACCTATATATTTCAACTTTATCTTATTTATTTATCATCATTACCCCTATTATATCGCATAATTTAACAACTTCTCATATTTACAATTTTTCATTAAAAGTTTTATTTATTCACAAACATACTTATAATTTTTTTTAATATTAATTTATTTTGTTATAATTTTGTCTTAGTTTCCAATCCCATTCAATTCAAGCATCTTGGATCTTTTTTAAGGGAATTCATCTATCCACATCAAAGAGGTGGGCCTGACTTTCGCAGGATAGAACAACCACGTGTGACAGTGCATGGTTGTTCCCCGTAACTCTCACAATCCATGGAACTAACCAAAGTTGCTTCAAATGTTGCCTTAAATAAAATAAATATTTCCGCAATGGAACCAGAATACAACTCCTAACCTGACGCATATGTAGACTTGAGCTTGTTTCTTTTTTTTTTTTTTTGATTAAAGCTTCTTTCTTTCTTAAATGAAGGACATGCATTCATTCGTTTGGGAGACAGTTCATTAATTATTATTTTCTAGCTGAGGGCATTTGTAAATGTAACTACATCATTTTGCCCTAATCATAGTACATAGATTATTATAATATTGTCGAACATATCTAAAAATTTGCAATACGTTCGAATCATACTAATTTGATTTTATACCCAAACATCTACCATATTTTACTTTATCAATATTTGTATATCATGAAAAATCATGTTATTGAATTTTATATTATTCATAATAGGTGTAAATGTATGAGATTGTTTATAATTATTTTTAAATATTTTTTATTATAAAAGTTTTCAATTCACTTGAGATCACCGCTGTTGGCGCAGTGGTTCTCTGTCCAGGCTTACGTGCCGCCTGTGGTCCCGGTATCAAAACCCGGTTGTGAATGTAACAAAAAAGTTTCAATTGGCTTAATTTTTAGTATACAAGATAATTACATAATTTTAAACATAATCGATACATTGAATGTTAAAAAAATAAAAAAATTAAATAATTGAAAAATACAAATGGTTATATTGGAGCACTTTTCGCAAACATGCACAAAGGGATTTACATCCATACCTACGCATGAATTGTGTCTATACTTATAATTCGAAACTTATTGTATATGTCTTTGAATTTCTAAAATATTTACTTGGTTTTAAATTTAAATCATCCATTATGTTTATTAATTAGAATTTAGTTGACATACCAAAAATCACTTTGATGAGCCTAATAAATATAAATTATTTTAAAATTAATTATGGCCCACAGGCATTTAATAATAGTAATTTTCCGTCCATTAATTACTTTCAAATTATAAATTCAATGGTGATTTGGTTTTAGCAAAAAGTGACTTTTTTTTTTAAATAAAGAGATTGTGACTTGTCGTAGGCATGAGTCATGACCATAAATACGTTTAAAATTTATGGAAATATTTACAATAAATTTTAAATCATATGTATAAATATAATTTATTTAAAAATATAAATAAGAAAGCAAATTCCTCAAATATAGATATTTATTCATTGTCATATGAAGCTATAGGAGCTTTAAACAACCCTATTCAGAAATCATAAGCAACCCAAATTAGAAATCGTAGACATAAGAGTCATTAATGAGATTTGGTACAAAAGATGTAAATGTAAATGCCAGGAAGTGAAAATGAAATTTTTTTGAAAAAGTAAGAAAACGATAAGATATTATGAGGATAATAATTAAAATTAAAGTTAAAATAAATTAGATAATTTATAAAAAAATTAAAAAATGATTAAAATGCTCAGATAACATAAAAAGTAAAGAAATCAAATAACTAAAATGTAAAATTATGTTAAATAAGTACATAAGAAAAAAGTAGGATTTTTTTTAACCTGTACATGTTATCAAATGTACCTTTACAATAAGTTTAAACTTGCTAGTATTTTAAAGGGAGAAAGTAACCAACCGAGCTCGGTTGGTCAGTGCAGGTGCCGTAGAATCCGGGCTGCGCTGTGGGTCGTGGGTTCGAATCCCCATTTTGGGATTTTGGCCAGAAAATGGGAGTAGGAGCTGTGGTCTCCTGTTTGATTGATTGTGGAAGCAATGGTCTCCTGTTTGGTTGTTGGAAGCTGTGTCTTTCTGATTATTTGGTTGAGCATTGTCTCCAGATTTATAAGAATGTGTCGACCTTCAATGTAATATGTGTTGAGATGTTATAATAAAAAAGGGGGTTTTTTGCATGGTAAATCCTCTAACTTTGGCCAATTGCATTTACAACCCTGAAGTTTGGTCGTTTGCATTTTAAACCCAACAAATTTTCGTCTTTTGCTTTTTGAATCCTATGGCGTAACAGTGTTGAAAAGCACCGTTAAGATGCGTAAAATGTCTAAAATATCCTCGCGTGCAGATGGAAAGCACCGCTGATGCGTAGATGCAGAAACCCCAGCGGCGGAAATGACTAGTGCAGAGAACATGGTGGTCGGACGAAGATGCGGCGTCCATCAACCTTTCCTCTAACCGAAAAATCTCTGCTTTAATGCTTAGACGAAGGCTAAAGAATTTGAGATGTTGCTGCCATATTTTAATGGAGCTTGGCTTCAATTTCTGCTCATGACGTGAAGAAGGAGATGGAAGCTAGTCAGTGCTGCCCACTTTGACTACAGAAATAATGGAGCAGTAGCTGCTTGGGGATTTGTTTTCTGCCTGTCGAAAACAAAGAAAGGGTGATGCGGACTTTTGAATCGAAATTTTGGGTAGATGGAAATTGGGTTTTATGGACTGCCGAAATCAAACTTGGATGCTTGAGGCTTGGAGACGATCTGCTTTGCTTGGGAAGTTTGCCCAATTATCGCTAGCTGGATCAGTGAGCTGCCAATGTTGCCATTGGTTGCTATTGGAGGTGTGCTCTGTTTGGCTTGATGCTTGGCAGATGGGTGTTTGAGAATAGAGGTTGCTGGCTTTAATTCGTAATTTTGGTGTTGCAATTGATAGACCTTGTAGATGAAATCGGTGCTGAAGAGAGGCTATGACTAGTTGATTTTGGGATTTTTGATGCCCATATTAATGGGTTGACGGCAAGCTTTTTGGGTTGCTGCTATGGCTGGATGTAGGTGTGGTCACGCTGGATTTGATTGAGAAAGGGAAAAATTGATGGCTGCCTATTGGATGCAATCTGAATACCAGATACGAATTAAATTGAAGGCTTGGTTGTTGGACGGTGAAGAGGAGAAAATGGGTTTGAAAGGGGGAAACTCAATGGCTTGCTCGTCGATGATTGTTTGCTCGGCGTGGAGAAGATGTGTTGCCGGTTTTGGTGGGTTTCGATTTTTGGATGGCTTGTTGGAGATTAAGAAGATGGGAACCATGGTTGTTTTCAATTTAGGGGAAGAGTGCTCAGGATTGAAGATGGTGGAGCACCAGAAATGGTGCTCCGGTGGTGCATTATTGTTCGGTGTTCCAAAATAGGTGAGTATGACATGGGACGATTTGATATAAGGTTATTTACAAGGTTATTTTTGTCAATTTCAAAAAAATGAGCATGAGATAGATTGGAATACGCATGTCTTGAGACGCCGTTACGCCGCGAGGTTCAAAAAGCAAAAGGCAAAAGTTCGCTGGGTTTAAAATGCAAACGGCCAAACTTCATGTTGGAGATGCAATTAGCTAAAGTTAGAGGGTTTACTATGAAAAAAAAAAAAAAAAAAAAAAAAGGAGAAAGGACAGAAGTAAGGATATCCAAATTGAAAAGGCGCAGGCAAGTCCAGAATCCCATAAAGCCGAAATCCGACGCCGGTCTGCGGCGGGTAAAAAAACTGCCGCCAACGGCTTCTTTCTCTTGGGAGTCTCGGACGGAGTATCCATCCAACAACATGCATCAGAATCTATTTGCCGGCCTGCAATGGACGGCTTGTTTGTCATCTTCTCTCTCTCTCTCTTCCTCATCCCCAGCCTTCCTCTCCACCTGTCCCCCCTTTGCTTTCATCAGCACCCTTCCATCGCCATCACCATCCCCTTCTCATGCATTTGACATTGCTTTGCCACCACAATGGGCTGCGCGCTGGCGAAGGATTCGAAACATTCCCCCGGCGGCCACTCCAGCCTTGGCAAGATGAAGGTGGAGAACGGGTATGTTGGTGGTGTGGATGGCGGTGGTGGCGCCCCTGGGAGACACCCCAAGCAGAGGGCTGCTGCTAAGGAGCTCTCACTGCGCGAGCAGCGGAAAACTTTCATGGGCCCCTTGGATGGAGGTGGCAGAGGGAGCGATGACGGGAGGGTTGTCACCAGGCGGGGAGAGAAGGAAGGAGGTGGGAGATCGCAACGGACTAGCTCGTCGATGCAGAGCAGTAGTGCGGACGAGGTGGTTGTTGGATGGCCTAAATGGCTAACGGATAACGTGCCCAAGGAGGCGCTGATGGGGCTGGTGCCCAAGAGTGCCGAGTCGTATGATAAGCTTGACAAGGTTAGATCTTCGGATATAAGAATTTGAATTCTTGATAATTGGTTCTCTGGCAGCTGCCTATCTTCAGATGTTTTGCAACTAACATAGATTCATGAACCCCCAGAAAATTTTTAATTACACGGCCAACCTATGGAGGTTTTGTTTGTCGGGTATTCTTCCTTTTAGCAACCAATGATTGCTTGCCTGTCCAGTCCTGGATGGTTTACAGTTTAAGCAAGTAAATTTTGTCCGATTACTCACAATCGATCCAACTTCTCAATAACTTCCAATGGCCGAGACATGATGATTGGGTGAATGGAAAGGAATGGAAAGAAAAGGAAATGATAGCAACTATACAAATGATGATGTCAACGACAAGTCAATAAGGTTATTTAGATAGGGGATAGTAATTTGAGAAAGAAGGTAAATGATGGAGAAAAGGTAGGGTTGTTGTAGAAAGCAAACGCCAAATCAACTATTGAGGAATGAAATTTTCTTGGAAAATTTTGGTCTTTATTCTTGAAAGAAGTATCAAGGTTGCTCGCAGTCTTAAGTTACGTTCGCTGAGATTTTACACGGTTAAATTTAATTGTTTGAATAGAATCGACGTAACTAAAGTACATGTGTAGCTCAAATAAAAAAAAAAGCGTAGGTTAATACTTTAGCTCCACGCCTGAGCTACTTGGTCCTACTTCCAAGGACCAAGATTCAATGGATATATATTTTTATTTTTGAATATATCCACCCTTGTCTATCTCAATTTCGAAAACAGTCACTTGACGTTCTACAAAAGAACTGTATGAATTTGGTCTGAATCTTTATTTTGTAGGTAGGCCAGGGAACCTACAGCAATGTTTACAAGGCTCGAGATAGGGACACAGGCAAGATTGTTGCTCTAAAGAAGGTCAGATTTGACACTTCGGAACCCGAGAGTGTGAAATTCATGGCAAGGGAGATCATGATTCTGCGAAAGCTGGACCATCCTAATGTTGTCAAGCTTGAAGGCCTGGCTACATCAAGAATGCAATATAGCCTGTACTTGGTCTTTGATTTCATGCAGTCAGACTTGGCAAAAGTTATAGCACATCCTGATGGCCGTCTCACTGAACCGCAGGTATGCAATTACACTTTTAGTTACTGTTTATAACAGTACCAGAGATACATATAACGTCTTAAACTCAACATAACATTGCTTTCTTGATGATCTTCATTCAGGTAAAATGTTACATGCAACAGCTGCTCTTGGGGCTGCAGCACTGCCATAAACGGGGCATTTTACATAGAGATATCAAGGGATCAAATTTGTTGATTGATAAGACTGGAATGCTGAAAATTGGAGATTTTGGCCTTGCGAATTATTTCAATCCCAACCAAAAGCGTCCTCTCACCAGCCGGGTTGTGACACTTTGGTACAGAGCTCCTGAACTGCTCCTGGGCTCCACAGATTATGGGGTTGGTATTGATCTGTGGAGTGCAGGATGCCTCTTAGCAGAGATGTTTTCTGGAAGGCCAATCATGCCTGGAAGGACTGAGGTAATAGATGATTATTTATTTGTGAATAGCTGATCCTCACAGCATTACATGGACTATTGTTGAAAATTTTAAGTTTGTGTCATTTTGTGGTTACATTGTAATCAAGACTTACTAAGTAGCTTCCTGCTTCAGTACTTCTTTGCTATGACGAGGAAAAATTATATATGGAAGAACATAATTATTTATGCTTGTTTTCTTCACAGTATGCATGGGTCATGGTATCTTCTTGTCCAATGCAATATTGGATGTGATGATTCTCACGTGATGTGTTCTAAGCTGCCATTTTGATGTTGTTAGGTGGAACAGCTCCATAGGATATTCAAGTTGTGCGGTTCACCATCTGAAGACTATTGGAAAAAACTGAAGCTTCCTACTAGCTTCCGACCTCCCCAGCCATACAAACCTAGTCTTTCAGAAACATTCAGGACCTTTCCAAGCTCTTCGTTTGGATTGTTGTCAACACTTCTTGCTCTGGATCCTGCTCATCGTGGTACTGCAGCTTTTGCTCTTCAAAGTGAAGTGAGTAAATTCCAAAGGATCACGCCATTTTTTAATGCCATTGTCTAATCCTCAAAGCTTAATTGTATATGTATGTATAAGTTTTTTTTTTTTGGGTAAAAAATGATTAGTTGGCAATTCTTTTTTTTGGGGTGGGGGTTAAACATGTATGAAAAAAATCTTCCCGTTATAGCCAAGAAATAATTTTAGGGTATGTTTGCTTTGAACAAAAACTTTTCAATATCTGTAATTACCCCATTTTTAGAATCATTTCTTCACATTTTTCTATACACTATCCAACTTTTCAATCATGTTACACAACTATCCATACAATTAGCCTATATATTTTAACTTTTTTCTTTTTACTTTTCATCATTAATCCTATTATATCACATCATTGTCTCCTAATTAAAAAACTTTTATACTGAAAACTTTTCATCTAAAAGTTTTATCATTTTTCAAATACACCCAAAAGCTTTTATATGTATGCTTTGCCTAATAACATAAGATAATCCTTTAGGTTTACGTGCGCAAGAATTTCTATTTAATTTCATTATTGTGCATGTAGTGCAGATGTGTGGTTTTTGCCAGAAGGATTATCTTCTATTGTATACTGATTTGTAATATCCATCCACAGTTCTTTACCACCAGCCCCTTGGCATGCTGCCTTTCAGGATTACCTGTAATGTACAAAGAGGAAGAGAATGAATCAAATCATCCTTATGAGAGGAGAAAGTAAGTTCTATACTTTTATTAGCGATTCCGACTGAATAGATGTTAATTTCAGGTCAGATATCCCTTGGTCTTGTCTAAGATAAAAATGTTAATTGTAAAATTGATCATTTTCATCATTTTATGAGAATCATGTCACTACTCAGGATCAGTGGGGCTAAAATGCTGTTAAGCTATTGAAGCGTTCCAAGGAGTCTGAAACATTGTGTCAGAATTCTTGAAAACTCCGTGAAAAGATTTTTTATCCAGATTTTTCTTGTAATTTTTGGCTTGGAGTCTGGAGATCATCAACTGAATGTAGACTAGAATGTTTACATGGCCCAGTAAATGCCCCATTTTATGTGATGAAAATGCATAAAAATGTGGTGAGAAGCCTAGCGATTTAGGATTACATGATGAGAATTGAGTGTCTAATTCTAAGAAGGGAGAGTGCATGATGTCATAAAAGTAATAACTTGAAATATGTGGTTCTTCCTGTGGGACTGATGTAGAAAGAAATGCAGAAGCTTTCTGGGAAAAAACTTTGAATTGGGATCCCCATGGGAAAATGCAGCAAATGATCACTTCCTGTCCTTTAAAATGGTTATAACATCTATGTTTTGAATGTTTTTTCTTCACACAGGCACAGGCGTCCCAAACAAAAACGTTCCCAGACTATGAAAGAGAGGATGAAGGATGCAGTTGCTGAAAATCCTATAGGAGATTCTTCGTCTTCAAAGGAGGTATTGTTATTTATAGTATGATGTACATAGAGGAGTGTTGCATATTTTTCTGCCATTTTCTCATGGTTTTGTGTTCTTAGTCTACCTTTAAACATATGATCTAGTCATGATAGTTATCAAAGACTATCACGAGGACCCTTCAAAACTTGGATGATCCCTGTGAAACTCATAGATTAGATTCGAAAAACTTCATCTGCTGTGTCCAATCAACACATGAATTATCAACAACTTCCTAATATGACAGTGCTTGTGTAACATTGCATTAGATCACAAATGCTAAGATGATGGCTATGATTATAACACATGGCTTATAATTATTGAGAATCTGCTTACGGACATTTTATTGCTTACCAAATCAATAGGTACCAGGTTTGAAGCAAGTCATTATAATTGAATAAACTAACTGTGGTGATCGCTTTTGCTTGCCAGTGCTGAAAGGTCAATAGCAGACCTCAAATTTTCATGTTCCATTTGATGATATTTGAAATGTAAACTATGGCGTATGATTTATCTAATATCTGATAATGTTACAGGTGAGGGAAAAGAGTCCACTAGGGAACTCACAAAGCCAAGACACAGAGAGCAATCCTACAAGTGCATCCTCTAGTGTGAAGCAGGACAATGTTCAAGTGAGCCCTTATCTGTCACCTGTTGCTCCTGCTCTGATGAAGAAGACATCCTCACCCAAGACAGAAGCCCATCCTTGGGGTGTCAAGAATATTCAGAATCTGCCTCCATTACCAACTTCAAATATGAATAAAGCAGCTGAAAGAGAACATAACGATCGGGGTCCTCTGGTTGGGAGGTCCGCCTCCTCATCATATATGCGCCGAACGGAGAAGGGAAGACCGCACGCATATGATTTGGATGATTGAACAGTGCGAGCTCATGGATTTTCAGGCGTCATCATCTTGCAAAGGAGATTTTATATTTTGCATTTTACTTTTGTTTCTTTTCACCTGTTTGAAACAGAAGGAAATGAACCTGCAGTTGGTGGTCCAAGCATGTGTCTGGATGCCTCTGAAATGGACCACGACCTATGATATCACTTTCCAAATGATATTATTTATTTCAGCTTTTCATCCTGTCGCGTATGAACACATTATATCCAATGGTGAGGAGCTAACCTATCACAAGCTTTGACAGCGATTTCGCTTGATAATTGCCTTGGCTTTTTTCTCTTCTGTGAAAGCGGCAAAGGCTTTTGGCCTATAGGGGGATGTTTTCCAGATTGGGAGACCACACATACATTGCGTATTGTCTACATTTTGCTCGAATATGACCTTAGAGAGTCTATTTGCAGACCATAGTCCAGACGGCGCTGGGGAAAGGTGATATTTAATCTTTTTATAGATCTATTTTTTTCACCCATTTTTTTTAAAAAAACCCATCTGCATGCTTGTCACAAATTATGCCTAACATTGGCTTAGATGCTTTTACTACATGATTTTAACAACATTGATATAGGCTATCTAGAATGCTTTTGAGCGTAGAACTCTTCTCATATGTTACCATCAAGCACAAAAGCTAATGTCACTGCCAATATTTAGGGCCTTATTCATAGATTTCTCAGCCCATTTATGATTCATTTGGGACCCCCCAGATTTATTGTCCTCTTCCTCCAAAAACGCAACCACAAGGCATGGTGTGATGCATCAAGCGCTTTCTATCCCTTTATGCTTAACAGTACTTATATTATCATTTTGCATGTAAAGCGACCTTTATCAACCGCACCCAAAGCAACAAAAGATAAATAAGGTTATAAATAACGAAGGATTTGTGATGGTGGGTTTGAATGTGCTGGTTGGATTTCAGATGTGGGATGTTTGGAAACCCACATCAGTCATCAGCCAGCTGGGAATTGCTGCGTGGTTTGCACTTTGCAGGTTTGGTAGAGTTAGTTACATATGTCAACAAGAGTAAAATTGTTACCAAGGTCCAAATTTGAAAAATGATAAAATTGATAAAAATTTGAGGCCTGATTTGTTGGATGGAGAGGAAGAAATACTTTAATCCTTTTTTAAAAAATTCCCTAAAACGATGCTAACAAAACCATTACCATTTTTTTAGGCAAAAAAATGTACACATTATCATTTTTTATATTTACTATTGACATCGCTCCTTACATTATTTTTTTTTTCATCCAAAAACATCCTAACTTTTTAATAAATGTCAACCATATAGCGTAAGCAGACCGTTCATTATGATTCCAATTTGCGCGGTTCAATCTCGCATGTGGGAGATGAAAATGGTGATTAGTATTGTTGAATTTAGAAGGGATTACAGATTTGATATTGGCGAGGATGATTAAAGGGAAAATCAATCCTTCGAAAATACGTGTTTTCTAATAGAATTAAAATTTTTTTGGATTTCAAACCCACTTTGGGAATACGTGAAGATGATCTTTGATATGGGTTGTGATTTGGTGGAAATGGTATAGAAATACAATGTCTTGATTTTCTTTTTCTTTTTTTAAAAATAAAATTGTTATGTTAAGTGCATCTAATCAATAAATCAAGTTTTATCATTTTTGGATATGTATATATATTTTTAGAATTTCCAACACATTGGGGTGTTTTAGTTATTTTCCTTGAAAATGACTTAAAATTCCAAAAAAAAGTATAAAAATGGTTATTTATATATAATGAGAAATTATATTACATTCAAGTACATTGATAGCTACTCAAAGAATGGAGAAAAATTTTTAATAACACCCCACAGAGAGGGAAAAACTATAAATATTTTAATTAAAGGGAGGAAATAGAAAAACTCACGCAACCCTCAAAATGGAGGAGGAGAGAGCCAAACTCACGACCAACCAACAGTATTACAAAATAGTTAAACTTGATTTTGTTGATTATGTACTCTAAGATAAAAGTTTTATTTAAAACAAACCTAGGTTGTCCAATCGATTAGAAATGACATCATTTTTGACCTGTCAGAGTTGACAAAGGGGCTTCATATTATAGTTAAGTAGATAAACTAACTAAATTGATCATTCACGACCGGTTTGAAATCCGACTATTTCAGATCAACCCAAAAATATATATTTTTAAAATATTTTTATAAACATGTTAATCTAGTTATATTTAATCTATAAAATAAAATTTATCATTTTTGGATATGTGCATATATTTATTTTAGATTTTTAAACACTGGAGTATTTTAAATAATTTAAAATAACTTAAATACTCCAGTGTTTAAAAATCCAAAATAAATATATACAAATATTCAAATATGGTAAAACTTGATTTATAGATTAAATATAACTAGATTAACATGTTTATCAAAAACTTTTTTAAAAAACAAAAAAATTATTTTTGGGCAGGTCTGAAATCAGACAGGCCGTAAAGGATCATTCGGCAAACTAGAATAATATAATTAGGTTTGATCTGATCAAAGCACTGCAAAAGGCCTGAAGACGAGATAATTACCGGAAAAATTTGGACAAAAATGTAATGACTGATGATCAGTCTATGTGATCCATCTTCCAGTACAACTTCGTCCATAACAAATCGATTTCGTCCATACCATAAATAGAAAATGTGGTGGCCCACTTGGGTGAGGCCATGATTCCACCAGCACCCAAAAGCCAAGAGCCCCACGTCACGCACCCACCACCTTCCATCATCGCAATTATCAACTCACACACGCCAACAACGCCACCCAAATGCAAGCGTCCATTTCAAACCAAACAGTGAAATCCTCATTCATTCCTCACTGCCCATCTTAAGACAAGTACAACACAGATCCTTGTATCCCGAGAAATCAAAATAATATATACTGCATTTTTAAAGCTTCCCAAAAGAAATATTGCACAATGGGTGCTGGAATTAAGATTGTTTTCGTCGCAGTTTGATCGAGGTCTATGACCTCACTTCTTTCTCTCTTAGATATCATCGGTTGGGAGTTCTCTTTGATGAATGGAATGGATTTAGATGATTTTTCTCTTGTGGGGATATTTTTTTATTTTTTATTTTTTATACGTCCATCGCGTGCCTGCACACCTGCAACTGTAGTCCATGTAATAGTTGCTGTACTGCCATCAAACTTCGATGCTTTATGCGCATGTATCACCCTTTTTTCTCCCACTGCATTCATGCCCCAAGAATCATTATGATGGCAGTTTACCACCGATTTTGGACGTGGTGTACCTTGTAACCGTGTAACGTTGGTGATCAGCTCTCCTCCTTTTTGAGTGAATAAAACATGTACTTAAAATTTTTAAAAAAAAGAGAGTAAATTGTGGGTATAATAGTGAATTTTACCTTTAATTTGATTTGTATTTATGAACCTTCAAAAATTTCAAAAATTTTTTTATGCTTTGCCAAAAATTTCGTTTTGTGACGTGATAGATATGCTCAAATTTTAATTATAATTCTAAGATAAAATTCACATTCAAGCAAATTTTTGGCATTTTTATAGAATCAATACTTCCACGGTTATGGAATCATATAATATTTGAGTATGAATTTTTATTTATAAATTTATTATTACATTTTTAGAATATTTGTCATTTGACATGGAGGTGTGAATATAAATGAAATTTTAGACAAAATACAATATATATTTAAAATGCTTGAAAGTTCATAAATATAAATGAAATTAAGGATAAAATTTGTAGAAATATATGGAATTCACCCAAAATATATCTAAAATAAAGTAATATTAATAAAATTTATGATAACTTAAGCAAAATAGGTTTTCGAGAAAAGGTATAAAGAAATAGTTTGATACGAAGGTGCTAAAATGATATTGGCATCAATGGGCTTGATTAATGACATGATTTATGTGGAATTGAACAAAACTTAAGATGAGACCTTATCCATTGCGTTTATGCTACACTTAATTTAGATTAAAATTAATATGCCACTTAAATAAATAATCTAAATACAATGATTGCGATAGATTATTTATGATCTAATAGGGGTCATTTGCAGTAAACTGCACCATGCAGCCAACTGCACCTGATTAATTTTCACCGAAGATTATATAAATTAGAGATGATGATGAATAAAGCTAAAAGAACATAGAGAGTAATCATCAATAGATTTAATAATAAAAAATATATTTGTACTTCGTGACTATCATTTTAAATGTAATTTAATTAGTAACTAGGGTTAGACGTGACTACACCACCATGTTCCAAAAACAACGCTGACTATCACAACAATCCTTCCATTAACATAAAAGATACATGGAGGTGGTGGAATTGCACCACAAACCTCATAAAAAAGCTCATGTTCATCAACACATCCTTCCAATCAATCCTTTCTCATGGAGAAGAGCAAATCATTCCCGGAGTACTCATCTTCATACTCCAACCGATTCGATTTCGATGATGAACGATCGAGATCTTATGCTTTCAATGGGCCCAAAAGCAAAGGAAGCAGCGGTACTAGTTGGGTTCTCAGCTCGAAGGAGAAGGAGCAGAAGAGAAAGAAGAGAGTTGCTGTCTACAACGGATTTGCAATGGAAGGCAAGATCAAGTCGTCTGTTAGGAGCGGCTACAAATGGATCAAGACCAAGTTCTCGGAGTTTCGCAATGGCCAGTGAGAGGAAATTTGCCAGAGAATATCTCAACAAAAAGCTTTAGTTTATGCTTTTGTATTCACAAAAAAATCCAAGCAAGTTGAAAAATCTTGTGTCTTGGGTGCTTGTGTTATTGGAAATAATATAGACGATGGTTGCCTTCTGTTTTGAGTAATAATCAACACGCTCAAGTTCACGGGTGCTTAAAAAGTTACCATAGGCAATGTCATATATAGGCAGCAGCAAGAGATTGTGAATGAAATCCAAAATGGTTTCTCTTGCTCGAGTTTAATTTGGAGGAGGAATTTTTTTTGACATTATTGTTTAAATATTTTTTGGTTTTAAAAATTGCAGAAGACAGGATAGCAGGAAAGGCGGGTGGTGAATAATATCAAAGGACAAAAATCTTCTCATTCATCGTGGGTTGCATGAGTTTTGGGTCATGATGGCTTTCCCATCTACAAAGAAAAATAAGGCAGTTTCTATGCTTCAGGGAAATCAAATGAAAAATTCTCCTCCTCAATGTCTCTCTCCCTCAGCTCCCTTGTTCAACTCCATCGGGAATCTCCTCCACTTAGTCTCTCTTCTTGAGCTTTAAGGTCAAATCAAAACGTAAATGGGCAGAGTATAACTTTGTGCTGTGATTTCCTTTGTCGAATCCAAGGTAGCTAATTATTATGACTAGTCGGCTCATGCGGATGATCATTCGGTTTTGTTACAAATGAGATGTAGTCCAAAAGGCCTTTTCTTGAAGTATGCTTCTCTTTCCATTGGTGATGAATTCATGGAAATAAGTGTTGATGCCTCTTTTCATCGGATGTGCAAGTACTTTCAATTTTGTGCTCTCTGAAATGGAAGTTATTACCAGTCTTTTGTTGCAAGAACCACTTTGATATTAAGCAGGCAAACTTATAAAAACAAATAAGCTCAGTGGAATTGTTAAATCATCATGTTTTTCTTCCCCCTCACATATGGCAAGTGGTTACTGCCATTTGTGGGGCTTGAGGTTGCCTACAAGGCATGTTTTGCACTTGGCACCAGCGTTAAAATCATAGTCTTGTCTGTGCTCTTCATGTCATTATTAGTACATCGATTAGCACGTATGTTCCATTGACTGTCACGTGTCTTTACTTTGTTTACTATGAAAACATTAATATGTATGTATGTTTTATAGACTGTCACGCGTCTTTTTCTTTACTTACTGTGAAAAAAGAACAACAGAAGAATCCTATCCATGTGCCACTCTAAGACATTGAAGTTTCAAAACTTGTAAGTCTTTCTTAGTTTACATCATCACTTAGACAATGAACTTAAATACTTTTGCTATCAAAAAAAAAAAAAAAAAAACCTCTATTTCCAAATTGAAATGGATTAGTCTTTGGCCACGCAGGCCACCTTTCTGGATTCCTGGGCTTCAGCTTCCTCATGTAAATGGATGGGATTCATTTTAACTCATCCAGCTAGATATGGACAGCCTCATGCCATGCTGGACCAGACTGCAGCCTCTGATCTTGCCAACGTCAGTCTCCAACACATCCAAGGCAGCCCATGTAATCATTAATATATCTTGTTACCTAAAATATTTAAGGTAATTTGCAAATATATCCCCTAGTTTGACGCTAATTGTAAATATGCCTCTATTATTTCATAAATTGCATATTACTCCTACAAAGTTTCGTATAAATTGCATGCGTACCCCTATTAATGACCGTTAAATAAAAAATATAATTTCAAAATATACCTCCATAGTTTGACGCTAATTGCAGAAATACCCTCACAAAGTTTCACAAAAATTGGTTACGTACCCATGACACCTTTTTGTTGCCAAACATACATTAAAATTTTAGATAATGACAAAAATAACCCTATGTAGACCTATATTAGAAGCACATAGTTTATAACAATTGGCTGACTGCATGCGCTCGAGTGCATGTAGCCTTAGTGCACCCGGTTGCGTTTTACCCATTTTTTAATATTTTTTGAAATTTTTGTATACAATTGTAAATCTAGATGTAGTTAACATGTATATCAATTTTTATCATGTTTGAGACTTTTAGATATTCGTTTTTGATTTTTTAAAATCAGTGATATTTTCGTAATTTATAAATTATGAAAATACTACTGATTTCAAAAAATAAAAAATAAAAATGTAAAAGTCTCCAAAAATCATAAAAATTTATACACATATTAAATACACTTAGATTAACAATCATATAAATTTTTTTTAAAAAATGTAAAATAATGAGTATTTGCACATGGGTGCACTGTATCATGACTCTTATAAAAAATCTAATTGTGCAGGTAGAAGGGGTTTATCAAATACTCATGTTAATTTGTTAATATGTTATCTCCTTCCACTTGCACGACTGGGTCATTTTTATAATTATTCAAAATTTTAATGCACGTTTGGGGTAAAAAAGGTTAATATGTAATTTATGAAACAATAGGGGTATAATAGTAATTGGTGTCAAACTATGAGGGCATATATGTAATTAACATCAAACTATGGAGGCATATTGGCAAATTAGATTTTTTATTTAATAGCCATTAAATTTTAGTCATTAATAGAGGTATGTATGCAATTTATGTAAAACTTTATGGCAGTAATATGCAATTTATGAAATAATAAGGGGCATATTTGCAAATTATCCAAATATTTAAAACTAAAAAATTATTAATGTTATATTTTACTTTTTTTTATAAATATAGGCTGCGTTTGGGAAATGATAAAATTTTTGGGTGAAAAAGTTTTGATATAAAAGCTTTTGAGTTAGAAAAAATAATGTGATACAATAAGAATGATAATCAGAAGTAAAGAAAATACAGTTAAATAGATATATTAATTGTGTTGGTATAGTTATAAGTGATTAAAAAGTAGGGTGATTATATAAGAATATGTGAAAAATAATTAAAAAATAAAATAATTATGGAAAGTGAAAAGTTTTAGCTTTATATTTTGCGTTTATTGTCTAAAACATCCAAAAAGACTCATATTTTACTACTTGCCTCGGCATTAGTGTGCAATGCTTACGTTTGCTTTACATTTTTTATTTAAAAATTTTTATATGGATATTTAAACGCAAACAAAATCTTTTTACTACACAAGTTTCACAATTTTCGATTCTATTTAATACTTAAAAATTTTTTTTTTAAAAAAATAAGGATGTTTGGTTGAAAGTAAAACTTTTGATGAAAAATTTTTGAGGTAGAAGTTGTCAAATTGATAAAAAATGATGTGATATAATACGGATAATGATGAGGAGTAAAAGAGAATAAAGTTAAAATAGATAGATTAGTTGTATGGGTAGTCGTGTAGAAATAATTAAAAAGTATAGTATTATATATAAAAAAATATAAAAAAATAATTAAAAATAAAGTAGTTATGAAAAGTAAAAAAAATTTAAATTAAAAAATTTTGGTTGACCTTTTTTTCCTAAACAAACACACTTATAAAATTCAAGCAGTAGAAGATTTTCGTGGAGCCCATGTACCTATGTAATAAGCATTAAATGCATTCAATGTTCACAAAAGCATTGAAGCATGGCTCATAATTTATGTATTAATCTTTATTTAATATTATTAATTATATTAAACATGCAGTAGCAGTAATATGGTTCATTAATAAAAGAAAGGTAGATTTAGATGACTCAGCCCAGCCCATTGGCTGACACCAGAGCAGGACTTGGCCATCGGCAGCATTCTTGACAAGATTGTGATGGATATGGACGGCTAAAATGCTTTCCCGGAGTTAATCCTCTGGAACATGAATTCGAGCAGCGGTTGGCGTGATTTTGTTTCTGGCTTCTGTAAATGCATGATAGAGGGCAGGATGCAAGAAAACCAGTTTCCATCGCGCCTTCTCACCTTGCAAGTGCACGGAAAGATTTTGTTCCGCAGACTACGGAGGCAAATGAAAAATATATATATATTTTGAAGAAATATTAAGAGGGTAGTTGCTGGACAGACGGAAGAATGCTCAATGCGCAGGGCAATAGAACTACCAAAATTAAAAGATGAAGATCAATAAATTAAAGAAAATTTTAAAATTGTCAAGAAAGGTGCGCACCCAAGATTGGACTGATATCATAATCCACGGGCTGTCGAAAGTTTTTTCTTTTATTACATCAAAATGGCCAGATATTTCATCTCAAATGTGACATAGTTAAAATAAAATCAATATATTAATTTTGAAAAAATTTATTATATTTTCCATAATTTAGACATTTTAGACTCAAAAGGTAAAAAACTCTATTGAGTGTGTTTGGTTTGAAATAAAACTTTTGACGAAGGGCGTGTTTGGCATTTGAGAAAAAACAGGCGACGGGTTTTCGCTGTTAAAAACTGTCCCATCAGCCCATCCGGTCATTTTCTCCACGCTGCTATACACGACAATTAATGCGTCGTGGATGCTAATAGCCAGCAAAATTATCCATTATCAGCGCGCTGAATTTCATACAATGGCCAGCGGAGCTCATCTCACCGAACATCCTTGCGCGCTAAATAATAGCCAGTGAAATTATCTGTCCACGCTGCTGTACACAGCAGAAAGCTGCGACGATGGAACGGTGAAACGACAGGTTTTTCATTAGCCGCCCTGGGTTTGAAAAGTTTTACGCGATGTTTCGGGTTTTTGTAAAGTTTTTGGAGTAAAAGTTGTCAAATCAATAGAAAGTAATGTGATATAATATGAGTAATGATAAGGAGTAAAAAGAATAAAGTTAAAATAGATAGGTTAGATGTATGGGTAGTTGTGTAGAAATGATTGAAAAGTAAGGTAGTTTGTATAGAAAAATATGAAAAAATAATTAAAAATAAAGTAATTATGAAGAGTGAAAAGTTTTAGTTGACGCTTTTTTATCCTAGACAAATACATCCATTAACTCTTCTTTGCCACTTTCGGTGTGCTTACCTATCTTTCATCAAGCACCGGCAGACTATTAAGGATTTTCTCACAGATTTAGACAGAATCATTCGATACTCTGACTACCCAACTTTCTCGATACTCAGATACCCATTAAATGCACCTATTTATTGAATGAATCCAATAAAATCAAATTAAATTATTCAAAATCTCTTATTTGGCATAGATAAATAATATCAAGAGGTATTTTCATTCATATTTAGGATCCACTGATTTTACTCATGTCTAACCAGTATCCACCGCCATTAAAAAACATCAGAAAATTAATTCTTCCATCTTTAATCCAAACTATTTACTGCCAATTGAACGATTTTTCTTCAGATTATTTCCTTTACAAACTTCCAATTTTATCGTAAAGTCGACCGTCGACGATCCACCGCCGGAGTACAAAATGTTTATCAAAATTATAAAGCTAATTATTTGATGCTTTTGGATGCATGATCCTGAACGACACTCTCGCTCAAGTTGCAAATGTGCCAGGGCCGATCGCAGCTTAAACCCCAATATTTCCTCCTGTTTCTTTATATCTTCGATTGATCAAATTCAGATTGATTTAGGGCATAATCAAAGGATAAATATTTTGTTAAAACGTCAGAATTCTAATTTTTTCATTATGAGCCGTCCAATTCGTTTCATTCAGTTAAGAAAATTAACTCCGGATGTACATGAATAAAAACTTAAACAAACTATTAGGATATAAAAATTGATATGTTTCAAGTGAAAAGTAGGACTATTGCTTGTGCCTGTATATGATGTAGGATGGTCTTCCAGTGTAACTAATGTGCTGGAGAGCTTAAACCAGTTTTCCCTCTTCAGCTTAGCGCCCATATCGTCTGCTTCTCTTGTTTCCTTCATTATTAGTGAGAGAGAGAGAGAGAGGGGGAGAGAGAGAGAGGTGGAGGGAGAGAGATGGGAGAGATGCATCGTTGAAATGCTACAGCTGATGTACCAGAACCTGCTGCATCAGATACAATCACCAGCTCTCCCCGTCTTCGTTTCTCTCTCCTCCATCTCCACCACCAACTCCGCCGTCCGCCGGGAATTCCAATGGCCGAGATACCCTTGCAAAAGACCACCTCCCCACGCGCGACGCACGCTGCCGACGACGACATGTCCGTCTTCCTCCACCACCTCCTCTCCTCCTCGCAGGCCTCCGCCTCCGCCGCGTCAGCGCCGCAGTACGCGCTCACCTCCGACGCCGCGCTGGCGATCGCGGCCAAGCGGGCAGCGGGATTCGCACCGCAGTCGTCATCGGCAGCCGCCTGTGCTGCCGCCTCCACGGGCTGGGATTTCTTCTCCGACGGGAAGAATCCACCTCCCCGGCTGGATCTCCCGCGCCCGGCGCCGCTGCCCCCAGACCGCGACGGAACGTCGACTGCCGAATCGTCGGCCGTCGTAGACTCCATGTTCCGGGCGGCGTCCGGGAACATCCCTGACTTTACTGAGAAGAAGGAAGCGGATGGCGCCGGAGAGTCTGATGCTTCGGCGGGTAGGAGGAGGAAGGGCGCGGCCGACACGGATTTTGACGAGTACGACGGCGAAAGTGAGGTATGATCGCAATGAAATTTGATTCTCTGAGATGAGCAGTTTGGGAAAAGTTTGAATTTTTGTGGACTGCAGAATGCGGGGCTGCATTTTTGGTAGCTCGGGAGGTTGAATTTTGTTGTGGGTGTAGGAAGGAGGCATGGATGCGGCGGAGGAGCCAGTGAAGCCATTTCCTCCACGGAGTGGTGGGAAGAGAAGCAGAGCTGCAGAAGTTCATAATTTGTCTGAGAAGGTACTTCCTTTCGACTGCTTATATGAGTGCGTTTGAAGCTTGGTATGCTTTGAGATATGCCTGACAACGTCTTCCGGAGTTGTGTTCTTGAACTGTGGCTTATGGATGACGTTATGTGATTCTCCTGCATATCTTGAGATTTCTATTTTCTCTTCCATGAGTTGGTTGTTGTCAGTAGTCGAATTAGCAAAAAGCAGTTTGCTATTAATGATCTTCTCTGCTAAGCACAGCTAATCATATGTACGCCGAAATTAGAAGTAACGCCGGCTTATGGTTATGGAATTCCATTTCTGTGTAGGTGGTGGATTATTTTGCTAGGATTGAAGTTTTTTATTCTTTTAAATTTTGGCTCTTCTGCACTGGCACCCGTATCTGTTTTGGCTTTCTTTTTTCCATAGGAGGAATGCCCGCTATCAGGCTTCACGTGGGTCTTCTTTATCATCGTATTTGTAGACCTGCATTCTTCCAACATGAATGACTATCTCTATTCTATATTTGTGTTTTTATCAGCCACTATAAAATGGCCAACCTCACGCATGGTGGAGCGGGGTCCAGGGATTGTGTCCATAAATATTTGTAGCTGCAGATTTGTAACAGCAGCTATGGGAATTTTTAAACAATGTGTATGCAGTTTGCTGAGATTTTAATCACATTTATACTTGAGTTGATACGGATTTTTGCAGCTTTCTTCATCCGTCGGTCTACATTCTACAAAAAACACGTCGGCGTTCAAAATTTTACTCTTGTGACTGCTTTGAGGTTTAGTGAATGTTCCAAAGCCATTTCTGACAAGAAGAAAAGGTTTTTTTCTGAAATAAAAATGGCTATTTAAAGTACAAGTGCTTCTGCTATCAAAGTTACAAGAACTGAATTTAGAACTAGCTCTTGTTGGATCAACATGTTCTCGTCATCTTCTTCCTTCTATTGCACTGAATGAACTGGTAATTATCTATGTGATGTGCAGAGGAGGAGGAGCCGGATCAATGAGAAAATGAAAGCTTTGCAGAATCTCATTCCAAATTCCAATAAGGTATCCTTTGCTGATTTAGCTTCCTCTGAACTCGACTTAGATTTTTAATTTGATTTTCCACTCTGGCAGACTGATAAGGCTTCAATGCTCGATGAAGCCATTGAATATCTCAAGCAACTGCAGCTCCAAGTGCAAGTGAGTTCCTTACCTACCATAAGTAATATATCATTTGAACTACATTACCTTGTAATAATCTCTTCTAAGTGGCACATAAAAAATTTTAGAAGGCTATTGCCATGTTGCAATTCAGCTTGTAGATTCTACTGCAAGAAATGAGCAGAAAGAATGATAATCGGCTACAGTTTGACTGGAAAGCATCTAAATTGAGGTTTAAATGGCTGTCAGGGTCATTCCCATTGAAACTGTACTGATTCAACTTTTCAGCACCATCCATATGCTCACCAGAAGATGACATCAAACTTAAGATGTTTCTGCATTCTATTTCCAATGGAGGCTATTAGTTCTGAATGGAATTTCTTAGCCATTTGCTTGGTCTTCCTGACTTCAGGAATAACAAGAAAATGCTTCCAATCTCTTGGAAGTTTTTGCTATTGTCATCTCCCTTAAAATTTGAGGATAGATCTAGCTTATTCCCTACATTGAAATATTATATTATCAAAATTTGCCAAGCTGAAGCTATATGGCACTTTGAAATATCAAACCACTTTGCATTTTCAGCTCCTAGGGGTAGCCATTTCTCTGCTCTCTGGATCCCTATGCACATCATGGGTCCATTGCACCATTTATTGTCTGAACAGGCATTGGAGCAGTTATGGACTTATAAGGTGTGTTTGGGAATGGATAGAACTTTTGATGAAAAGTTGTAGAGAGTAGAAGTTGTCAAATGATGTGATATGATAGTGGTAATGATGATGAGTAAATAGGATAAAGTTGAAATAGATAGGTTAGTTGTGTTGGTAGTTGTGTAGAAATGATTGAAAAATAGAGTAGTTGTATAGAAAAATGTGAAGAAATGATTGAAAAATAGGGTGGTTGTGGAGAGTAAAAAGTTTTAGATTGAAAAGTTTTAACTTGACAATTTTTACTCATTACCAAACACACCCATAATTGCATAAATAGTGATGTAGCCAACAAAAACAAAAGCGTAGCATGGGTTCAAGCATGCACTTAACCTTCCAATGGAAAACCAGGAAATTTTAGTAATGCTTTCTCTGAAAAGTTCATGTGGAGAGCCAAGAACAATGAACTAATGTTGTGACCTCAACTTACCTTCCCATGTCTAACTTCCTCGTATAACCCAAAAATAATTCATTCCTGTTGTGAAGATGCAGGCATATGTCTAACTTTTTTAAACATGGGCTTTCCTTTTTGTTGAATGTTTTCATGATGCCCTTCCCAAGTTAAGTGTTTGTGTCATTCGTTGCCACTAGCCCCAGCAAGCATGGTGGACTTTGTTCTTGCCTGTTTCCACAGCTTAAATTCAGAATTTTTTTTATGAGTATCCAATTCCGTCATTGACTTAAAATCCTTTAGAAAGCCATGGTCTTCAAGAAAGGTTCAGTTGCCCTTGAATCCTGGATTACTGATAGAATTCTGACATAAGCAAAATAAGTGTGTTTTTGTCCCAGGGAATTTGAGAGAATCTGGTAGGATATCCACCTAGCACTGAACACTTATTTGTATATTAGTGATGTTTCACTGATTTTTCTTCCTGATGATATCATCATCCAATGGATCAGGTTCCTGCCAATGTTGGGTAGAAGGAAGGTGAAATGTTGCAGAATCAACAGTAGTAGTAGTAGTAGTAAAGGAGAATTCCTTTTATTCGTACAACATTTGCACTTAATTCCTAATACATCCATAAAATTTTACAAATCCTTCTCATACTCATAACATTTCACCCTAAATTCCTATTATATCCATACCGTTAACACAACCATTATCTATACCACTGAAAAAACGATTCTGCTATCTAAAATTTTTCTAATTAAAATGATTCAACCTTAATATGATTCTTAAATTATTTAATACTATGTATTATTGATTTATTATCATCAATTGAGTCATGTTACAGTTAAATTGTCTCAATTAGGACATTTTAAATGAGAAAAATTGTTTTTTCAATAAGGTAGATAATAGTTGTATTAATGGTATGAGCATGAGAGGAATAGGTTGAAATGTTATGGATATAGGAGAAATTTATAAAACATTGTAGTTATATAAGGAATTAGGAGCAAATGTTATGGGCATGAGAGAAATTTTTCTTAATAATAATAATTTGCATCAACAGGGATAAATGCAGCAAGTTTTATCATTATCCTAGGCAATGCCCCTTTAATGTCAGCAGCACACCTTTCTGGTTAATTTGCATAGTCTCTGTATCCAATAGCAAAATGTACTTTGATAGCAGTAATGTGAACATTGACCAAGTGAGGTCTGACCATTAAGGGGCAGTTGTTTTGATAATTTTTAAGGCAGTTTTGATTTTTGGCATCCAACGTGATTTTTGTTTGTAATTATAGTTATTTAATTTTTGCAATATTCAAGCTTTTATATGCAACACTCGTTTTTCAGCCAAGTTAACTATATAAGGGCGCTGATCTTATATGCCTGCTGAAAAAATAATTAAGATTTTTTCACGATTTTTTCTTTTATGAATGCTTGGGGCTCCACTTAGATTTTCCTCTTTGTGAAATTTGGCAATTTTTAAAATGTGTTTGGTATTTTGTTTTGATTTTAGAAAATAAAAAAGCATGGTTCAAAAATCAAAATAAAATGTGAAAAAAAATTAAAAACATAAAATATGATATAGCAATTGATTTAAGTGGGGCCTACACATCTATAAAAGTGTACATGTTTGGGCTGCCTGTATAGCACCCAATGTATGGGCAGCTGCACGTGATTGGAATGCATTACATAAATGGTGTCCTGTTATGTCATTGCAGAGACAAGGCAATTCTTTATTTATTGTGCAACAAATTCTGGGGACTAATTTGCCTGAAGAATTAGCCCAAAACCATCATTATGATTTTGTCTTTGTTTTGCCACAATTACACTGCAATTACATTTCTTCACATGCGTGGGCATCCAAAAAGTCGATCCTCCTAATTATATTTTTTGTGTCATTGAGATCACTAGATTCTCGGGGCCTGAGCTGGTAATGATATCGGAGTTGAGGTGTTCAAGAGATGTTCTAAATTCAGGAATATTTGGAATGATATCTGTAGGATGGATTGATTAGTTGTTAGTGAAGATACAAATTCATTCTGCTCTGGTTTTTGTTTTGTTTTGTTTTGTTTTATCAAAATCTACTGAATTATTCGGCAAGAATGCAGTTCTTGTACTAATCTCTAACTTCTCTAACTCCATGTTATTGTTTGATTTGCTGCTCAGATGTTATCTATGAGAAATGGGCTAAGCCTCCATCCCATGTATCTGCCAGGAACTTTGCAGCCTTTGCAAGTGCCCCAAATGCATGTAGCTCTTGGCGCAGGAAGTGCCTCCTTAAATGTCAATATGGGGATAGGCATGCAGACTGTGAGCCAGGATTCTGCGACTAAAAACTCATTTCTGTCAAATCAATCTAACCCTCCCCCTCATCAACCCATGGGAATACCTAGAATAGCAAGTATAACAAGCTCACATCCAGCATTTGACTTAGACTTAACACGGGCTCACCATGGGTCGCCTTTTCAGTTGCCCTCAGCTGTTGAGGTAAGTCAGATTCCAATCCTAAATACTATCTACCTGATAATTAAAGTTAGTTCTCATGTATTTCCCTGAATGGCATCACATTACAGCTATCATCATGAATTTAAGTTTATGCGTTATTTTTCCAAAGAATGACATGCACTCCTTGTGGATGGAGGATGCGTGGAAATTCCGACACTTGGAAAATCCTGACCTCTGAATGTGGCATATATCAACCGGTGCTTGAAGAAAATATTCTTCAATACTGCTATGGGCATTATTCTGCCTTAGTAGCTCCCACTTCCATGCAATTTTCATGTGATAGAATCATTTGCTCTCTGATGCCAGTTATGATTAGTGGTTGAGTCACTTGGTTAACAATCTGCATTTTGTCTGCATTTTGTAGGAAATATATAGTGAAGTCACCCTACAAAACCAGTTAGATGCAAGCCGGTCTGCTGCAAACCCATCAGGCAGGTCCTCTTAGCCAGCATCCAGTTCCTGAACGGGGCAACTATCTTCGAAGTGCTTTATGTCACTTAATGAACTAAAAGTCGTCTCCTGAAAGAAAAAATAAGGTGAAAACCCATGACTGGTCTCTCCCTTTGACCGACAAGCAACTGGCGGAGGAGGTTACCACCCATCTGAGGTCTGAACGTGTGTTGTGTGGAGAAGCAAATGCTGAATTTCCTTTCAGATGTTTTTTTTTTTTTTTTTTGCATTCTTTACTCCAGTTTAGTTATGGAAGGATAGAAACAACATCAGGATTTGTGCTAGATCTTGGATAGAACAGCTGAGGATATCTATTATCATGTTGTACCATATGGTCAAAAATATTGTAGCTGTACTGATCCTCTCCCCACCATGTTACTTGTAAGAGCTTTGCTCATGGAGTTTGAATATTTTGGATTCAGATGCCTCAAAGTAGAGGCTATCAAATGCAAAAAATTGTTGTTCCTGTTACCTTGGCGTAATTGCATCATATGGAAATTAGAAGAGTGAATTACATGCCGTTGCATTAATTTCTGATTGACTTGCAGAGTCCCAGAAGTGGGTTGTTGCATTGGTGGCAAAACCTGATGTGCTTTGCGGGTGGATTCTGCTTGTCTTCTCTCTGTTTGTGCCCTTCAGTACGGACGCTGCAAATCAGGACTTTTGCTGCCTATGGCCCATCCAGTGGGGCAGGAGGGGAGGGACCAGCGTCATTATTAGAGGAGCATAAGCCAATTCGTCCGGAGTACTCTGCAAAGCATTGTGTAATTCGTGCTATCAAGCAACATTTAAGAATTTTTCATTGTTTACTTATGTGATACCCCAGTAATCTTCTCATTCAAAGTACAGTTGAAGATACTAGGGTATATATTAGCAATTTCTCATTCAAATTTCGAAATGTAGTTTAGCAAAGATTAGATAATATTAGCAATTCCCTGATTCAAATTACAGTTCAAGAGAAACTAGGTTATACTTGCACTTTGTAAGATCTCTCATTGAAATTGTTGTCGAACAGAATTAGGGTGTGTTTGGTTGGGGGTAAAACTTTTGATGAAAAGTTTTTGAGGTAGAAGTTGTCACATTGATAGAAAATG
>JAXCLR010000092.1:5646362-5667962 GCA_035584095.1 Annona squamosa | reverse complement strand
AAATAATTAAAAAATAGAGTAGTTATGGAAAGTGAAAAGTTTTAGATTGAAAAGTTTTGGTTGACATGTTTATAACCTAAACAAACACTCCCTTAGGCTATATATTTCGGCTCCATAATACTTCTTGGGTTGACTTTTGAGCAACGCAGGAATCTCTCGGATGACGCTCATTTTAACAATCAAATCAGAATCCAACCATTCACATTAAATTTTGGGGTAAAAAAAAATATTTTTTAGTTTTTTCATTTTTCACACAAATCTCGATTTAATACATTCAAGTGTACTTAGCTTTAGTGCGCCTATGTAGCTTTCTTATTTTGTGAACTTTTTTTTTTTATTTTTTGAAATTCAAATGCTGGCCGAAGCATAAATATCTCGTATGTAGTTCAAGATTTTTATGTTTAAAATATTTTATTTTGAATTTTAAAAATAAAAAATAAGGCATTTCTTAAGTGTCAAAACATAAAAATGCTTTAATTTTATTTGTAAAATTTAAAATAAAATATTTAAAAATTAAACATATATAAAAACTATATATGGGACATGCATACTTAGGCCCATATAAATATATAAAAAATAATTTCTGCATTATAGCGGGTGCAGTAAAATTGAGTGAACTCTGAACTAAGTGCACTCGGGTGAACTAAATCTTAATTCTTTTTATGCGTGCATGTACATGTATTTAAGCGCTTTTTGTTTATTTTTAAAAAATAAAATAAAATATCAAAAAATTTAAAAATTATTAAATTTTACAAGAAATAAAAAATAGTTGAAGCTCGCATATTTATGAAAACATATTTTTTGAAAAAAAATATTATGAAAATATGTTTTTTTTATTATGTTGGAAAAACATTTTTTTTTATGGCCGAACGTATTGCTCCCGCAAGATGATCAGCCGTAGAGGATCGGCATCCTTGCTTAAATGTAAAATAAATATGAGTATTATGAAATTCATTAAGAACCATTAGTGTATGCATTAAAATATTTTAATAATCTTCAAAATCATTTATCTACAAAGCAAGAATATTTTAGACAGTGTAGATGTTGAGTTAATAGCTTGAAAATTTATATATATACATATAGGGAAATAATCCAGTGCATACGATTGCACCGTGCAGTCCATGCACTGTGGGCCTCACCTGATTATAAATGGAAAATTCACCCCACCCATTGTATTTAGAATTGTTCACTTTAATAATATACTAATTTTCATCCAAATCCAACATGTGTGCAGTCCTCATCTTAAAATGGTGCAAAAGCAATGTAATAAAATAGTTTAATATAAATATCAAGTTTAAAGTAGTTTTTTCAACATCTAAACCGTCTAAAGTATAATTTATATATGGATAAATGAGTGTATAAAGTTTTATTACAATCTAATATGTGTGGGGTCCATTTTACAGCGGACTACACCGTAATTACTGCACAGGATCGGGTCACAGGATCGGGTCTCATATATATATCAAATAACTGAATATTAGGTTTTGAAAAGTTATATAAATCAAATGATTTTATTACATTAATTTTTCAAATTTCTCAAATGAGGTAATGCACATATTTTATTTGTGGGAAATTCGATTTCTCTCTAAAGAAATGACTCTAAGTACAATAAGTGATGATTTTAATACATCATCATCAAGATAGGTCATGTCCGGCCTAAAAGTTAATAGGATCTAGTAGAAATATATAAATTAATAATGATAAATCCAGTCTCCCATTCAGATTCCACCCACCAAAGGGAATAATAGATGATAGGATTCATCACAGCCTCACCTCAGCCTCTCCATATCTGGCTTGTTTGGCCAAAGGGAAGCTTCTGAGCATGAATCTGGATTCTAGCTAGCCTCTAGATTTCATATTTGCTCTATGAGCTACATCATATATAATTAATTGTATCTTTTAACAAAGGCTAATCTTTTCACAAATTAATTTTTTACCATCAATTTAATTTTTTTTAATTTGATATTTCTTCTATATGTTATATCAAATTTTATTTAATTTAACATCATTTTTTTCAAAATCAATATTTTCATTTATTAGGTCGCGTAAGCATTACGGTATTGCACGTATGGAAACGGCCCAAAAGGAACGATCGGCGGGAAGTGATGTTGGGCGTGGGATGCCCCAAAGGCTGCAACAAACCCCAACGGTTATGCATGTTTCTACATATATGATCTGTTCATCTTCTCTTTCCCGCCTTAATTAATTGCTTTATCTCATGCAACGCACGTGATTTGGCCAATCCTAAGTGCAACAGCAAAATTAAAAGACACCCAACATTCTTTTGGGGCCCACCATATACCCTCATCTGAAACCGATCGAGTCCCTCCATCAGCTAGGTGGGCCATCTTCCTCCATCTGCATGCATGATTTAAAAGCCTCCCCAGCTACTACCTCCGCATGATTTAAAGTTTAAAGGCTAGCTACAGGGCTCTCTGTCACACATATGATCAAGATGAAGTGTCATATAGCCATTGTTCTTCTTCTCCTTCTGCAGTTGGTTTCTCGGGCATGGTTGGCAGAATTAAAAGATGGTGCCATTTACCTGGTTTTGATGGAAGGAAAGCCTGTCGCATTCCACCAACACAACGCAACTACTCAGCAGAAACTCCAGCGGTATGCAGACGTTCAGACCACCTTCAATTCCATATATGAACCACTTGGGCCACTAGTCCATCAGATGATGTAAATTTCATCGCATGCATACATCCTATTATTAAAGCGCGTGTCAAAGACTTTCGTAATTAAGATATTCTAAATCGTCTTCTATTTTTGTTTTTAATTACCATTCTCACACTTCTTCTTTTTTTTTTATATCCAGGCACGTCTAGTAAAACAAGAAATTTTTTGCACAAAACTTTTTAATATAAAATGTTTCACTCTTTACAATTATTTTATTTTTAATTTCTTATACAACTATCTTATTTTTTCAATTATTTCCATACGACTATTTATACAATCTAATTTATCTATTTTAATTTTATTTTCTTTACTCATCGTCATTACCTTTATTGTATTACATCTTCTTATATTTCAAAAAATTTTATACTACTCTTCAAAAAAAAACTTTTATACAAAAATTTTTCATCTAATTGTTTTATCACTTTTCAAAAAACCGCTTAATTAGTATCTTTCTAGAACAGACATGTGAGTCGTCACTTTCCAAATACATATGGCCCAGTTCCTGATCAGGTGTTTCTGATCCTGACCGTCTAGCCAATAATCACCCCAATCGCTGCAATTGATGTTCGCATGGCAAAGTGAGCGAAAAAGAGATGGATGGTTAACATTGCTCTATTATGTTGAATTTTGATCCATCTGCCCTCTATACAATCAGGCATAGATGGATTTGAGTCACTTTTTGAAAGGCTAAGCATCGCCCCGGTCGAACCTCAGACCTCATGCTCCATGCTGGGGTGTCCCCCACCCGGGCGGCCGCAGATTTGAATCACTTTTAGATGCAGCTCATTCCCATTTTCTACGATTGGAACCGATTTCTGTTAACAAACTGAAGTTAATTATCAAACGTAGCAGGAAAGCCTATTCCGAAGCACATGCAAAGAGATTGGTGAGATCTCACAATCAGCTGCTGCAGAGGAATCTGGGGATTGGAAACTACAGCAAGCTTTACAGCTACACTCACGTTGCCAATGGCTTTGCAGTCCATTGCACTCCTTCTCAGGTGCCATCTCGACTTTCATATTTTTCTCGGATTCTTAAAATCATGGGGCCCTCCATCCATGACTGCTGATGTTCCATCATCAGCCATTACTGCATTCGTCCGTCTCTTCCATTTTTTTGATGTTGTTATCTACGGTAAGTATTCTGCATGTGTAGACGGCTAAAAATCATTTCAATGAATGGCATCATTCTTTTGCAGGCTATCAAGCTTAAATCTGCGAAGGGTGTGAGTTCAGTAGAGAAAGATAGAGGTACAAAGCTGATGACCACTTATACCCCTTCCTACCTTGGTCTCCCTGGGCCTGTGGGTACGTGGGTTCGAGAAGGAGGAGAGGAAAACGCCGGCGATGGCATCGTCATTGCGCTTGTAGACACAGGAATAGAACCAGCACACCCAAGCTTTGCTTATGATCCCATGAACCCCTTCCATGCAGACATTCCTCAATTCTCTGGCAGGGCTTGTGACACAGGCCCACGCTTCCCTTCTGGTTCATGCAATGGTAAGATCGTTACAGCGAGATACTTTGCAGCTGGAGCTCAGACAACCTTCGGTTCAAATTTCTCAATGGATTTCATGTCACCCTATGATGAAGTGGGTCATGGAAGGTACACAAACATAAGAAGAAGAATCGATACAGGGGAAATTTTTTGAATAAAGATGTTTCTCACGTACGCGTGGCGAAAATGCTTTGTTGGGATCTGCCGTGCCAAATAAGACAAATAAATTGGATTTAAGTCCCCACATAAAGCATTTTGAGTATATTGATGATGAAAAACATCTCTATGTACAATCTATAACTTCTTAATCTTCATTTCTGCTGTTATAAAACATGTTTCAGTCATGTTGCATCAGCAGCAGCTGGCAATTCAAGGGTCCCTGTGATTGTCAATGACTTCCTGTATGGATGGGCCAGCGGAATGGCTCCGCGTGCAAGGTAAGCTGGCCTTTCTATATATGATTGACTTGTAATTTGTGTCGCTCTTTCAGAGGAATGATTTAAACTACTTCACGAGTTCTTTTTTGCGTGCCCCCTTTTCTGAGCTAACTAATGAGGAGTATATGTACAACTAGACGTTCAAATATGATTGAATTTTGGGGCTTTCAAGGTTTTAGCCATAGATGATGCCATTGATGAGAGAAATGGCAGACTCAGTTGGCTATCACAAGATTGGCTCAAATGCACAAACCATTCTTAAATTGGTTTGCTTAAGAAAGGTGGACATTCAGTCTCCGTGCGTAGATGATAGAATGATTTGGAGTATATGCTATAATTACAGGATTGCTGTTTACAAGGCAATATACCCAAGTGGGGGAACTATTGCAGATGTGGTCGCTGCCATTGACCAAGTAATTCCACTACCTCAAATTCAATAGCTTTTTATTTCCAATGTTCAGGAAAATACCAAAAGTAGCTTCGAGGCATAAGTTTACGAGTAATCTTGGATCCTGTTAATGTGGAATCCCTTCCTCCCTCTTAGTTACATGAATCCGCATAGTACGAGTAATCTAGGATCTTTTTAATACATCGAAATTCAGGGTCTCATCTAAGCTTGAGAAATGTGGAATCGTCTTCCCACCTCTTAGTAACATGAATCTCCATAGATTGCAAGCATCTCACATTTTTTCTAATCTGCTCTCTCATGCAACTTAAGCACTGTTTTTAACACGTTTGTTCAAAATATAAAATAAAAAATCACAAAGGTTAAAAAAAAAAAAAATTATGAGTCTGTTTGGATTCTACAGGCTGCACGAGACGGGGCGGATATCATATCACTCTCAATCGGTCCAGATGAGCCACCCGAGGATACAATTACCTTCTTGAGTGCATTTGACCTGGTACTGTTATTTGCCCAGAGAGCAGGAATTTTCGTAGTACAAGCCGCAGGTAACAAAGGACCAGAAGCCAGCAGCGTTGTCTCATACAGTCCATGGGCAATGAGTGTTGGAGCTACCACCACAGACAGAAGCTACGCCAACAACCTCATCCTTGGCAATGGTAGAAGAATCATCGGCAAAGGGTTATCTGGCAAGTGACACTAAAACTCGTTGCGTTTTGCATTTTTTAATCTAAAGAAAATGAAGTTGATTATGTATGTTAGCATCAATGAGAGTATCCTCACATCTTGACCAGACATTTTCTTCTCAGGACCCACTTTTGGAGGAGGCTTCATCCAATTCCCATTGATAATGGCTAGGGATGCAGTGATTGTAAATGGTAGCTTCCCCTTGAGTCCAGCATACATTGAGGAGTGTCAGCATCCAGAGGCATTAGATCCTCAGCTAGTGCAAGGCAGCATTGTCATATGCTCATTCTCAACAGGATTCCTCAGCGGAACTTCCACTCTTACTGCCATCATCAACACTGCAAAGGAACTAGGCTTTGTTGGCTTTGTGTTCGTTGCAAATCCTGCACTTGGAGACTTCATTGCAGCACCAGTTCCATTCTCAGTACCCGGAATTATGATTCCTAGGCTAGCTGATGTACAGGTCTGTGCTTATCTTTCAAAACCATTTGCTTGTTCAACATCCAAAAATAAGTTGCATTGGGGACATTGATCACCTTTGTTAAAGCAAGTGATCTTCCCTAGTTCCCAAATGGACATTGATCACCTTTGTTAAAGCAAGTGATCTTCCCCAATCTTGCTATGTTTTTCTCTCCTTTCCCTCATTGATCTATTCTGCCAATCTTTTAGGTGCTTTTGGATTACTACAACAGTCAGACATTCAGGCGTGAGGGAGTAGCAACCAGGTTCAATGGAAGAGCATCCATTGCAGAAGGCAGAGTAGCTTCCTTTGGTGCACAAGCACCAACAGTAAGTAGATTTTCTTCAAGGGGACCAGACGTTATAGATGCTCAACTGAACCCAGCTGATGTTCTCAAGCCTGACGTTGTCGCACCTGGAGACCTCATATGGGCTGCTTGGAGCCCCATGAGCGCTGCAGATCCCATTCTTTCTGGTAATTTGATGGCCTTCAAATTGGATGTTCACAGCCGAACTGAAACCTGTAGACTGTTTGAATCATGAAAGATTGTTGAAGTACATTCTGAATTCATCCATGACATCCAAATGGCAAAACTTTGGCCATATGCAAACAAGAAGCTAATTTCAGCTTAAATGTGTGTTTTAGGGCATAAGTTCGCATTGTTGTCTGGCACTAGCATGGCAACTCCTCATGTAGCAGGAATTGCTGCACTGATAAAACAGTCCCATTCCTCTTGGACTCAGTCTATGATTGCCTCTGCCATCTCCACCACAGCATCCAAGTATGACAACCGTGGAGAGCAAATCATGGCAGAAGGATCAAATTTCACACAATTGTATCCATCAACTCCTCATGATCGCGGTGCTGGCTTCATAAATCCGTCTCGTGCTCTTGACCCAGGTGTAGTCTTTTCATCAGGTAACAAGAGTGGCATCACTCATTTTCATTTACTTATTTCTTTGGTTCTTTCAAATTTTGCATAACCTAACAGATACAGTCTGCAAAACAGGATTTAAGGACTATATAAGCTTTTTGTGCTCCTTGCCCAGCATGGATCCCGCAACAGTCAAAACTTCTACTGGAACAGCATGCAATCTTCCACTTCAATACAAACCGTCAGATCTCAACCTACCTTCCATAACCATATCATCATTGATTGGGGTACAAACAATACCAAGAACTATAACAAATGTAGCAAGCAGGCCAGAGACATACCTGTGTTCTGTGTTGCAACCAGAAGGGGTTCAGGTTAATGTGTCTCCACCTTGGTTCACAGTGGCCCCATCCAACACCCAGTGCCTACAAATCAATCTTAATGTCACTAAACCTGGAAATGGTTTCAGCTTTGGAGAGATTGTTCTCACAGGTTCCATGGACCACATTGTGCGGATCCCACTCTCTGTCTTTCCAGTTTCGGCAGCTTCTTGAAAGAACAGAAATCAGAGCCACTGAAGCATGCATGTGGATCATTTGTATTCAAGGTGATGAATCTCACAAAAGGAAAAAAAAAAAAAAAAAGAATTATGCGAGTTCATCAAAGAGCAGGCACAGAGTTCATAGTCGATGCCTAGACAATATGCATACAATAACCTGATTTCCGGTTCCAGAAGTCACGGATAGAGCCATTTGTGTAGTTTACATTAAGTGTGTAATCTCACACAAGTTATTCATAGAGGTCTTTCTACAAAATAATTTCTTGTCTACTAAAACTAGACTCGAGAAATTTGTTAAGACATAGCCAGAGAGCGTCTCTGAATTCTCAGCTAGAAGCTCAACATTTCCAGAGAAAGGGCACAAAAAATAATACCAATAGTGGTAGCACAGATAAGACACAAAATACAAGTGCTATGTCAATTTCATTATAAACATTGAAATAGTAGAAGAGGTTACATGTTGGGATTACTTTGTTCGTGATGATTTTATATTACAAAGGCAACCAAATATGTAACTAGACTCAACAAAATAAGGGAACACATGAACTTGACAAGGGCTCCATTGCTGTACGTTCAACCCACTTCCACACACTCCCCAGCACAGAAGGCCATCATCACTGATTACAGGGAAAACAAATGTGTCATAAACACAAAAAATGTTGCCAAGAAAGACCCATGCTCAATTGCTGTGAATGACTCACCTCCGGGTAGCAGGATTGACGAGTGACGTTCTGATCCTCTGTATTCACAAATACTTCGCAACTAACTCTTGTCTGGCAACAAAAATGAAAGTCAATTACAAAAAACAGACAACATAGAACAAATTCTAAGAAGTACAGAATCTGTAACAGATTCCACAATGCATAGATAAGTTGACATGAGGCATTGTTACTATAAAAAGAGTAGAGATCAAGAGCCATCAATTCACCATAGCATGCCACACATGACTGTTTAAAAAGGGAACAGCAAATAGGTGATAGAGAAGGATGGAAAATGTAAAAATACAGTTCTGAAACTACATGGTGGAAATAATGAACAGGGCTAGTTTTCAGGGTAAACACAGAAGTGATTATAGCATAAAGAAATACAGATTGCTAGGACAAAAAGACCATGTTAGCATGTTTTTGTTTCAAACACTACCAAGGTTACTGCTTGACATGAATAGAATGGTTCATGCCACAGGCCCACAATAAAGACCCCCGTGATGAACGACTTAGGGTCTGTTTGGCCTGGTGGTAGAATTACTGCACGGTCATGTATTAAGCAGAAAGCTCTAAAAATCTGAAGCTTACTGCTATGGCCTTGTGGCTTTTACCGCAAAAAAATTGTGCAGAAGTCATAAGCCAGGCCAAAAAATTCATAAATAAGCATAGGATTTCAATGCTTTCCATCTTCAAGAAGCAGGACTAAACAAACCCCTAAAGGCCAGAGGTCTGTGCAGGAACCGCATTTGAAGAGTCGGACAATCAGGCTGTGGTTGCATTCGGTTTTGTTTTTCCACATCACTTGGTTAACTGAACAGAGACCTGGTCAAAGAAATATATGCAAAGGTTTTCAAGCAAAATGCATAGGACAATGGGGCTCAATGGTGCTGCTAAGTCAGGGTGGTTAGTTATCATGCCAAAGTCATGCAGAGTTAAAACATCTGCTGATCTTAGCACCATCATGGAATTCATTAATATCTTGACCAATGCAAGCCACTAACCACTTGCAAGTTTTCATTCAACCCATTGCTCAGCAACCTACTCCTATTTCCCAGATTCCATTTCCATTAGTACAATTGAACTCTTTACTTAATACACCTTTGATCGAGATTCCCTTGCTAAATGATGTTCAGCTACGACTATACTGGAAGTCTTGATGCCGTTTGCATTTAGACAGAGAAATGAAAAACTATCGAGTAGCTCATTCTCTGGTAAGAAGAGCATCACTGCTAATTTTGGTATTATTTCCCAAACCAAATAATGAGAACCCAATTCTTCAGGTCAGCCTCAGGAAACAACACCAGCACCTAATATAGTGCGGCAATAAACAACCCAGTCCCATGAAACGCATTTCCATCCAGCAGGAGGCATGATACATCGACAGATTTCACACAGAAAGGCATTCAAGGACCATGTTCTAGCTGAAGAACAGTTTTCGAACAGTATGAAGATGGTGGACTTGGATTCGCATAGCTAACACTTACTAGGCGGAATGGCGGAATAAGGCTTTCGCAAGAATGAGCTAGGTGACATATAGAACGTAAAACCAAAACAAAGAAAAGAAGAAGAACGAGATAGTAGTAAAGCTCTCACCTTTATCGGGAATCTGATGAAAAGTAGCCCAAGCTTCCCATCAATCTCCGAAACAGTATCAAACGGAATCAATCCCCTGGCCATATCCTCAAGCAGGTAGAGCACATCATGGAGAATCTCCACCCCATCAAGCCGCAGCGTGGCTTCGACATAGGACGACCCCCGGGCACGAATCCGACCACCGGTCGACGTCACGAATCCAAGGTCCCTCCCGCGGTAGCCGATGGAGACGTTGATCGAGCGGTATTTGAGGGAGTAGAAGTCCTTGTTCCGCACCCGGAGAGTGAGATCCAGGGCGATGTCGATGGCAACAGCGGGGATGACGGAGGAGGAAGAAGATCGCTTGGGATAGAGGTAGATGTGGTCGAGGCGGAGGCGGGCGAGCTCCAAGTCGGGATCGGAGGGCCAGAGGAGGAAGGCGGCAGCTGAGATGAGCACGATGGGTAGGATGATGGAAAGGGAGAAAGAGGAGAGACGGGAGAGGAAGGAAGGGCGAGGAGGATTGTAGGGAGGAAGGAGGATGTAATTGTAATTAACGGAAGGAGAGGGGGGTGGATCGTGGAAGTAAGGGTGGGGAGGAGGGGCTTCCCGTCTTTTCTCCATTCACTTTCTCCTGTTCTTCTGCTTCGTCTTCTTCCTCCTAACTTTACCCCGCCTAGCCGCCCCGCCCTGCTGCTTACTAAGCGGACGGAGGAAAAAATCTCCGGCGAAGTCATCGTTTTTATTTATTTATTATTTGTTGACTTGATATCTACTCAAGCCATGTGGAACATGATACTCGAGCCTTTCCCTTCGATGTTTCTGCATAATTGCTTCATTCATATACATACATTCTTCCATGCTGCTGCATTTGGGCGCACTATTGTATTCACCCGTGCATAGATGCGTATTTACTATTTAACACACGCTTGTTATAATTAATTAAATTTCTACCTTCATTACTTTTCTTGACTTTTCTATCATTATTTTTATTTCTTAAATTATTTAGGATGCGTTGATATGTGATAAAACTTTCAAATGAAATCTTTTTGTATAAAATTTTTCTAAATAGAAGAAGTATTGTGATATGATATGGTATGGATAATATTGAAAAGCAAAGAAAAAATTATAATAGATAAAATAGCTATGTGAATAATCGTGAAAAATAATTAAAATAGAATAAGTGTATAAGAAAATATGAAAAATAATTAGAAAATAAAGCAATTATGAAAAAGATTTTTAATTTATAAGTTTATAAGAATGCCAAATGTATCCTTCTGTATACAAGTTACATTATTTTTAAGGGAGCTTATCCCATGAAGTTGTCATATATGGATAGCTGTAAAATTTTTTACTTTTATAATTGTGTGGGTTTTGCTTCAATTTTTCCTTCATGTGAAATTTGTTAATTTTAAAAAAAAATTTAGTATTTTATTTTAAAAAATCAAGGGATTTATTTACCCTAATTACTTTTTACATTAAAACATTTTGCTCTTTTCAACTATCCTATTTTTAAGTTATTTCTTTATTCTTCATATATAACTACTCTGTTTTTCAATCATTTCTATACATATTCATATATTTCACCAATTTATTTTAACTTTGTTTTTTTATTTTTTATCGTTACCTTTATCATATCATATTATTTTTTCACATTTCAAAAATTTTTATACAAAAAAATTTTCATCAAAAATTTGATTACTTCCCCAAAACACCCAAAACAACAAACAAAACATATAGAGAAAAATATAAGTGAAGGCCACCAATTTATAAAAAGAAATTTTTGCATATATACTTATAAGATTTGACTGATATTAGATTAGTCACTAAATTTGCATAAAATTACAAAGATATCCTTTCTACTAGAACATTGTTATCATTTTTTATAAAATAATAAAAATGTCTTTTAAGCCACATAATATACTTGTAATTTTTTAAAATATTATAAATATATTTGTCAAAAAATCTAAAATTATAATATATATGTAAAATATATATAGTAATAAAATCGCAAATATGTCTACAATATTTAAAAAAATTGAAAGTTAATCATTTAGGTTAACGGATACTGTCATTATTTTACTAAAAATTGTAACAACGTTCTAATAGAAGGCACATGCTTACAATTTCATGTAAATATTATGAACATACTTTCAGTTTTGTAAATTTAGAAATACAAACAGTAATATTGATAAACCTCATGGGCATATTTGCAAAATTTTCATTTTAAAAAATAATACGAAACATTCTTTTAGCCACCCAGCCATATAAAATGGCTGTCTTTTTTAATATAAGATATTCTGATACAATATACACATCTTCATGCACACGCCTTAATTTCATTATCCAAATAGATTATAATAATTATTATTAACTATAAGTTTCTTATTATTTCTTGTATTAATATAAGTTTCTTACTTTGTCAATAATATATTTATTTTTCTTCCGTCAACTCCTATTTTACGGGGAAAACATGTATTAACTTTAGATATGCATCCGACATACACCATTTCACAAATATAACCCTGTAATATTACTTAGAGCATATTGCAAAGTATTCAATAAACTTTTTTAATTTAAAGTATTCACAAAACTTCAAAATAACTTTTTTAATTTTTAATATAATTTCTTATTTGCCCACCCAACTTATTTCATTCTAATTACATTCTCATTTTTGTTTATCCCTCCCATTCAAGCCTTGTGTACAACCGAGCAACCCGCATACAGTATTCGATAAAGGTGTCCAGATTATTTCCATCGTAATCTAAAATCAAAGTAATCAACAAATGAGGATTTGAAAATATCAGCTCAAGAAGCGTGGCGCAATCAAGAGTAAAATGAGACGGCACGACACAAATATTTGAAAGGTGGAAATGGAATGCGGACATGTATATCATTTCATTTCTGCCTCCGGGCTTTCAAAGAATACGATTCAATCAAACTGAAAAATCATATTTTTTAAATAATGATCTTTTGATCGATTTTGGACAGCATTACTTCCCGCCGTAATATGATTTTCTACCATCAAGCTTTTGCACCTATTTTCTTTTCTATATACAACCAGCAAACAAAACTCTCCTCCTTCAGTATTCCTTACTCTGCTATGCATTTCAGGGAGATGGCAATAATCCAATGCTCCTCCTCCCACAATCCAACTGCCATTCAAAACCCATCTTCCGAATCGCTGGAAGAAGACGTCTTCGACAGAAAATGAGCCGGCAAGTTGGGAAATTTCGTCCGCGCCGGCCTCGGCGACGCTTGCGGAGGAGACGGAGAGGAGCCGCCAGAAACAGCCGCCGCCCTTCTCTTCTGCTGCTGCTGGCTTCTCGCGATATCGACGCAGACTCGATCCACCATGCTTAGGAAATCGCTGACGATAACGAACAGATGAAGCCACTGCGCCCCTCTCTCCTTCGAAGCCCCTGTTTGGTAGTATTCCGTCGTTCTCCTCACCAGCTCCACCACTCTCTCTTCCTCCCCTTTCACCACCTTCAGCTCCTCCTCCGCCGCCTCCAAGAACCCCTTCATCTCCCGCACGAAACCCCCCCCTTCCCCGCTCGCCGGCTGGCTGGCCAAGAACTTCCTGATGCTGCTCACGCGAGCCGCCAGAGCAGAGCCTGCCGCCGCGAAGCTGTCGAAGTCGATCCCAGCGGCCTTCTTCACGTTGGCGAACTCCGCGCTTAGGCCGCCGACGACCGGCAATCCCAGCATCACATACTCCCTCTCTCTTTCTTCCTTGGAGCTCTGACTGCTTGAGCTTATTTCGCCGCTGAGGCTGTGATTCCGGTTGAGCACAACGCAGCGCTTGCCTTCGGACCGCACTACCTCCTCCACGACGAAATGTAGCAGCGTCGTCTTCCCGTCGGTGCTCTTCACGTCGGAGAGCTTCCGGAGGGCAGAGAGATTGAAGGCCTGGGCGTTCCCCCTCGCTGTTCCGGCGTTCATGCGGTTCCCGGCCTTGAGGACTGCCTCCAGCAGCTTCAAAAACAGCCCCCGCGTGCGCAACTCTTTGCACGCGGATTCCAGCGCCTGTATAGACTGCTTGAGCTGGAGGATCTCCGCTTCGTAGGTGGACCGAAAGATAATGGCGTCGAGGCGGAGGAATGGGGATGGGACGGCTTTGAGGAGGTGGTAGAGGAAGGACTCAGCATCGGCGAGCTTGGAGGGGTTGCCGGTGAAGGCGACGATGCGAGCTTCCTCGTCTTGGGTGGGAGCGATCTTGGCTATCTTCTCGAGGTTATCGGTGCCGATTTGGGAGCGACCGTTGAGCAGAGTGTCGAGGATGTCTTGGCGGCTGATGGCGAGAGAGCGGAGGACGATGGCAATGTTTTGGGATCTACGGGGGTCGAGCAGGCACGTTTGGGAAGGTGTGTTTGGGCCGGAGGAGGAGGAGATGGCGGCTGCAGAATGCTTGCTTGGATCGGCAGCGGATTTTCGGTTGGTGGCGACGTAGCCGAACAGAGCTTCCATAAGATCGTCGTCGAAGCTATTGATGGGAACGAAGAAAAGAAAAGCCGAGTCAGGTGCTTGTACAAGGTTTTTACATTTGCATAATGACCACTTCAAACGAAATGACTATGATAATTTGATTGATGAGGATAATTGGGAAACCTGGCAGTTCTCAGTTAGACAGAAAAAAAGAAAAATCAAGTTGTCTTGCACAAGATTTTGAAAAGTGAGGGCTCATAACCGATATGAGATCACATTAAAATGAATTGTTAGCTTATAGAAACTTTGATTGACTATTGATAGATAATTAATTAAATGTCATAACAACAACGGAAAAGCCGAAATTGCTTGTAACTTGCATCCAATTATGGGCATGTATTCTTTTCACTTGGTTTCTAAATGTGGGTGAGAAGGACAGCGAAATTGAAGTGAAGTCAGCTGCTTTCACAAGTTTTAGATTTTCTTTTTTTTATTTTTTTATGTAAACAAGGTTTTAGATGTTATGACTACTTCAAAATTCAAAATCCTATGATCACCAGATTATGGACATACATTGCATTACTTGGATAAAAAGAAAAAGAACAGTCTTTTAAGAAATTAAAGTGTTGATTTGATCAATTTGGCATGATTACGTACGTTGCAATTTAAATGGATGGTATCCAATCCAGAGTCCAAGTCGTATTGCAAAAGAACTTTAAAGACTTCTTACATAATAAATTAGCCAAGCCACTAATTTGAAAACCAAATTAGATTGCCCAAATAATGAATTTGTAAAAACGGTTAAAATAAATTCTTGGAATAATTGTATGCTAGATATATTTTTTGACATTTATGCTATATATATTTGACTGCATCTTATTTTTATAAACTTGTTTGATTGCCTCTCTCTGTAGGGTGTAGCTCTTATTCTTAGTGTGAAGATAAATAATTATAAGAAAAAATAAATTATTGAAATAACAATAAATAAAATGTTAGTGAAATGAGAATTAATCAAATTCTCATTTTTTAGCTACAAAACCAATCCAATTCAATCCATTTTTGGGTGCATAAAATAATAGGAAATGCAATGCAATTGGACATATTGACATGATTATTCAAAAAAATAAATAATATAGTGCTGATAAAAATACGAGATGGATGAAAATCATGCTTGAACTTACTGGAAGGAGCCATTGCCGATCTTATCCCACACCATTGAATGCTCTGCGCTCGCCGTCAGCTTGTCCCAGTGCAATGGCTTCAGCTTCGTCTGCGGCCCCACTTCCGTCTCCTTCGAAGCCGATGAAGAAGCCACAGCTTCCGCCATCTTCTTGCTTCCGCCGCCACTGCTCCCCACCCTCCCTCTCGAGGAAGACGGCCTCAAACTACCCGGCCGCGGCGGCAGAGGTGGTGGCGCAGGATTCTTCCTCCCCGGCAAAGGCGGAGGAGGGGGAGGAGGTGCCCCCGCACTTTTCTTCACTGGAGGTGGCGGTGGAGGGGGAGGCGGAGGAGCAGGATTCTTCTTCACTGGCAAAGGTGGTGGAGGTGGAGGCGGCGGGGCTGGATTCTTACTCTCCGGCGTTGGGAGCGCTGGCGGAGGATCTGAAGCTTCTTTCACAAGCACATGCGGCGGCGGCGGCGGCGGCGGAGGTCGGTTTTCTGTTTTTAGAGTTGAGGAAGCTTCGGCTCCAACGGCAGCTGCTATGCGCTGAGGCGGCGACCGAAGAAGGTCTGGGAGTTGGAGCTCATGGAGAGAAATCTGGGAAGAAGCAGCTGATGATGAGTTGGATGGAATTCTCGTGATCGGATCGGAATTCGCATGAGAAACAGTTCCAGCTCTGCCACGCCCATCTCGCTTCTCCCTCCTTGGTCGATCCAACCCAGCCACACGCCCACCAGCTGATCTCTTCTCCCTCCTCGGCTCTCGATCCAACACCTCCTTCTTGAAAACTTTCCTTCCGTCGCCGCCGCGGCCCTCCAGCTGCCGCCAGTACAGCACGTCGAGGCCATTCTCGTCGACGACCAGCCCCTTGAGCGTGCCGTTCATGAGCTTGAACGCGTCGTAGGAGATGGCCGTCTCTTCGTCGCGACGGGGGCTGGAGATGACTTGGGTGCTCTTCTCCTCCTTGTGCCTGCGGCGACGGGAGAGGGCGCAGCGGCGGAGGAAAAAGAAGAAGAGACCGGCGAAGACGAGGGTGCTGGCGGCGGTGGCGGCCACGGCTTTCGCTACGGCACGGGAGGAGGAGGTGGTGGGGAGCGGTGGGGGAGTCGGGGAGAGGTTGGGAGAGGTGAGGGGATTGAGAGAAGGAGGAGAAGAGGTAGGTGGTGGTGTTTGGGATGGGAGGGCGGGGATGGAGAAGGTGGGGAAGAAGGTTTCGATGTTCTGAGGAGAATTGGTTTGGAGAAGATGTCTTTGGTGAGGAAGAAACGAAGAAAAAGAAGATGGGAATGTGGAACAGGAGAGGAGGATGGTAATGCAGAGAAGGAGAGGAAGACAGCCCCCATGAAAGAAGATTGCCATGGAGAAAGAAAGAGACAGAAAAGAGAAGGAAGAGGAGGAAGACGTGGTAGAGGAAGAATCCGTCGTCTTTGGTGTCTGTCTGTTTTTTTAGGTTTTAGAATTCCTTTTTTCTTATTTTAGAAGGATGAGGCTGGTTTTCTTGTTGGAGATATGTTTTAAGTTCTCGTGGTCCAGCTGCATTTCTTTTCTTTTTTAAATCCCATTCATCTCAACCATCCAAGCACTAATCTCCACCACACCCACACACCCCACTCCACTCCCCCCCACCCTAACAAGCATTGTCTTAGACTTAGACAGGAAGACAAGTTTGCATTGGTTGGATTCTCCAATATTTTTATTAATAACAAAGTGAATGAGTAAAATTTTAAAAAATAATATTACAATAAGGGCATATTAAACCAGACTTTCCAAATTAAAATTTGTCCTTTAATCATAGCAAGACAGGCATCCATGATATATCCATGAAATATATAGCTTTATCAATCAGAATATCAAAGATTAGGTGGGTAATGCCTTCAATTTAGAGAGTCAAACTTACCCACAAGACAAAAGCCTTTTATTTTGTAATGGAAAGGAAATTTAAAAATAAAATAAAATTTTAAAAATAAGCTTTGGAGTTGCTGACAGTTTCAAACAAGTGAGGAGTTGTTACCAGTTAGCTTTCAGGTTCTCCAACCATTCAAGCTACCTGGGACGCGAGTGTAAAAAAAGAGAATTTCAATCGCAGGTTTTCAATGTATAAATTCATAAATGATTTTACCTTACACCTTATATTTTGTAAGTAAATGATAAATGATTATCTTTTACATTCATTACCTTCACAGTAATAGTCATTCATCCTCCTAATATGACGTCATATATAAAAAATTTTGACTCAAAATTACATAAATATTTTTAAAATATTTTAACAATTTATTAGCTTTGTTCAGCGGTGAAGATCTCATAAATAATAATAACTATATCCGAACACAGCAGTTTGCTTCTTGAATTTATCCACGCGCAAATCTCCCTCTTATTCTTCGAAGGGATCCGTTGACTGTAATAGTTTCGTACTCCCAAGCACCAATCTGTGGGGTCCACATCGTTGAATACGTAAATCTACCCCGTACATCAGATGGACGTGCGTAAGTATGTGTACCCTCGGGCTAATATGTAAAAGGATAAAAGAAATTTTTTTTTAAAGTAAAATACCCACATGGCAAGATAAGGATAATAATAAGAAAGTTAAAATAGACAATACAATTGTGTGAAAAATTGAAAAATAATTGAAATATAAATGTAATAATAAAAAAGTATTGTAGATATAAATAATCAAAATATCAAAATATATATAGTAAATTTTTTTTAAAACTTTGATGTGGTAATTCAACTTAGGTCTATTCAGAGAATGGGTAATGAAATATTTACGATAAGAATAAAATAAAAATAAGATAAAAATAGATAATTTTAAATTATTAAAATATCACTAATGTAAAAAATAAAAAAATATTTAAAAATCTTTAAAAATAGTAAAAATTGATATATACGTTAAATACACTTAACTTCATAATTTTATAAAAAAAATTCAAAAAAAATATTAAATGCACTCAAGTGTGAAGCCAAATGCACTTCATCACTATCCTTCATATTTCTCCTCTTCTCATGTTACCACCAAATGTGTTTTAGGTTATTTTATGAATGAGCAAAGTGAAAATAAGATACCACCAAAGTAAAGTGAAAAATAGATACATGTGAGTAAATGAGTGAAATTGGAAGGTGATAAGTAGTTAAATATGTCAAATCAAAATGAAAGAAGTGCAGTGGAAAAAGTACAAGAAGTGGGTAGATGTCCACGAATTGAAGCTCGAAAAATGTTCGAACACATGCAGCCTTTGGTTGGCATCCAATCATCATAGGTGGCTCCGAAACAATTCTACCCAAAACAGATAATGGAGGTTGGAGTAGAATGGCAAGGATTAATGGAATAAAAAAGGGCGAAGCTAGCTCTTTTCATAAATTTCTTCTGCCGCCCATCACTATATATGGTTATATGCACAGCTGTGCACTATAAGTGAGCTGTTTAGTTGCATGTGGAAGGATGATGCTCGAGACATGATATAGTTAATGAAATTAAATTTTAGAATACATAAAAGATAATAATAACTAGTGATAGAAAAAATATGGTCTTACCACTGTGATATATAAAAATTCAAATTATTTCCCGAAAATATTTTTTTTCTTTTCAAAATGAAAATTTTCGCTTGGAAATGAAATTTTACAAAGCTGTAAATAGTCGTCCTAATTTTACTTACATTTATCTTTCATCAACCTAGTATTTATCCCTTTTCTTGCTTATATTAATTATTTTCATTTTATTTTGCACCTGCCAAACAAAGTAGCTTCTAGGGAAAATAAAAGACTTTTTAATATAGAACTTTTTAATCTTTATAATTACTGTACTTTTAATTATTTTTTTATATTTTCTCATATACTACCATACTTTTCAATCATTTCTACACAATTATTTATACAACTAACTTATTTATTTTTACTTTATTCTCTTTACTCATCGTAATTATTTCTAAGCTATCATATCAATTTCTATCAATTTAAAAAAAATTTATCAAAAGTTTTACCACTTAACGAACACACTTAGTAAAGTCACTTCATGCATGAAACATATATTTTATGAAAAATAAGATTTTTACTGGAGGCGACAAAAAGATAAAATTATTTCATAGTGTCATGTAGTCATTAACAGCTTTTTCCATTTGTATAAGCGATAAAAATATTTGGTATAAATAGTTTTAATTATTTATTTGAAACATATGATTTTTAGAAAAATAAGATTTTTACTAGATCTGTGACAAAAAGATAAAATTATTTGATAGTGATTCTGGTCATTAAAATTTCAAATTATTTAAATTATTTATTTGAGAGTGATACGGAGCCATTAAAACTTTTTTTCAAATGGTATAAAGTATAAACCATAAAAGTTTTAGCATAGATAATTTTACTTTTTTCAATAAAATAATTAATAAGGACATCTGGGATTTCATAAAAATAAAATAAAAATATGTTATTTTTACTGAAAATATAAAAGATGAGTATGGATTTTCATGAATGTCTGCGGCGTAGAATCCAATAAAATTGAATTTAGACTGGAAACTCGAAATAGTAGAGTTGCTGTTGAGTCGTTGGGGTGATTGTATATGAAATCATATATTAAAAAATGAAAAATATAAATAACATGAGAAAAAATAAAATTTATATGTATACTTATTAGAAAACGAGGTTACATTGAAATTTGAAAAAGAAATCCATAACCGAATTGAAAATTACAAACGTATGCTAATCCCACATTTTCTGCATATTACCAAACACACCCTATATAGATAAATAAAAAGTTTGATTGTACCCAAAAGAATAAACGAGAGGGTCGATTTCATTTATACCTAGGCACATTCAGTGAAAATGTGATATTATTTGTACATATATTTATATATGGCTTTACATCTTAGCTTCCGACATTATATTTTCAATTATTAGCTACCAAGGGATGATTTTATACATCCGGATGCATGAAGTTTGACCCAAAAATATTTTTATTTTTTATTTTTTTCATAAAATTATTGTTTTAGTTATATTTAATACATATAACACTCTTTATCATTTTTGAAAATGTTTATATATTTTTAAAATTTTAAATATAGAAATATTTTTGTAATTTTTATATGGCTAAAATATCATTATATTTAAAATTCAAAAAATATATAAATGCATCTTCAAAAATGATAATGCTTGTATAAATTTTTTTTGATTGATGTTATATACATACAAGTAACATCTAATATTGCAAATTAGACACATTCACAATCCTCACATTAGAGGGACAACTTATAAATACTTCTATTTTCATGGGACATATTGAAAATACTCCCAACTTGTTTTGGGGGAGGGGGGTGGGGTGGCAATACTTATATAAATTAGATGTATCTATAATAATAATTTTCTTAAAAGAAAACGAATAAATTTTTGAACCAAACATGCATCCAACTTTATTGTATCATAACACTTACTATATATTACAATTATTTTTACGTTTGAACGTACAAGTACATTGTACATATTTATCTTTCTTTACTTTTAGGGTGTGTTTATGAATGAATAAAATTTTTGATGAAAAGTTGTAGATACGAGAAATTGTCAAATAATGTGATATGATAGGGGTAAGAAGATGAATAAATAGGATAAAGTTGAAATAGATAGGATAGTCGTGTTGGTAGTTGTGTAGAAATGATTGAAAAATATGGTAGTTGTATAGAAAAATGTGAAAAAATGATTAAAAAATAAGGTAATTATAGAAAATGAAAAGTTTTAACTTGATAATTTTTTATTGTTACCAAACACACCCTTAATCACTACCTCATCACAATTACATTAGGCTCTCACTTTTTTCAAAATTTTTTTTCTAATTCTTTTCCAGCAATTCAAAGTAGCAGCCAGAAGATTTTATTTGGTTGCAAAAAGAATTATAATAGCTGAAATGATGGATGGGTAAAATTTTTGAATTTTGGCGGAAGCTGAAGCTGCAACGGCGGCTGAAGGAGAGAGCATGTGCCTTGTTCTTTGTCTATACATATGATATATCCAAGCATTTGAGCAGACGATAGCTGCATTAACGGCCCATATTCGAGCATCTTTCAAGCATGGTTATTGTCGGAGCGTAATCCAGTGCACCCGGGTGCACTCAGCCTCAACGCACCCGGGTGCACTGCACCTATTTTTTTTTATTTT
>JAXCLR010000092.1:5601497-5634223 GCA_035584095.1 Annona squamosa | reverse complement strand
ATATAGTAGTTAAATTTAATATAAATTTGTCTTTATACTTGATAGTTTTATAAATTTTTAAAAACTTCTTACTTGACTCGCAGTTTTTTACCCAACCCGTTGACCCGATACCGACCCGAATTTTGTCCTAAGACCTAGTAAAAAAAAGTAAGGGTCAAACCGACCTTATCCCGACTCGGTATAAAATAAGGGTCAAACAAGATTTTTGAAAAGAATGGTTAGGGTTGGGCACACCTTGACCCGCCCTGACCAGCCCTGATTCCCATCCCTACTATAAATGACCAGAACAGCCCTCTCTCTATATATATTTTATAAAAATCCTTTTCGTATGTTTCATTTTCTTACTGTTAAATCTTCTTTGATTTGGATTTGAACCTTGAACAAGTAAATTCTTATAGCTGCTATATATATCCTTGAGGGTGTCGGGAAATTCTGTTGCAAATACAGCAACGACTAATATTATTTTAAATCCTTAACAATTCACAAGTATGATACCATCAAGTACATAATAAATTTTTTTTTAGATTGATATTTTATACATTGTGATAATCAATATTACCGTTAAACACCTTTGCAATCCTGATACCATGAACAATAATAAATGACGTCACTTCATCTCGGTAGAATGGAAGTAGGGCCTGCCCATAAGGAGCCGTTGATGCTGAACACTAGGGCGTCCAAAAATTATTTCAGCAACATCATCTGTATTATACTTTTCTAATCATAATTCATGAGGCGATATTTTTACAATCCTGTTAGGAATTAGCAGAGATCTTGAACCGGTAATCAGAAGTAGAGGAATGTTTAAATGAACGAGTGATGATATTTTGTGGTTTATTACAGCAGCAAAGCAATGATGACTTTGGTAATCTAAGCATAAGAGTCCTTTTCACCAAAAGACAATCCCACAGCTGGCTAGTTTATGATTATAATGAAAAGCAAGTGTCGGTTGGGAAGCATCGGTAAGTGGCAGCGACTTATAAGCCGGGCGGCTGAACTCTTTTGCAAATCTGTTCCTGATTTTCAACATTCTACCGGTTTTTTGGGTTAAACCGAGGTTTTGGATAGTTAAACTACCCAACTGTGCCAAAACCGGTTCGCTGTCCAACTGGTCTGACCGCAACGTCCGGTCCGGCGAAGGGGTTTATATCTTCAAGTTCTTAACCAAAACCAACCACTCACCCAACAAAGCAACTGAAAATAACTAATTCTTTTTGATTTTACAAAAAGGATACGACTGGCTTTCTCATCAGAATCTGTCTCTTTGGCTACTCTTGCAAATAGTAAAATGCAAAAACCTGAAGGGTGGCCATTTGGTCCATTTCATCGTAAGATATTTACAACAGCCCATTATCTTAAAAAATCACAGATGATGAGAATGTCTATATAGAAAATGAACCGCAAGTCAAAAGTAATTCTAAAAGTAACATATATGTATGTATTTGCATTTGACTTTCCATTTTTTCTTAGAATTTCATAAAGAACCCAATTTCATCCTATAAGGCTATAACTAATTTTCCAAAAAAAAAAAAAAAAAGCCATTCACGTATGAACTCTTTTTTTTTTTTTTTTTTTGGGAGGGGGTTTGGGTTTAAGAAGTACCTTTATGATAAATTTTAATTAAATTTTTCGGCCCGCCTCCTACTTGACAGTGGATCCAAGTTCGAAATTTGTCAAAAATCCCAATGGGCCTTGACCGCAAAGATGTTTTTGCAAACGCTAAAAACGGAGATGATTGCACTAAATTAAAAATTCTGGTGCAGAATCAAAAGTAAAAATAGAATCGAAATCAATGCAAATAACCCGAATTCAAAAGATTGACGTACGTTTCTGGAATTTCGAATAGAATAGATGAAAAACAATTAAGTCTGAGAAGAAAGTAGTCGATAATTAGACACGAGAGGGATCGAGACCCCTTTATATATATTAATATTGGGCAGCTGGCTGTTTTCGGCTACATTTCATTAGAAGCCGAAGTGGTCATAATAGCTTACCTTGGGAACAAGTTTCACGCCCAGCTTGAGAATGCATTCCTCAGATTCCAAAGTTGGAGATGGGGGTTACTTGATCCACGTAGGTATAAGGTGGGAACAGATCAGGCTCAGGATCAAAGCTGGAGGCCTTATCCTTTGTGGATTTTGGACCACTGACACATTAGTATTTTGGTCAGTGACACACTGGCACTGCATGAACGTTGCTGGTGGGCACTCAGCTTGCTTGCAAGTGGATATCCGTCATTTTCGCTCACCTTAAAGCACTGACCAGACTCCTCCTGTGCTATGTACTAACCAGCTACTCAGCCTTACAAGTGAGAAGCATATGTGGGGACTCCCAAACAAACGCTCGCGAGATGTTCTACTTCTACGGTTCTACCTACCAGCGTTCTAGACCACCATTGCCACACATACGAATACAATTCGGCAAGCTGAATGTTGGGCTATCTTATGATGAGCAGAGATAGTAGGCGTTGGGCTAAGGTCAGATGGCCCAAATGACTCAAAAACACGGTCCACATGAAAATACCCACAATGAGTCGCGTCCCGCAGTTGGTCTGACGTCTCGTCTTGCCAGCCACAGGTTCAGCCAAATGCACAGGTCCCAGGTGTGTCGCTGAGTGAATATTGACAATGACCATGACGTCCTCGTCTTATGAAGCATGTGTTTCTCACTAAAAACACGTACAGTGGTTGAAAGTTGGTGAAGGCGATCAGGCAAAGCCAAACCCATTTTTTTTCTACGTTTCTACTTCCAGATCCGGTGCGACCCACGACACAACCACTCTTCCTTGGACTCTATAGTTCCCTATGAGTTACGGTTTTATGAAGATGAGAAGGACATCTGACCTTGGTTCCTTTCAAGTAGCTGTCGGCATGCCACCTCCATCCATTGTTACCCCTCTGACGGAATTGTATGTTCAAGTGCAACAAATAGCCTTTGCATAATCCAACTGTCAGTGTAAGTAGAAATCTATGCAATGGGTTTTTAGGAGCAAACAGCGTTGCTTACGTGATTGACGAGTGACGGACACATGTAAATTTGTGCCGGACAGTTTAGCAGTCCCCAGCAATTGAGTTACTGAAGCACATCTTTTGCACGGCTAGGGATGCGTTTGTCAAGCCTAGGTTGATGTCTTGATGACAACTAGCTGGAATCAGATTGAGTAATTGGTATCTTTTATGTTCTCTTACTTGCATAAGAAATTTTCATACATTGGTGTGAAAATTGTGTTGTGAAAGATTCTATGATTTGAGCAAACGCTTGCATTTGATGGGACATTCTAATTCAATAATTGGTTTTTGTTTATTTTATCTGATTCTTATAGCATTATTCAATTGAACACAAATTCTCTTTTGGTAAGGCACTCGTAGAAATAGGAAGAGCTGCTTGGATCAGCAACCCACCCAAATTTCATGCCATTTGGGCCTGAATGAAGCTCGAGATTTTCTCATCCGAACAAGTCCAAAAAATCAATTCGATTGATTTCGGCCGATGCCTGAATTTGGTAATGTTTGGAATTTGAAAACGCCACTATTTTATATCGTTTAATTTAATTGTTTACATATTTGATTGTTCTTTTCCTACAAACTGGCTACCCAACACTTGCCTTGCCACATTTTTCCATTAGGGTTTTGCCGGGAACATGTAAAAATAGAAAAAAAAAAAAAAGTTTCCTGCTCTTCCCTATATGTTTTTTAATACGATTTCACGTTTTGGCCGCATAAGTATCCTACTTGTTCATTTATTGTATCTAATTTTTTTTTTTTACATTTTTCATACAAATACCAGGGAAATTATTCTATGTGAGTTTTAATTTTTTTTTTTATTCTAGATCAAAGCCATCTATCATATTCTCCACCATTGGCATTTTTATAATATAAAAATCATGTTAATTGAAGTTGTGTATAATCCACAACAAGCGTAAATGTACAAGATTTTTTACAATTATATTTTTAAGATTATTGATTATGAAAGTTTTTAATCCAAGTGATATATTAAAAGTAGTCTGAATATAAATAGTTTTAAACACGATACATGGGTTGGATGTGAAAAAAATCAAGTTGTTGCATAATACAGCTGATTGCATCGAAGAATTTTTAACTACTATATATATTTAGACTTTATTCTTTTTATTTCTAATCATCATCCTTATCATATTATGTCATTCTTTACTTTTTTAAAAAAATTTTCCCTTCTCAATTTTCCACATATAATTTTACATGCATCTTCCCAAATGGACCTTAGACTCACTTGTACACCCTGGGTGATTCGGGGGGTACCAAAATTAATCATTTAATCACGAACAGGACATGGTATTTTTTTTTTTTTTTAAAAAAAAAGCCAACGGATGCATGAATTAGACCAGCAATGGGAGTACCCCTATATATCCTTACATAGGGAATATACTTTATGTTGGACCGCTGACACATTTTCTTCTTCTTTTGTTTGCCAAGAAGGCCCGATGTTCAATAGTCAATTAAAACATAAAATTGTTATAGTATATCTGTCACGAGCCACTACATGAGAAAAATGTTTATATATATTATTGGAGAAATGACACTTCTCTACAGAAATTTTCGATAAGTGAAACACCTCTCGTAAATTAATAATTTTGTTATGTTTTGAAAATAAAAAAACTTAGTAATAATTAGGGAATACTTAGGCTTTTAATTATTGATGGTAAAAATGTTGGTTAGAAAGCACACCAAGCCCCAAAAATCTATAAATCGTCTTCCTTTCAGATTATAATTATCATGGGCTTTTCTAATTTGTAACTTTGCTAGGAGTTGAAGGGCTAACTAACAAGTTCTTCCATTTGAAGTCCATGTGGCAGTGGCAGGCATTGTGCCAATGAGGGGCGATAAGTCCAACCACCACCATATCACCTAACCATGCCCATTGTTTTAATTAATTTCCCCAAAAATATACCACCATACAACCAAACTTAATTCGTACTATACATATGCCATATTATTTTAGTCACATTTTAAAATCGAATGAAAGAAATCCGTCAGCATCATAACAATAAATAAATGGTTCAAGATAACAACTTGAGTAAACAAGTATATATATTTCTCAAAGTGGTCACGGATGATGTATTCTTTCATGCTCATGCTGTTGCTGTTGCTGTGATGGCTCCACCTTGCGTTGCTAATCCCGCTTGAAAGAGCTTTCATTGACTGGTAACCTCAGAAAAAATTCAGGCCAGGCCAATTCAATTGGAGCCATACATATCGGTGGGCAAGATTATTAACTTCTGTTGCGTGTACATTTAGGCATCAATCCATCTCAATTGAATGGTCTACATATAATTCTAGATAAGCAAAGATCCCAGATTTTGAGGGAGCTAGAGAGAGTGTCTGTCTGTCTGTTTGAGACATTTGGATCTGTTTTCATGTCATCTGATTATTCATCCCCAAAAATATAAAACCTTACCAAAAAGTTTTAGCTATGTTGTATTATTGTTTTTAATTATAAATATACAAAAGATTAACATATTAGTAAAAGATTATAAGAATACAAAAGTCTCATAACAAAATTTATCACCATAAATCAATTGAATTTAATCGATGTAAGTATCACTGTATTTCAGAAATACCCGTAAGGAATTTGATGTGAACAGACTAACAAAAAAATGCTAGTCGTTCTATTTATGACACATAGACAATGTGAAAAACTGTTAAGATAAAGCGATTGGTATAGATTTTTTTTTTTTTTCTTTTTGTCAGTCTTACAATACTACGTTTCATTTCAACTCATTTTACAAATTAAGCTTAACAGCTCATGTACAAGACCGGAGACAAAGGCAGCTACCACCTATGGAATTTGATTCCGTAACCAGTGGCTCCATTGACACGAGCTCATACCAACAGGGCTATTATAATTTTTTAAATTCTACATGTCATTTTTGGAGCAGTAGCTGGCGTATATGCTGAACCCAAATTCTCAGCTTCAGTTCTTCTTCATGTGCATGGTTGGTACGCTGTAGCCTTTCATTAGAGACTAAAAAAAGTAATATATTCCTCGTTAATAAACACAACAGATAAGGTCGTGAGAAACAGCGCCGGCCTCTATCCTTGTGACAGTTTAATTACTCACACAGTCACATTAGGAACTCGTATACCTCCCAATCCTCCTTTGGCACCAAATTGGTGGAAATTAAAGATATATTTGATACAGGTTAGAACTAAAACAAATGTTGCTATGTAGCTGAATTTTTGGATTTATATAATTTAATATTAGTGGGTAATGATTCAATGATATCGTAAAATGGAGGGTCCGTATACGTGCTTACCTTTGGTTATTTTTAAAACATCTTTACAAATCCAAATATTTTATCTTGTTTATCGATATATATTTATTTATTATTTCGAAAATCGTATGTATTGCAAATTTATGTGTACTATATTTATACTATATATTTTTTAAAATTTTAATAATCATATATTCACACTCAAAAGATGCTTTTTTTTATAAGATAAAAAATTTTGATGAAAATTATTTTTGTTAACACAATAAAACGTGATGTGTTAAATAGCATAAATTTTTTAGATTTTAGAATATTTTAAAATTAAAAACTAAGGATAAATATAGTCTCCATGCTTGTGATAAGTACTAAATTGATACCTAATGCTAGCTATACATAAATGAATTAAGCTACATGTATATGGTCTACAAATATATGGTTGCTCTAAGTTTATAACAATGGCTACTCAAATATAGCTAATTTTTAAAATAGTACTTAATGCAACCATTTACGTTTGATTACACACAATAAGAATTGCATTGTTAGTCATAAAAACTAAATCAATATTGAATGTAGCAAAAAAGTTGACTGCATTTACAAACATTTATTGTAGTGCAAGAGAAAACCGCACATGGATATCAACGCCCAGTTTCATGTTAGAATCTTCATTAAAGAGGACCACATCATCATACCTTATGTGAAATGATAGTTTTTATTACATTCAGTTCGAGTTATGATATCACTTATGACTTTCTTTAGCTCAATCCCCACAGATTTCAATATTAAGTTAGGTTTCCTTAATCCAGCCCTCCATGGATTTACCACTAAGCCCATCCTGATATTGCGGAGTTTTCTATTGGCCAAACACTTTAGTGTTAATATGTTTACATTCGTCTTCACTTGAATTCAAGATTAAGAATTTTACTGACTTTTATGACTATGGTTATCACCTGTTCAGTTAACAAGTTAACATTATGTGTAGAAGTGTGTTTACATATATATTATAATATATAGCAGGTCTATTTCTATGTAACTGGGTAATATAGAAATAGTTCCATATAATTCTCTTAAATTTTAAGTTTTTGATGCTTAAGGGAAAATTCAATTTATTTATTATATTTAATATTATTGTTTAGTTAAATAACCAAGTTTCATTTAAATTTAATATGTGTATAGCCACGCTTACTCAAAAATAGGTACATTTAAATGTAAATTAAAAAATTCTTAGATCTATTTAGATATGTATCAGAATGTAGTAATACTTTATAAAATTATTAATTTATTTAGTAATGATATTTTAGATGTTGAAAATATTATTTAAACATTGATATTTAACGTTAAATCTTTTTATTATGTTGATTTTACATGTTTGTGCATGGAGTACATATAAACTGATATTAGATAAATAAAAGAGTTTTCATAATAAAATTAGCAATGCTAAACATAATTGATAAAGTGAATTTTTCATCAACTCCTTAGATGTCGAAAATAAAGAGGGTTACATAAGAATAGGGTTTTATTAAGTTATCCCTCACTATATATATGTTTTGTATGTAATGTTGTGCGTGTACACACATCTTAATCAATTTAAATTCAAATGAATCTTATGCTATATGGAGTAGTGGATTTTGAACTAAGAAACTAATTTAGTTATTTATATGCCATTTATTTCTGAAAGCCTTTTATAAATAAGTTTGTAAATTGTAATTATAATACATCAACATTTTAATGATTGAATTGTGAAAGTTTATACTATATGAATAAGAATGAACTAATTTGAAATGTAATTGTTTAATAATGTAAACAATACCATATGTAAATGATAAAGAATAAAAATATATGTGGTGGACTTATGACTTTGAAATACAAACGAGTATTGTTTTATATTATTGAAAACAATATAAAAATAATTTTTAAAAATTGTTGTATTTAAATATTAAATGAACTAATTTAGAACCGTAATAGGAATCAACTTTGCAGATAATAGGTAAGGTAGAGTATGGTACACTAGAAATTAAATTGTCAAATGGAAAAGATATGACAGAAAATAAACTAATACCTAAACCAAACTGACTTGAGTTATACTCTAATCCTACGTGTGTCCTTGGTGCAAGTTTCAAATTATTTTTAATTAATGGTGTGTTTGGGAATGGATAAAACTTTTGATGAAAAGTTTTGAAGAATAAAAGTTGTCAAATGATGTGATATGATAGAGGTAATGATGAGGAGTAAAGAGGATAAAGTTAAAATAGATAGGTTAGTTGTATAGGTAATTGTGTAGAAATGATTGAAAAGTAAGGTGGTTTGTATAGAAATATGTAAAAAAGTAATTAAAAAATAAAATAATTGTAGAGAGTGAAAAGTTTTAGATTGAAAAGTTTTAGGTGAAAAGTTTTTGTTGTTGCCAAACACCCCCAAATAGATTATGTTTTATTCTTTTTTAATGAAGTTCAAATATTCTATCTTTGAAAATTTAACTAGCAAATCTGATGAATTATGAGGGCTTGGAAGATACGTTCTTTACAAATTTTCGTTCGAAATGATGCACGTACGTTTGACATTAGTAAGGACAGTGGTCGTAATCGGGGAAATTGGCGGAGACACTTGTGATGGATGCAACATCGCTCAGATTCAGTGAATTGAAGTGACATGTTTATGGACACATTAAGAGTCCTATTCTGTAATTGTCTCATTCTTGGGAATAATGGGTTGGCGATTGATTCTTCCTTCGATGATAATCGTAATTTGCTGTCTTTATGTCCACATAAATTAATACAAATCTGTTTTTTAGCCAGCTTTCCATTTCTAGAATCCAACGCTTTTAGTTTTTAATTTTTAATTTTTTTACTTTAGAGTCCAGACCTGTTTAGTGAACGGGAGGCTTGGCACGGTGCTCAAAGCTGCCTGTGCCACCATATGTTACAGTCTGAGTTTTTGAGTGCTTTCAAAGACGGAACCCGGTCCAAATGCTCCGGCGATCACTGAGCCTCAATGCTCATGGTCGCATGTACATATTTTTTATATTTTTTTAAAACTTTTTACACGAATGTTAATCTAAGTATATTTAGTATGCGTGTCAATTTTTACTGTTTTTGAAAATTTTTAGATTTTTTTTGGATTTTTAAAAATTAGTGGTATTTTAATAATTTTAAATTATTAAAATGCTACTATTTTTAAAAATCTGAAAAAAATTCAAAAAATTCAAAAATGGTAAAAATTAATGCACATGATAAATGAACTTAGATTAATTGTTTCATAAAAGAATTTAAAAAAATAAAAAATATGTATGTGTACCTAGGAGCATGGAGGCTCAATGCTCCCGGGAGCATCGAATCAGGTTCCTTCAAAAACTTGTCATGTTTTAAGGGCTTTTTTGAAGAATATAAGTTCTTGAATGGGATGGAGAAATAGGATGATAATGTAATGATGTATATTAAAAATGAAAAAGTGTATATTGATGGTTTTTAATGAAAATTTTTGAATTGATAGAAAATAATATGATATGATAAGGGCAATAATGAAAAATAAAGAGAATAAAGTTAAAATAAATAGAATATTTATATAAAAATGATTAAAAAGTAAAGTAATTATATATAAAAATGTAAAAAAATAAGTTAAAAATAGAGTAGTAGTGAAAAATAAAAAAAATTTAGGAAACAATTAGTAACATAATTTTTGTGGGATTTTGAAATAAGGTGGGAAGTGAAAAAAGAATATTTTTAGAATTGTGAAATTAATATAAAATGTTAGAGATAAAGTTAAAATCGATAAAATAATCGAAAGGAATAATGATTGGATTACAAGGATAAAGCTAGAAAAATGGGGATGTTGAGTTCTTAAATGATTAATTGAAAAATGTGGAGGAGGTATGTTTACCATGGAATTTCATACCTACTGATGCATATCTATTACCAAATATCCTTTTAAATTGAAAAATTTTAGTTTGAAGCCAAACATGCCCCAAAAATATAAAAAGTTTATCGAGAATTAAATAGCTGTCATTGATAGTGAGAAAACAATCTCATACACATCTCATTTAAGATATTGAGATTCTTTGGAATCACTTCTAAAATCTATAGAAAGGCGTCATTTAGGCTTTTTTTTTTAATAAACATTAGTAGCTAATAGAATTAATTCCTTAGTAGTAGGAGGATAAGAGAAATTTCATTATTTTTTGATAATAGGAAATTTGGTTATTAAGGGCGCGTTTTGGAAGTCATAAAGTTTTTAGGACAAAAATTTCAGGTGTAAACTATTTAAAATAGAAGAAAATGATAAAGTATAGCACCAACGAACATTGAAAAATAAGATATTTGTATGCAAAATTGTGAAGAAATAATTCTTTTAGGTTATATTTGGCAATAAGCAAAAAATGTAAGCAAAAACTTTTTATTCTTTATGATTATCTTATTTTTTGATTGTTTCTCTACATTTTTCTATATAACTATTATACTTTTTAATTATTTCTATATAGTTATTCATACAATTAGCTTATCTATTTTAATTTTATCATCTTTACTTACATCATATTATTTTATCTAAATTTAAAAATTTTTATACAAAAAATTTTTTCATTCAAAAGTTTATTACTTCTCAAACATGTTTTTAGAGTGGTTTTATAAAAAAAATATGATAAAATAATTGAAAATTAAGATAATTACAGAGAAAAAAGTTTTAGATTGCAAAGTTAAAGTTTTACATGTAAACTATCATATTCCAAAGTTTTTAAATATTTGTCTTTCAAAACCTAACACCCAACGTCCAGCTATGCTAAACAGACCTTTAGCCCGCTGCTACCAAACTTAGGCCATAAGGGAGCCCGATCCTATGCACCCGGGTGCATTCAACCTCAACGCACCCGGGTGCACTACACCTATTTTTTTTATTTTTTTTGAAACTTTTTTATACAATGGTTAATCTAGGTTTATTTAACATATGTATCAATTTTTACTATTTTTGGAGATTTTTAGATATTTCTTTTAGATTTTTTAAAATCAGTGGCATTTTCGGTAATTTAAAATTACGAAAAATGCCACTGATTTTAAAAATTCTAAAAATCTCCAAAAATGGTAAAAATTGATACATATGTTAAATAAATCTATATTAACAGCTTCATGAAAAAATTTTCAAAAAAAAAAAAAATAATAGGTGTAGTACACCCGAGAGCACTGTGGCTGAATGCACCCGGTGCATATAATTGGGTTCCTGCTTTTCTATATAACATCCTTTGGGAGTAAGGTTGTTCCATTTCCCTTCTTTAGATATCACCAGTTTACCCATTTTTCACTGAATCCCATCTTCCGCATAGCTTAGGCATACAAATCTCCATTCTACCCCGTTGAGAGAGGAGGGAAATAAATTAGCAGGGACGTCAAGGACGGATCCTGGGAACTCAGTGAAGAGAACATATAACAGCCGGCGAGAAAGGAGATGCCCTTGATCTTCTAAGTGCGAGGAGCTACCAACGGGAAGAAAAGGGTATTAGGAGAAAAAGATAATCGAAGAAGGCGAGCCGCAGCCTGACATTTTACAGACACAGGCATCTGCGTGTAAAATTTCCGCATATTAATTGCCCCGTGAGGCATTCGGTTTTAAAAATGGATCCAACAGCTTGAAACATTTCTGTCCGATCCAACGGTTTTTGCATGTGGTCAAAAATAGGACTTTTGAACGATGGGACGTAAAAGATCAGGATTTAAAAAAAACAGGAAATTTTTTTTCAAGAAAAATAATTAAAAAAAAAAGTGAAGAAGAAAAGTTAAAATAGAGAAGGACATGTTTTAAATGGATAATTTTTTTTATGAAAAGTTCATGAAAATAAAAGTTATCAAATAATGTGATATAACAGTAATAATGATGACAAGTAAAAAGGATAAAATTAAAATAGATAGGTTAGTTATGTATAGATGATCGAAAAGCATGATAGGTATACAATAAAATGTGGAAAATAATTTAAAATACAGTAGTTGTGGAAAAAAAAATTTTGACTTAACATTTTTTACCTATTGCCAAACACACTCAAGATACTCATAAAAAAACTTTCAAGATGATTGAAATGTATAATAATTGTAAACAAAATTATGTTAGTTGCATAAACAAATGCGAATTGGCAATGTGCAAAAAACATCATATTAAAACTTTTCGAGCTAAAATTTTTCACTTTCTATAACTATCATATTTTTTAATTATTTTTTCATATTTTTCTACATAACTACCGTACTTTTTAATCATTTCTACAAACTAACAATGCAACTAATCTATCTATTTTAATTTTATCTTCTTTATTTTTCATCATTACTCCTATTCTATCACATCATTTAACAACTTTTACTCTTAAAAACTTTTCATCAAAAATTTTATTTATTCCCAAACACAACTTAATGAAAAAAATTTTCATCAATCTATACACACATTTCAATTATCGGAGATCTCGATTAATTGAGGAAAAATTTAGTAGATAAAATTTCAAAATAGATAAGGTTATTAAACCTGTATAATACTTGGATTGAGTGAGGATGCAGGATAAAAAATGTCATTACACATTGAGAATAAGAAAAAATGCAGGTAAAAAAGAGAAGTTGTATGATACATATAACAGGTTATTATTATTTTTAAATGGAAAAAGTATTTTTGAAAAATATGAAGCTTCATCACATCCAATCAAAGTGACATGACAAAGGGTGACAACTTTGAACAATGGAAATAAAATTAAAATACACAAGATAGTTGCGTTAAAAAATGTCAAGAAATAGTTGTAAAATAAAATCATTGCATGAGAAAGTATGTAAAAAATGAGAATTTTTTTTCCTTATTCCCTTTGCCAAATGCAGTAACAAGTGTGTTTGGTATTTAATAAAACTTTTTAAAAAAGAGTATTTTATGTAAATTTTTTAAAATGAGAGAAGTAGTGTGATATAATAAAGCAATGATAAAGAGCAAAAAGAATAAAATTAAAATATACAAGGTTGATGTAAAAAATTTTGAAACAGTATAATAGATGTATACAAAAATACGAAGAAATTATTAAAAAATATAAAGATAATTGTGAAAAATGAAAAAAAATTTAGAGCATGTTTGGTTACATATAAAACATTTTAAAATGGAAGATGTTTTTGTTTGGGACTGAAAAAACTTTTAAATGAAAAGTTTTTTAAAATGGAAGAAAATGAAGTAACATAATAGAAGTGATAATAAAGAGTAAAAATAATAAAATTAAAATAGATAAATTAATTGTATAAATATTAAGTATAAATAATTAAAAAATAAGATAGTCATATAGGAAAATATAAAGAAATAATTAAAAAATAAGATAATTATAATTAGTGAACAGTTTTTAATTGAAAAGTTATTTGCCAAACATGCTTTAAAACTCTACAATTTAAATTTTTTTATTCTTCATAATTATGCACTTGAGTGCAAAAATGCATTTGTTTTATTTTTTTTGAAATTTTATACCAAGTTTTACCAATTTTTGATTTTTTAGATATTTTTTTGAATTTTTTAAAATTAGTAGCATTTTAATAATTTTACTGGATACATATGTCAAATACATTTAATTTAATAGTTGTATAATTTAAAAAAATAAAAAAAAGTTAAGTATACTTGGGTGCACCAAGGCTAAGTGCATTTCGGTGCATTTAATCAACTGCCTTGTTAATTATTTATTCATATATTCTTATATAATTGCTGTACTTTTTCCATCATTTGTGTATGATTATTTATATAACTAATCTATATATTTTGAGTGCGTTTGAGAAGTGATAAAACTTTTGAACGAAGAATTTTTGATATGAAAAGTTTTTAAATAGGAGAAGATGATATGATATGATAAAAATAATAATAAGAAGTAAAAAAATAAAATTAAAAATAGATAGGTTAATTGTGTGAGTTATTATGTATAAATGATTGAAAATAGTACGTGTGAAAAAAAAATTAAAAAACAAAGTAGTTGTTAAGAGTTATATTTTAAATTGAGGGTACATTTGACAATACACAAAATTTTTTCAATTTAAAACTTTTTTATCTTTCACAATTATCTGATGTTAAAATTATTTCTTCATATTTATCCATACAATTATTTTTGGGGACAAGGGACTCTTGGTAATGGATCGTGGGAAACATGGGTAGGAAATGGTGGGTGCACGAAGTTCAAGGCATCTGATAAATCAATTAATCATTATATTTTTTCTATTATTACTCTCATATTCCAATCATTTTTCCTATCAACTACCTTCTAATAAATTTATTTATTCAAACTTTACCCCTATCATTTTTTATCACTTACACAAATTTCAAAATATTCTACTTGTTACTCCCACAATATACTACATTTCCCGTAACTTTTACTTTTCCAAACGCTCATTTACTTTTTGAACATTTTTGCGCAACTGCTCATACAATTAACTTATATATTTTAATTTTATTTTTTGTACTTTTTATTATACCCGTACCATATCACATCATTTTTTCTTATTTAAAAAACTTTTACATCAAATATTTTTTATCAAAAGTTTTATTACTTTTTCAAATAAAAATTTTTGGTTAAAAAAGTTCCATGGCAAAACAAACACACCTTTTAATTTAATTTTTTTACTCCATATCATTATTATCATATTACATTATTCTTTTTTCATTCTACAATGTTTTACACCAAAAATTTTTTATCCACAACTTTTATCATATGCCAAACACATTAAATTGATAATTTTTCGTAATTGCCAAGCTCGCCCGTGTTGAACAGAACACGGGAGAGGTTTCGTTGGAGCGGGGTCGTAAAGCGGTGAGCTCCTCGTAATCAGAAGGGCGTACAAAGTGCTTATACATCACCAGAAGAAGAGTGTCAATTTCTGCAGGCCAGTCAGAAGCAAGCTTTGGTGGGCTTTGCCAGACGCAGAAGCTATTTGATCTTCACGCTGCATCCAATCACACCAACTTCTTTGCTCATCTCCTGCAGTATTCTCTCTTCGTCCTCGCTAGGCAAGCTTGCCTGGAGAAACACCAGTCCCAAACAGTGTCCCTCATTACAGTAGAACTGTAGAGGGCGGATGCGAGGACGGATGGACTGTGCTGCCAAAGGAAGGGCGAAAACCCCCTGCACTGGCCCTGCCACCAGACGCTGCGGCCTCTGCGGAGCTGTTGCTTACTGCTCGCCTGCTCACCAGGTTTCCCTCCCCCAACTGGGGTTTTTTACAAACAACTCGGCGGCCGCATATACGTAGATAGAATTTGTCATTATTTTATTTTGCTCAGTTGAGTTATTTTTTACTCCTTTGGAAAAAAACTGCAATTTTGATTTCTCGCCTAGCTGATGACAAAGAACAGTTCTTTGAAGGTCTTGCTGATATGCGCTGCCATTAAATGCTTTTATTTGTTTCCAGAGTTCTCACTGGAGTGACCACAAGGAAGAATGCGGAAGACTCGAAAAGCAAATGAGATCTGCAGAAGCATTGCAGGACTTCCCATTCACTTTTTCTGCGGATTCGACGGTCCAGGTAACGAAAAATTTATAGTTCACATTGAATGCTCCCAAAGATTGAAACTGAATGTCCTGTTTCAAGTGACTGCTACTTTACATAATATGTGTTTGATTGGTTGTAAAAAGAGCATGTATTTAGGTTTACAGTGTGCAATAGATAGTATATTTCAGAAACGAGAAAACAGCGTGATAATAGACGATCACGAGCCGTGTATCTGAAAAAAAGGGTTCCACTTCCAGTGAACCGGTTCAGAATTTTGTTGTTGTTGAACCGGGTCAAATATGGTCCACTCTGATGATGATATGAAATCTACTCCATCCATTGCCGTCAAAATCATTTGTTTAGCTGGGAAACAGAATTTTATTCAAATAAAAAATGTGCACGAATCCCGTTTAATAAATGTGTAAAATTAACATAATAAAATAATTTGATTTATACACCAATTTTGGATATGTTTATTCAACTTCTGAACTGTCTATAACATTTTTCCTTTATGGATAATTGATTCTATAGTTATTATAACATTTCAATGCATGTGTGGCTGGATACAAATGTCTTTCCATAATCTACACATAATGATAGAGTTTTAAGTAGGTAGGGCCCACCTAATACTTGGATTGAAATGATTTTTTGTGCTACGATGAAACAAATGATTGTAAAAAAGTGAACAGTTGAATTCGATTTTGTCATCAAAGAAGGGATCATCTAAGAGGTTCCCACAAAAATTGAATCTTGGTTCATTTGAAGTGAGACCCTTTGAAAAGATACTGATAAATAATTGAAAATCAAAGAATATAACTAGATGCTTGAAGACATGGGAGAATTTGAGGATGCAGACAGCAATGTACTCTTTTAGATTATCAACCTAAAATTATGGCTTCTAGGACATGATCAATGGATCAAGGAATGCATCGTGCGGGAGGCGTGAGACCATTGCATGAGTTACCCTGTGATATGCTGTAATAGACTTCTACACTATTGATCATATGCATTGAGTATGTTGCTTATGTTTATGAATATTGTTGCTTATATGATTAATGAATTGTTTGGAACTACCGTCTTCAAATGATTTTAGCATCCTATTTAAAATTTTCTCTTCTTCACATGTTGAAATGCATATGCATGGCCACTGATGATAGATTAGAAACTGTTAGTTATCAGCAGATTTCTGGATATATATATTTTAAAAATCACAATGAACAGAGTCTATTTACTATGTCAGACTAAGAATTATGAAAGATTGACACTGGTTAAGCAGGTGACACGATGTTCCCTCTTGACATCAAAGGGCCTTCATGGATTAGGATTCTGGAAATACGAATGCCATTGCAGTCCGTTAGTTGATGCTTCTGATTACCCAAGGTTTCTTTCTCTTCTCACTGAATTGGAAAATGGGTAATCGTATTCATGTTTTTGTGTAATTGCAGATATGCATATTGCACCATTTTGAACCTAAAAAGTTCATTCGCTTAACTGAAAAGGCAGTATGCAAAGGAATGAAGTGTTTGTATGCTTCAGTGCCAAAATAGCTTAATGCTGCATTGCTGTGGGGCCAAGTGACATTCTTGGCAGTCAAGACAAACAATGGGATTGTTTTAGACAAACAAGTGGCTTCAATTCATTCCACCTACCAAGTCATTTTAGAATTATTTTAATCATTTCCTTCTTATCTGCAGACAAAATGATGATTGGAGCCTTCCAAATGCCTTATGCCCATGCACTGGTATCTTTCTTCCTCATTATCTGTTTCTTGCTTTTCTTCAGTGGCCCTTCTGCTTCTGTTGTCTGCTTGTATTCCATTTTGTTATTTCAGTCAGATATAAGCAGATCCATTAAATTTCTATTGTCTGCTTGGCATTCCATTTTGTCATTACAAACAAATATGCAGAGCCAGTAACTCCAATATCAACACGTCTGAATACATGGAGAGACTACTATCAGTGGAGGAGCCTCCCTCTTAATTCACCTGTGGCGTTGCTACTTCATTGGGTATTGTGTGCCATTTATCTTGATTATTTTATGTTTCCTAGAGGCCTCATTTGTACTAATTTACAGATCACATCCTTTTCCATATTTATTTATTTGAATTATGGTTGTTTGGAAACGGTAGGCTTAATGCTAGCAACCTATCAGCCAAGAAAGAAGTTTATATTTTCAAAAGCTGAAATCTCTTTTTGCTAAATAAATGGAGGATTTTCTGTGGCTGGGGAAGTCATCTTGTTCATGGCCTTGATTATGATAGATTTAATTGGCTCAGGACAAAAGTACTATGCTATGGCCGGCCATGACTTTTCATTGATTAATTGTTTTGTGCATATAAGACATGGAAAAGCTAGCAATGAGATCCCTGACCTGCTTAGCTAATGATTATTGACTCATGGTTAGTTTTACAATATTAATGTTTTATGTGTTCATTGGGGGGTGTGGTTGTGGTGGCTGTAGTGTTACTGCATATTAAAATATGAACTGTGTAATTCTTTTCAAATCTTTCACATTCTGTCATGCATCTTTGGTATGTTTCTACTGCAGCCTCTTACTATCTATGAAAGTGTTCAACTTGCTTCTGGTGGAAACTCAATTTCGGAGATTAATGGTGAACTGAACATCCATTATTTAGGTATATATCTTGACTCCTGTGTATTTCAATTTTATTTTACTAGCTGAAGCCTTGTTTTTTGTGCTTTCTGTACATCTGTTTCCTCTCCTCCACCCTCCCCCCCCTAGAAACATGTCAATTGCTTGTTTGGAAGTATCCAATGAACTTGGATTTGGATGTACTTAGATGGGAAGGAGTCGCTGTGTATTAGGAAATGAGAGATTGTATTGGGATTTGGGAATGAGAAAAGTAATCTTGGGAATGGAAAAGGTAAGGTTATCATGCATTGAGAAATGTGAGATTATATAGGGAATGCGAACAGTAATTTTCGAATGGGTAAAGCGATCTCATCTCATCCCATCAGTGCTTGGCATTCACACAGTCAGAAGTGCAGCACTTGTCATCCAGATGTTCAGGTTTTTTAATATAGTTGTTCAGAGTATTTCAGACCAGTTATATTTATTTCTTCTTTTGCAACCAGTGTTTGACTTAGGAAAATTAGGCTGTTCCAGAATTCCTTTATTTTTTCTAATATGTTTAATTAATGGAAAATTGTTTACAGATTCTGTCATCATATTATTCAGTCTGTATTGAATAGTAATTTTCATTTTGGTTGTAATTAATGAAGGTCCAGAGAGAGAGATTTTTCAACTTCCAGTATTTGGTGAACTACATGCACTATTCCCGCATGTTCAAGTGCACATCGAACTTGTTGGACCAAAAGTTCCACAGTCAAGGTTAGTTCTATCCATGCTTTTAATTGGTTTCTGGCCTGTTTTTGAAGCTGCAGCATGTCACAAGGACTTTTCTATTTGATTTAATGCTCTATGGAAACTGAGCTGATAGGTATCATGTACTAATCTCTTTCGAATTTATGATATCATTATTTTATTATTTGTCAGGATATTTATCTTTATTTCTTGATTAAATCTACCATCTATAATCCTTATGGCAGACATTTGAGTTGTCTTGATGCTAGATTGAATGACAAACATTATAGATTAATTGTTCTTAATTGGAGGAATATTCTTGATCTATTTTGCAATTCTGCAGTTGTGCTTGTAATCGATCTTAGAGGAATATTTCTTTATCTACTGTATTTTTGCAACTGAGAAGGCAGACATTGAGGGGCAAGCAACTAACATGCTTTTAATGAGCTACAAGAGCATAAAGGTGAACTGAGCCCATCTTTACATATGTTCATTATGGCCCCTCAATTTGTAACTTTACCTAATGACTTCTACTGTGCATGATGGATGTTTAAAAGAGATTATGCGCCTATCTTAGTGGTTCCAACTGATAGGATCATTGTATGATGCAATTTTTTGAACTCGCGACTGCATGGGTCTCTAATTACTGATTTCTGTAATTTGTTTACTGAATTATTTTGATAATTTAAATGTCTATGCTATTTGCTTATTGACATCCTTGTCATCCCTTTGTATTTTGGACAACAGGAATGGTGAGAGGATCAATCTCTATAATTATCCTCATTGTCTTGACATGGATTGTTGTTGCAAGTATGTGGTAGAAGATGCTTGTTCAGTGGCATCCAATGAACAGAAGCCTTCAGTAACTCTGCACCTTCGGAAGGGTTTTTATCATGAACTCTCTGAGAAAATGGTGAACTCTCTCGCTCTCTCTCTCAACATAAACTCATTATGCCTAGCTAATGCCAGTGTCCATTCAACGAGCAGGACTCCTTTCCACACTTGGTTGTCGGTTTGAATGCTGGATTAGCTGCTTATCCTAGCTGGTCATCAACAATTGTATGCATTCTCATCCTATCCTCAATAATTTCAACTAATGTTTTTTTGGTAACTTTGTGAAGAAGTTAATGCATAGAGAAATATCTATCAAAACCTTATTGAAGTCTTTGATTGTTGCTTAACACTGCGACATTTTCTCTTGCAGTGTTTCTTTTATTTTAACTGCATGTCTTTGTCAATCACTGTTTGAGGCTTTTATAGACAGCTGCATTCTGTTCGTTCTTCTTCTGTTAAGGATATGAGAGGGATGAAGATGTGTTAAATTTGTCAGAGAGTCGTAACATCTATCTCATGGTTTCTCCGAACCATCCCTGCTTGCTCTGGTTCGATGCCACACAGGGCTTTTCCAAAAAAAGTCTAATCTTGTTGTGTGCTAACAATAACTATTTCTTTACTTTTTTGAATTTCAAGTTGTGAACAATTGTCATGAAAGCCCTGTCAGTATTTTGTTTTTGCAATTTGCACCATATCCAACTGGCCGATTCTCTGGTCAGGAAATGATACAAAGGATGGGTGTGCCTGCAATATTCTCTGATTATTGTGAAGAAGCTGCACATCTTGCTGCTCGCTGCATTACTTCTGTAACAGGCAATCCTCTCAGAGTTCCTGTAAGTTGCATTTCTTTCTCATCATATATTTGGGGTCTGTTTGGCCACACAGTCTACAACGTGAAGAATGGTCTCACTGCTGCTTTTGTAAAAACTATTTAAAAGGATAAATGCTATTGCATAAAATCCCATGTGCCAGAGAGCATGTGAAAGTGTTGTTAGGAAAAACACTTTTGACTGGCCAAACGAGACCTTGGAACAGTGTCTATATGGTGAGTTCAGTGACTGTATCTTGTTGCCTGTGTCCATGCCTGCAGGTTCAATTAAACCCATTCCGGCAGCCAATTGCTGTAGAAGATAGTGCTCTTTGTCTACCTTGCCATTCAAATTGCTTTCTGCTTGGCATGTGATATGATGTTATGCCTATGCTAGTTTTTCTTATGATATAAAGTACTATAATATGTGCATTTGGCTTAGCAGAGGATGGTCTTGGCCTTTTTAATGTGATTAAATGTTCAGACTTTCAGGGGGCTGAAGTGGCTGATTGTATTATTATTATTATTATTTAAAAAATTGTACTCTGTGCAAGCTTGCCTCGGTGCAGTTTCTGGTGCGGCTGTTTGAAAGTGAGATATATGCAGTTCATGTTCCTGATTATAAATGCTAATTTATGAAAACCGAAGCTCTGTTAATACTGTTGTGGTGTTTGTGTTCGCCAGTGACTTGATTTGTAGATCCGTTCGATATATTACTGCAGTTTGGCTACTGTAGCCGCAGATATCAGGGTGGCCACTGTATTTTTTGCCCTTTTTTATTTGAATCATAGATATGGGAGCAGAAAACAGAAGCAACGTGTGATACCTTATTTAGTGAATAAGACGAGGATGATAATATGTTAGATCAGCTCTCTGCATAAGCCATGTCTTTCTGTTGCTGTGATTGTTAAAATGCTTAGGCGATCACACGATCCAAATTGTTCTGCCATTGGGGTTGTAGAATAATGGATGATTTATCTAATTGCTGCAACAGCTTAAGAGCTTGCTAGATCTCATGGACGGTCTGAAATGGTAATGTGATAGAAATTAGAAACTGGGCTCTTATGCAACAACTACAATGAGCTAGTGTAGCTTAGTCATTTCCTTTTTAATGTGTTTTGGAGGTAATAAAATTTTTGGATGAAAAGTTTTTGAGGTAAAAGTTGTTAAATTGATAGAAAATAACGTGATATAATAGAGAGAATAATGAAAAGTAAAGAGAGTAAAGTTAGAATAGATACATTAGTTCTATTAGGTAGTAGTGTAGAAATGATTGAAAAGCAGATTTGTTTGTATTGCAAGACGTGAAGAAATAATTAAAACTAGAGTAGTTGTAAAGAGTGAAAGTTTTACATTAAAAAGTTTTATTTATTGCCAAACATCCCCTTAAATTTTTTTTTTTTTGGTTTTCGGGTATGTTTATTTAAAATGAAAACTTTTGAAATTAAAAATTTTCAATATAAAATTTTTCACTTTTAATAATTATTTTTTTAATTGTTTGTTTACATTTTTCTATATAATTATTTTATTTTTTTAATTATTTTTACACAACTACTCGAGCAATTAACTTATTTATTTGTGTCTTATTTTCAGTACTCATTATCACATCTATAATATCATATTATTTTCTTTCAATTCAAAAATTTTTTATATAAAAAACTTTTCATCTTATCACTTTTCAAATACACCAGTTTCTACGAAGGACTTCTACATTAGCCTCACCATCTTTTTATATTTTGCAAGGCGCGCGCGCACACCAACTCCTCCCCCCCCTCGATTTATGGATTTCTTTGCGACAGTACTCCATTATCGAAATTAATGCTCAACTGGTTTTTCTTGACTTAAGTCTATGACTCGCCTTACATGATCAGGAACTTAGAATATGTTTCACTTAATCTTGATGGATGGCTAAGTATATTATTGATATTGAATTAAAAAATTAGAAATTTTATAGAATGCGCGCTTTTGAATTTACTTAACATCATATGACGCCAGCCATATCTCCAGTAGGGCCACAATTTATGGTAATCATGCCTAAACGAGTTATAAAATCAGACTAAAAATGATTGGTAAAGAATTAGATTTGTCGTGAACTTCCATTAGGACTGTTTTTGGCAAGCAAAGGCGTGTTGTTGAGAAATTTAAAATTTTAGGGAAGAATTACCAAAATCAAAAAATGATGTGGAGGTATGTCTGTTCCACTGGAACCGGTCCCTGACAAAAGCAAGCAAGAGTTGTTACAACATGTAATTATTTTTACATGTTTTTTCTTTACAAATACAGATTCAGAGTTCCATTGTCTACCGTATGAATGAGTTAAAAATCTACATTCCTTTGAATAACTACAAGGTGTAGGTGAAAACTTCTGTGATTCAATCAGAGGCTCGCATGCTCCTTCTCAAAGGCAGTGCCATCCAAGATTACTGTGGAAGATTCCCCAACAAAGTTTCAGCTTGATTTTTCAGATAGTGCAGCCACAAGCTCATCTCGAGCCTTATCCAGGGCATTCAACAGATTCTCAGGTTTTCTTCCACCTGCTTGGGCAAAATTAGGCCTTCCGCCGCCTCCCCCTCCACAGACCCTAGCTATACTCCCAATAAACTTCCCAGCTTGGATTCCCATGCTCACAATTCCAGGTGTAAACGCAGCCACCAAACTCACCTTCCCTTCACCAGGACAAGATCCCAAAACCACAGCTGCAGGATCTTGCAGGGACTCCACCAGAAATTCAGCAGCACTTTTTAATGAATCTGCATCCATATCATCCATATTTTCGACGAGAACCCTAAATAATATCATGCGTTTTCCTTAGAAGAGGTGAAATCAAGGATACAACCATCATTATTGGAGTCAAAATTTTTTTATTCACAGTAAAAATTACCTGATATTGTTAGTTCCTATGGGGAAGGCTTTATTCGCAAGTGTTGAGGCTTTATAGACAGCTGCTTTAGCACGTAGTGCTGAGACTTCATTCCTTGTTGCTCGTAGTTCCTCCAAAAGGCTTTCTACCCTTGCAGTTACATCTTCAGCTTTTACCTGGAATTTTGACAGTTAACATGGTCAGAAGTGTTGACATCTTTGAGAAAATGCATAATTTCTTGTCATTCCTTCCATGAAAACGAAGAAACAACTTCTTGACCAAGATGTGAGATGTGGTGAGAGTTAAATCGAATGTTTCCTTTTGCATGAAAATTGAATGATTATTTGTTTCCACATGAACTGAAAAACAAAGGAATAGAGATGGAAGGACGCAATGATTTCAACTGGATGAAGATGAGGAAAAAGAAGCTAACTGTATACCTTAAGAGTTAAGCACAGATGCTTCATATGGTTGTCCCTGACATTCATATACTCAATGAAAGCTTCACCAGCAACAGCTTCGATACGTCTGATTCCAGAAGCAATTCCCTGCTCGGATATAATCTTGAAGCCACGCAATTCACATGTGTTGCTTACATGTGTCCCACCGCAGAGTTCCATTGACACACCTGGGACTTCTACAACCCTCACCTATAATAACATCATGTATTCATGTTAGCAGTATTCTGTTGCAAACCATTCAAAACAAATGTTTTTAATCTCAGTTTATTTCTTTAGGATTGTCTATAGAAAGAAATACAAACCTGTTCTCCATATTTTTCACCAAACATTGCAATAGCTCCAGCTTGCTTTGCATCAGCTAATGGCATAACTTTAGTTTGGAGATCTGTTGAATCACCAATCCATTTATTGATCAGTCTTTCAACTTCTATCAGTTCATGCTCTCCGACTGGTCTATGGAAGTTGAAATCGAACCGCAGACGATCAAAATCCACCAGGGAACCAGCTTGTGATGTTTCTTCACCAATAACACTTTTAAGTGCAGCTTGCAGCAGATGCGTAGCAGTATGATGAACCTGAAACATCCAAAAATCTTCTTAAACCAAAGTCAAGATGATGTAATGTGATAAAATGCAACAGAAAAGCAAATACTTCCAATATGAATGAATTTGCAAGTGGCTGTTACTGCTAATCGAAATATTTTAATTGGATAAGAGCTTGCAGGTCGAGGTAGAACAGGACATGTAACAGGTAATGTGAGACATCAACGAGAAACACACTGTAAGAAGTGAGAGTGCACCTTGGCCCGTTGTCTCAAATTAACATCCACTGATGCCTCCACCTCTGTTCCAACTTCCATGCTTCCTTCCTTGATGGTACCCTTATGAATGAAAATATTTCCAACAGATTTTTGGACATCTTTGATCTCTACAATGACTTTCCCGTTACTTTCTCCAGGCTTGAGAACGTACAAAAAGCCAGTATCTCCCACTTGACCACCTGATTCAGCATAGAATGGTGTCCTGTTCAGCATAATTTCAACTTCATTCCCTTCTGAAGCATGCACTACAGGATCCCCATTCACCAGGAGTCCTTTTACAGTTGCCTTGGAAGACAGTGTGTCATATCCCAGAAATTCAGTATCAGGAATACTCCTTGTGAGCTCTGATGCACTTCCAAAAGAAAGTTTAACAACATTATGAGCAGCCTGAGATTGACGTCTTTGGTTCTCCATTTCAATATCAAATTCCTTCATATTTATATACACTCCGCGCTCTTCAGCAACTTCAGTTGTTATTTCCACTGGGAAACCATATGTGTCATACAATAAAAACGCATCTTTCCCAGACAAACAAGGTGTGGTTCCATTTTTATGAGCATTTGATATAGCGTGAGTTAGAAATTCTTCAAGAAGCTTCTCTCCTCTTTCTAAGGTCTGGACGAAACGTATCTCTTCTCGTTTAAGCTCCTCTAAAATTTGTTTGGACCTGATCTTTACTTCTGAGTCTATTTCAGAGCTTAACCCAATTACTGTCTCTGCAAGTGTTGGCAGAAAAGCTCCTTCAGTACCCCCCTTACCATTGTCCTTTATACAAAGTAACCTGCCAGTACGAACGACCCTTCTAATGAGCCGTCGAACAACATAACCTCTTCCGATATTTGACGGGAGAACCCCATCTGATATGAGATAAACAACTGCACGCATATGATCTCCAATTACCTAGAAGATAAAGGCAGAAGGCATAGAACCCATCATTTTGCATGCATAACACAAGGAACCAAGAGAATTTTTCATGAGCCTTCTCAATTGGTCAGGTAATTTCAAAATGATATCTTGCCTTAAGTTTGGACTTTATATCATCGTTAGCATTGGGATAGGAGATTCCTGCCAACATTGAGGCCTTCTCAATAATGGGGTAAATCAAGTCAGTCTCATAATTGTTTGAAACCTGCAATTTGGAAGATTTCAGAACATATGTTCATCGCAAGTAGCACCAATATTGAGTGTATAAAGAGATAAGATTCTAATATTTGATGTAAAGCACATTAGGAATGGCTTAGAAAGAATGTCTTTAAAGATTAAAATAATATAATGCAGAATAATGCAAAACAAAATAACCTTTGTTATGGAAATTGAAACAACGCTAAGGAGTTAGCGTTCGCTGCAACATGTAAACTACCATGAAATTATTTTTCAACTGCAAACTAAAAAAGCTATCTGTGGTAACTTCATAACAAGCTTTAATCCAGCACTCTCATTCTTCTCTTTGGACTAAAGATCTCAGAACAGTTACATAGGTAAACAGACTTCAAGCTAATGAAAAATGAAGATGTACAAAAAGCTTTTGTATAAAATAAGATAATGTACAATAAAGGAATCATGATTAGGCACCTTCAACAGGTCAGTTGATGTCATTCAAATACAATTTATTTCATTAGGCACCTTCGACAGGTCAGTTGATGTTATTCAAATACAATTTAAACCCATTCATTGTTTCCAATAAACGGAGTACCATATGAATGCAGATAAATTGTATTTGAATCAGGGTGATGTAGATAGAGAAAATGTCTGTAACATACTAAGGGCATGTTTGGTCAGGCTGAATGAATACCACATGCCACATGTTTCTAAAAAAGCTTGCATTCTGAGCTTTGAAGTTACGCACTTGTTCCAGCTTTTTCTCACATTCTAACAGAGAATTTTTTGCTGAAATTAAAGTGAGGCCAAACACCCATTAAAAATGCGGATAAGTCTCTGTGCTTTCTAGACTCAAATTGAGTGGCCGAACAGGCCCTAAAACAGAGAAATCAACTCCCCATTCCCACATGCTTTGTATCAGTGTCATGCAACATTCATAACATAGGTCAGTCCTTTTTATCCAAACAACTTTAGGCATATAATTTTATAATACAAGCAATTTTTTTTGTTTTAATGTCGTAGAGGGTATTTTCCAGTGAGCTGATCTTGAGATGAGAGCATGAACCCAATATTGCTAAAATTGCGACAAAAAGTATTCAACTCCATAAAAAACACTACATTTTAGAGGATGAAAACTGAAGGGTGGCAATACCTTTTGAAGAATTCGAGCCATACGCTCCAGGCCTAGCCCTGTGTCAATGTTTTTCTGTTTTAATGGTTCAAGTGATCCATCTTCCCTCTTGTTATATTGCATGAAGACCAAATTGTAGAATTCAATAAACCTACTGTCATCTCCCAAATCCTGTCAGAAACAATGTTAAAAAATTAGAAAACCAAATTGTGAAGGATACTGACATAACAAAGATTACTCAACACTTCGATACATACAGCATTCACATTACCCCTTTCGGGATGGAAATCATAATAAATCTCAGAGCACGGACCACAGGGGCCAGTAACCCCACTGTTCCAAAAGTTGTCTTCCTCACCCATTCTCTTTATTCGCTCCATGGGAACACCCACCTAATAATAAATCACATCAATATTAATTTAAACGAGTAGCCAATTTCTTTGAACATTCACAAAAAAGATCTTCCAAAAACTTGGAACTTCTTGACAATTGCAGTATTGTAATAGACAGTAACCAACCAAATACTGATAACTAAACTAGAAGGTACAATGATAAGAATACCAGGACTATTTTTCTTTTGTAAAAAAAAAAAAAATGCATGGAAATATCTTCCAATTGAACTTAATACTTTTCGAGCCTGTGATACTGATATTTTTCTGCAGCCTAATTTCTTTGAAATGGAGTGGTAACCAGAACAAATATCACTAGCATTTTGTAGGCCCTGATATCTGGCACCTCAGAAATTCCTCATTTGTCATCATGTCTATTAGTCTACTTCCAGATTCTTTGCCACATGAGGAAGCAATAAAAAGAATAGAATAAATAGAGACAAACAGAGGCCCCACTGATTCAGTAAGTGATAAAAATTTCTTGAAGTTCACCAGAAACACAGATCGAATGCTCTCCTCTAATATAAAGTAAAACACTAAAACATAAGAAGTTCGATGATAGGCTTCACGTAATTCATTTCTGACATGGGAGAAGCACCTTTCACTTTATTAAACAATTCATGCTCAGTATTATTGTTTAGAGAATAGCAAAATGAAATGATTGGTGCTAACTGGAATTGTGGATGCTGTCTCAATTTCATAGGATCTACAGTCCACACAACATACATTCACCATGGGCACAGGTATTGATGATATCTCGGTGGCTAACCTCATCATGCCATAAAGAGAGTGCTTCATCATCATCTTTGAAAACGCTAATCCATAACTTGTCAGGTGGCAACCCAAACCTAAAAAGTGCAGAGGACGCATGAGAAATACATAACTTGTAGGACTAGCGGATGAAATGATATGAAACAAAAATAAGTAAATTGATACAGATAATGTAATATAATAATTTTGAGTACCCAGTGCTGCATAAAATCATTTCAAGAAAAGTGATTATTAACGCTAGGCAATACTGTGAATGCCTATTCTATGCCTCTGAAATCACAAAGAAAAATGTCTCAGCATTTTTTGCTGCACATAAATAGATAAACATAGGCCAGGCTGCATGTTTCTTCTTTTAAAATGGATTGCTTTTAATGAGTACAAAGGTATGTGAAGGCAAAGACTGTCTCCAACAGTAATATTGCTACTATCCAATTTGCTACTGATGTCCTTTTCAAGAAGTTCAAAAGATTTTTCAAGAAAAGTGCAACTCCATAGAAAAATCTATAGAAATCTTTTACAGAAAATGTTTTCCGTAGTATATACATGTATATGTATAAACACAGAGCATCTTATAAGCAAACATGAATCTCTTGGAAGGTCAGTGAAACCCCATAAACTCATTCACTCAATGTATCGGAAAAAGCAGTGCTTTTTGAGTTAAATGTTCGTTTTCCACGATAGACTCTCCGCATTCTTAATTCAATGCCAGCTAGAATAAGCTGCCTGCACCATAAACTAACCAATCAAAACATAAAGGAAAAACTATGCACCTGGATGCTTTGCGCATTGGGACAGGCCAAACTCCAGATGGTCAGGTCCCTCCAGGAACAATTGCAGCAACTACACACTGCTGAAGGCTAGTCTCCCTCATCATCGTATGTTCCGATTCAAAAAGTCCATGATATACACAGACGATAAGGGCTAGACATAGTTGCTCAGTTGATGTATTTTGGGATTTTATTTTATTTTTTGTTTGTTTCAAAAAAAAATCTCGTAGGAGGCTGATATCTTGATACTCTTGGGATTATAGGTGATGGTTTAGTTTCAAGCACAAAATCTCATAAAACAACCATCTTTCAAAATATATTTAATAAATGGCAGATCATGCTACAATTAAACAACACAAAATTTACCAATCTAGATTTCATGGTCCATCAGCAAAAGGTTTATGCATACTCCTTAGTTGTAAGCTCCCAAGCCCAAATGATTGCTTCCCTCTTGAAGTAATCACCAAAGCTGAAGTTTCCAAGCATCTCAAAAAAGGTATGATGCCTGCTTGTCCTGCCCACATTCTCAACATCATTTGTCCGTATGCATCTTTGAGCAGTAGCAGCACGAGGTACAATCCTGGGTACCTATTCATCCTTGTCCAAAAATCAGTTCACAATTGACAGACTGAAATAGCAATAGCTTTTCATATGGGAGTGAAAAGCACAAATTTCAATCTTAGCAAGCATTAACAGATAGCAGGTGGTAGAGAATCTGGAGCATGAAATGATCTACCCTCTTCTGCCGATTCTCTTTTCCTTGTCTAACTTTCGTCTTTTCTTTTTTTTCCCTTCATCGAGTGAAGTTTATGGAAGATTTTAGTGATTTACATCCAGTAAACCAACAATCAAGAAACTAATCTTATATATAAGTTCAATTGAGTTTCACAAAGCCTTATAAACACACCTTGCCAAGAAATATAGGTTTGAATTGGAGCATGCCTGCAATGGTAAGCAAAACAGTGGGGTCATCTGGCACAAGGGATGCACTTGGAAGAACCTTGTGGCAATGGGAAGCATAAAATTCAAGAAAGCGACGCCGTATGGCATTGCCACTCATAGGAACCTCCACCGACGTAGTTCCTACTGATTCTTTAGTTTCAGACTGGACTGATGCTGAATGAAGAAAAGACAAAGAACATATTTAAAGATGTCAAGTAAGAAAATTTTAGAAAAGAGAATCCAAGAACAATAAATTAAACGATCAGGCAGGTAAGCAAAGGACTAGACCTGATGTGTTTCTTACAGCAAATAGCAGTCGTTGTGATGTCTTAATGTTGTAATTTCTGTGCATTAACATACATGGAGAAACTTGGAAAATTGCCTTTTGCATTCCTGCAGCTGATGAGTTGCCTATAAACAGAGCCCATTTCCGGTCAAGGTACTTATCGTTATATATGAACCAAAAGTGACAGAAACTAGAAAAGCTATAGAAATTGAAAGGAACATCATTACAGCAAAAATTTTAAAATTGGACAATTTAGACTCTTCCTTTTGTTGACAAAGAACAGTTTCATGATCATTGATGATATAAGCTTAGCACACATTATAGATTAAAGAGGTTTTGAATGTGCTGCTGCTTCCAATTTAAGTTGCTAGTGCAGTACACAAACAACTCAAATGAGCTGAGCTTGACATCATGTTCAGACAAGCTTTCTAACTTACATTCCACGGAGCAACTCCCCCAAACTAAAGCTTGGAATGTCAGTCAAACAAACACAAATCTAAGCTTAAGCTTGTGTTGAAAGCTTCCTATTTCATACTCGACCTTTCTATTACCACCAGACCCACTTTGGGTTTCAATTAGCCGCAAAGGAGGAAACTTTCCTCAGAAAATCCAAACAGCACTACAGAAAGCTCAGCTCATCGCTAGCAACTTAAATTGAGACTATGAACTGCCCAGGTCTACTACGCATTGAATTGGCGAAGCACAGCTGCATCGAATCAATACCCATAGAATCCTTTGGGTTCTAAATGGCTTCAAAGGAGCTCGTTTTCCGCGGAAAAACTGAATGACATTACCGTTGATTCAGCTAAAAAGGAACTTAATGAAAACATGAACTGCGCAGGTCAATTACACATCGAATAGATGAACTAGAGCTGCGTCTAATCAATACCCAAATCCTGAAAATCCGAAAAAGCGACAAACAAATGCCGCAACGGACTCTTACCACTGCCGTTTGCCAGAAAGAGACTGTATTTGCCGGCGGATGGGGCTGTCGTTGGTAGTGGAAAAAGGTGCTTGGGAACTTGGAATTCGAGCATGGGATTTGAAATTCGCAATCCTTCCATTGCCTCTGCCGATATGCGTTTGGCAGCGGAACGGAACGGTTCGAAAGTTTCAGTTTGGAATGCTGGGCTTCGGTCCTGGCTTTTCTTTGGAATTGGATGATGATTTGGATAAGGCGCTGTTTCTGTGATGAATTAGATGGCTCGTGGGAGTCGGGTCTCCAGAAATAGTTGGACGAGATCTCCGCCGTTCAAGTTTCGGAATAATTGCTTAGACCATCCTTTGAGTTTTTGTTATTTCAATAAGTTCTCAATAACCTAAGCAACGTGAAAATTAGAAAAGTTCTAAAACTCCGTCCTTTGCCTTTCCCTCCTATACTTGATGTAATTCGACATCTTCAATCTTATTTTTCCTATTATTAATGATGTTTTAATCATTAAATTTTACTTTCATATAACAATTTTACCTATCTTATTTTTAATTATTACTCCTATGATATCACAATATTCACTTTTTTCTCTAAATTTACCCACCTCTTTTCTGTATTCTCAAGGGAAACATGCTGATTATTAGGAATATAGTATAAAATTAAAAATTAAATATCTGAAGGAACGTTTAAGATTATGCAGTTGCTTTTTTGGGTTAATTTCAAATATACTTATAAGTTTTAAAAGTTTCATTCATACCCACAACTTATGCAGTCAATCGCAAATATTCCAACACCGTCCGCTAATACCGTTAAATAATTTTTAAACCCTAAACTAACCCCCACCAATCGTCCAACACCCATGTTGCTCGGGCTTTAGCTTCCTCGTTGGCACTGTCAATGGCATTAGCAACGCCATTGTCGCCGTCTGCGTTAATCCCTTCATCAATCTTGTCTCTGTTGCCATAACTTCCATCTACAGCTTTGACCTCGTTGCCGACAAGAAGCTTAGCTCGGACATCCTCCACAACTTTACTAGCATCACTGCCATTGTTGTGATGTGCAAGCTTCTTTTTTTTTCTTTTTTGAAAGGCTTGTGATGCGCAAGCTTGACCTCTACTCTATTGACCTCGCCATCGCAGTAGAGAAGAGCCTCCCTCTCGACAGTAATATTAGCTCTAGCCTTGCCAATACTGCCATTAGTGTTAATAAGTTCGAGATGAAGATTGTTTACGGTTGCAGTCTTCGATTGGTTGGATCTGTTCTTCGTGCTCGTGACACCGAAGTTCAAGGCTGCCTTCAAGAAGATGTGGGCAGAGCTTCCGATGGAGGTAGGGCTGAAAAATGTTTTGTCGAATTTAAAGTAGTGCAATATTGGCGTTTGATTTTTCTCTTGTCGTCAATGAAGGACATGGGAGTTGCAGCAATTGGAGTTCAAGCAACTGCAACTCGTAGGGTGTGTTTGGCAATTTAAAAAAGTTGTCAAGTTAAAACTTTTCAATCTAAAACCTATCACTTTTTATAACTATTATTGTTTAAATTATTTTTTACACATTTCTCTGTACAACAACCCTACTTTTCAATCATTTCTACACAACTACCAA
>JAXCLR010000092.1:5586979-5601397 GCA_035584095.1 Annona squamosa | reverse complement strand
ACAACTAACCTATTTATTTTAAATTTATTCTCTTTACTCCTCATCATTACCCCTACAACATTACATCATTTTCTACTAATTTGACAAGTTTTACATAAAAAAACTTTTCATCAAAAGTTTTACAACTTACTAAACATACCACAAATTTCAAAGCAAGGAAAGATGCCGATCTGCTTGAAATTGGTGGATTCCTAGTGTGCTACAAGCTTTGAAAAAGAAATGGAGCATAAATGACCGACTACTAGATCTTCCGGTTTGGTAGGATTTTCCAACATTGAGGTTGATGGAGAGAGCCGTGCTCCAGCGTACTTTTCGAGTTGCAGTTGCTTGAAACGTTTAATTTCTATCGCATTAATCTCATAGGAATTTCCCAAATGGTGTTCGAAATCTTCCTAAGCTTAAGACGACTGAGCTCTACTATACCAATTTCACAAGAGAGATCTCTCGAGAACTTGCAAACCTTAATTAATGAGTGATTTTGGCGTCTTTAGAAACTACATTTTAGGGTTATTACCTGCTGGGTTTGGTAACGTGTTAGGCGAAATCCCAAGAGTGTTTGCAGAAATGCAACATATGGTAATCTGATCTCATGGGGGAGGTGCCATGGCAGTTAGATCAATGACTAGGATGTTAGACGGTGGGCGGAAGAAGAGGCTGTTGCAAATTTGAGGAGGGCCTAATTCAACCGAATCTACTTGGTTCGAGAGGTGGAAAATCAATGGATTTGCAAGAAGTGACCATGGGTATTTTAGACCTTTCACATGAGAGTAGATAGCTACTATTAATGTTGCCGGACGGAATGAGTAGAAATAAAATTTAATTACTACTTAATACACATTTTCAAAACTTTTTAAACTTAATAGGTATATTTGAAATTCAAATTAAAAATAATAGGTACATTTGAAATTAACTCTTTTTTAAGTGCATTTTTGAAGAATGACTGACTTTGAAAATCCAAGATTTTAGGATATGGGGCTTGTAAACGAGCGCAACTTTTTTTTTGATTGGAGAATATTTTACATCATATTTCAATTCATATTACATTCAAACTCTGAGACAATTTTAATAAACTTACAACGGAAGACGACAACAAGCTTTCACATATTAAGTGAGGAAACCACTAGCTCTCATCTAAGTATAAAGGGGAACCAAATGCCCCACCTCAAATATAATTTGAAATCCCGGTAGGGATTCGAACACTCACTGAATGAAAACGGGAATCCCATTCCACAGCCAGTGGCCAGACGAGCGTTGCTCGTTTCGGCTAAACGAGCGCAACTTGTACTCCTTTTAGCTTCCCTTTTTTGATTTTTTATAGATCCATGTATTATGTTCGAAACTAATTTTTTTGCCTAAATATAAAAGATCAACTTAATTGAAAATATTTATAGTCTATAATATTAAAAAAATATAATTACAAAGAACCTCATGCATTTGCATATATCATGCATCTAGGGGTGTTAATAGTCATGATCAACCCATCAACCCGCTTGTCTAACTTGTTTATAAATGAGTTTAGGTTGGGATTTTTGAATAAATGAGTTATAATCTGCCAATCAGTTTAACCATTTAATTAAATAAATGGATTAGAGTTGAGATTTTATAACTCTTCAACTCGTTCAGTAACCCATATAATATGTTCAACCCGTTTAATTCGTTCAATCCATTTAACTCGCTTAACTCATTAAAGTTTTATATATAAACATGTAAACTCTTGCTTATTTTCCCTCTCTAAGTCTTTCTCAAGTCACTTAATTTTTATTTTTTCACTATTGCCCTAATTCCATTTTCTCTTTACTGCACTATTTCTATTTCTCCTATACCGAAAACACTCTCTAGTCTTTCCCTGCGAGATCATCATTTATTAGAATTTAGACTTTCAGGTTATTTGCTATACAACTTGCTAACAACCCACTAATTTATTTATTTATTAAATGGATTGTAAATGAGTTAAGGTTGAGGTTTTTTAAATGGATTAATAAACGGATTAGGATTAATATATTTTAAATGGGTTAGGATTAGGATTAGGCTACAACCCGTACAAACCCAGCCGTTAACACCCCTACATGCATCATATATGAATCTAATTAAAATAATGATTTTTCATATCCATGAAAGAGAATCTGACAGACGACTTGATAAAAAAAAATAAGAAAAACGAGAAACCCGAGAGGAGACAGATTGCACCCAGTTTTATACAAGCAAAGCCCTTTAGATCTTGACCAATAATGATAAAAAAAAGATCCCTTTATCTTTTGGTGGCATTTAACCATTCTTCTCACTAACGTAGTTTGAGAACCAATGAATATATATATTTTTGATGGGAAGAACTAATAAAATTTTAAGGTCAAATGTTTGATTTAAAGGATCACTTAGATGGGGGATAAAAAAGAAAACACCATCAAGGCATAAGGGTCTGGTTGGATGGGGTATGCAATAGAAAAAAGGTTGCATTGACTACTAGTTGTCTACTTCGCATGTCTTTTCAAATTGATGTTATATTTTAAATACTTTCTAGTAGTTATATTCTTTCTCATTCTCGTCTATATTTTTAATTATTTCTCCTTATTTTTTCGTTTTAAAAAGCCTATTTTGCTAACATTCAGACTGTTCATTGAAGCGCAATGGTCTTCTAAAGTCTAAGAAGAAATGTAAAATTAGGAAGCTTTTGACCTTTTATGCTCCTTAAAGCCTGTGTCGTTTGGAACATTGATTAGACCCCCTCGACAAAGTGTAAAAAGTAACAATAATAGAATGTGGTGTAAATGATTTTCTCTTCAAAGCTTGAACTGATAATATTTCTACCAAGTGCTACAAGTAATACTGCATTTTATAGAACTCATCCTCATATGCTATGAATGGAGAGGCAATTTTACTCACCAGCTCCATGATCCGAGTGACCTAGTGACCTCCCAAAGTCAGCTTAGACCACAGCTAATTTGAACCCAAATTATTAATACTTAGATGGCCAAGTGGTCGACACGAGTATGTATGAGGTGATAAGGTAGGGAAGTCTAGGGTTTGAAGTTGGGTAGAGATATTAACTTTGCTATCCTTTTTTTAAAATATACCTCCATCAGGTGCTTAGTCATCTAAGTTGGGTGATCTGATCAAGGAAAAAAAAAAAACTTGGACCCAAATTTGATTTTTGACTCGCTCAACTTCAATTATCTTGCAATGTATCTTCTCAACCAAAGCCCAAAAACAATGGTTCAATGGTGCATGCAACAAGATGTCGTAGTGAAAAAGGGATGCAAGTAACAGTAAATGCAATTGTTACAGTTGAGTCATGAATGCGAAAGGAACAAAACCTGCAAAGGAAGTGGTCATACATGAATATCTGCTAAAAATGGAACCAAAGACATTCATGGGATGATTCCTTCAGTGTTTCAAAATGACACGAGTCACCATACAATTAGAAAGAAAGAATCTGTGCCACGATGCTTTCAACGACGTGGTAAAACCCGCTGTCCAGCAATGGATAAGTTGTGGGTTCGAATTTGCCTCCGTAGTGAGGGTAATTTTACAGTAATCCTCCCAAGTTGTGAGAGTTTTACAATTTCTTCCTCCATGTTATGAGGGTTTTTATAATTTTTCCTTTTATATTGTCAGGGTTGTGAATGTACTCGATTATAATATCAATTGTCACGCTGTATAAATTCCAGTAAAAAAAAAAAGAAGAAGAAAGAAACCGTAGACAGCTTACCGTCAACTATACAGGATAAAGCCCTGAATTACTTCAACCCAAATGCCCCCAAGGATACTAAAAATTTGATGGAAGGTCCAGTTCATATTACAGAACAGTGCATATGGGCATTTAACAGTTTCAATTCTGCAATCAGCATCATCGTGAACAAACCATGAACTGCGATTTGATTCGAAGTTAACGAATGCAGTCCAGTCATATATGTTACGTGTGTAATATATATATCTACAGAGCACATACAGACATTGTGTATGAGCAAGAAGTATATCTAGAGGTGCTTGATAGCATGGGATGTAGACGACGTATAGCAGCATTAGTCTTCACGTTTCGCTTTCGCTTTCAACTAGACTAGTTTCAAGGACATAGTCTCTCATAAGCCTTGTATTGGATTCATCAACCAACTGTAAAGGCAGATCATGCACCATGTAAATATAACAAATACCAAATAGATAAAAAATAAGAATGATTTATTTTCCCTATTTTTGGACACAAGCTGTACAGAACCCATGGGTGACCTAATTTAAGTGGATTCTCTGATTCAGATGCTGGAGATGGATTCAAAATTCTGGTGTTTGGAGTCCGCAGAAAGAAATTTGGAAACAAAAAGCAAGCCTTGAATGTGTTGTGAAGCAACATGCCACCCATGAGCTCTGCAGTCCCCATTTTTGGGAAAATAACTAAACAAACTCTTCCTTGGTGTGATTCGTTGCATAAACAGATAGGAACGCAAACCTTGTGAGCTAAGCGCTTCAAGTTATCCCACTCAAAATCATTTTTACAATATGCTGAACGAACCTGTTTAAAGGTGAAAAGAAGTATATGTAGATCGTATACAAACTTCTGCTAGAAAAGATTTTGCTTGAAATTGAAAAAAAAAAAAAAAAAAATTTACTCGTTACTGACCTCTAAGATGCGCAGAGCTGAGATACATGTAATTGGATGTTAAGCATACTCCGGCAGATTTAAGATGGCAAGAATCAAAAAGACAAGTTGTTAGTTTTCTTGACATCTATCCCATTATATTAATGTCAAGCTTCTTTAAAGATATTCAAAGAAATATGATAGGATATCATATTTTTTTGAAATTCAATTAATTAGCTAAAGGTGTTCAATGAGTCAACAGGCCGAAGGGGATGCAAAATCCCAAAGGTCATTGTTGCTAGGGAAAACAGTATATCATGTTAGAGATGTTTGGTATATTGGAACTATAAATAGATTAGATAATGAAATAGGAATTTACATTGTTGACGATGAATCTGAAGAAAACAAAAATGCGCACTGCAAATGCACAGTCAGTGAAGAAATTGGTAAGAAAAATAATAGACATGCCTAGAGTTTGAAGCCTTGAGGACTCCCTCATCAAATTTGCACAATACTTGTCTCCATCACTCAAAGAATTCCTGTTTGTGAATTCCATTAACTCCTCGTATGCTTCTCGATTATAACTCTGTTACAAAAGTTTTTACAAAAAGGGCTTACCAATGCATTCTGCACGTGTAACAATATCAAGAGTAAAAGCAGATGGACAAGAGCAACATATCAAAATATGTATATAAAAAAATAAAATTCTAGTAGAAACAAAGTTCATGGGGAATGATTAAAAACAATTGGTTGGACTATCAATTTTCATAACTTGGAGATAAATATGTATAACATACAAGTTTTCAAAATATGTGAAAATTTGGAACAATGGTGAATCTCAGTCCAATCATTGTTTTTAATCATTGCGGTATGTATAGTTTACCCTAATTTGCAAGTATTTTTGATATCATAAATACATACAAATAAATATAATAGATAACTTGAATCTGAGAAAATATTTTAAGACAAAAAAAATGTATGGGATGGATGAATTTAGCAACGAAATTCATTCATTGCTAAAAGTTAGCATTTCACCGCTAAATAATTTTAGCAACCATATATGTTAGTTGCCAATTTGTGTTGTTAAAGGTCCATTGCAAACGAGATTTAGTGATGAAAAAATGTATTTCATTGCTAAATAAACATATTTACCAATGAAAATTCACACTTTTAATAACATTATGAAAATTATGCTAAAAATATGGAACATTAGCGGTGAAATTAGCTTTGTCACTGATATTCAGATTTCGTGGGCTAAGTCTAGATGCATTAGATGATTACTATTTTATAGTTGGATGAAGGTTAAATTTTTTAATCGTGTCATCCCCTTGATTAAAAAAAAAGTTAATTTTTGAAAATTTTTATTAACAACCAAAAGATTCTTATTAGCAGTAAAAATACATATGCACAGCGAAAAATTTCTTACTTATGATGATATTATCGTAAATATGAAATTTTTTAATATTCATAGTAGTGCTTTTATAAGCAAGACAAATTTTCTTTGGTAATGCTTTTCCATCCAAAGCAAAATTTGGTTGCCTAAGTATTAAAAAATAATTATTTACGGCGAAATTTATGGGAGTGATTGCCAACTTGCTCTATGGTAGTTATTAACTTATTATCAACTATTGGCAACCAAAATTTTTTTAGCAACCAAGGTTTAATTTTTTGGAGAAAATCGTAGCTGCAAAAACTTAAAATTTTTTTTGGTGAATGATTTAGGAAACACGAGAATGGAAAATTTTCACATGGGTGGTCGATATATTTTCTCATTCACAACCATTAAAAAGGTGAAAATTAAGACAGTTTGCTAATGCCATGCGATTAGCGTGTAAGCCAAAGAAACAATTGTCTCACCTGCAGCTGCCCCAGAACTATCTTGACTGCAACGAAGTTGAAAAAATTGTGGAGGTTGGCAGCAGCTTTCTTTTCCGGCGACGCTTCTCCAAATCCTACAAACGCCAACAAACCACACCCACTACCAAATTAGCTTGCCACCAACCAATCCACTCCTCATTTTCTTTCCTACCCAACAATCAAAACAATAAGAAAATAGCATTAATTACCAGGAACAAACATTTTTTGGCAGCTCGGCGGCTGGCAGCGAAGATTCTGGGAAGCACATCTGCTGAGACTTTGTGAGGAAAAAGAGCATTGCTGGTGAGAAAGAGGAGGGAAAAAGAGAGGGGTAGTAGAGGAAATTGGAATCGCTTGTTGCAGCATCTTGGAATGGATTGGAAGAGCTCTACTGGAGCAAGATGCGGGTATGGAATGGAACAGATAAAAACATTGCTTGAGGTGGAGCGGTCGTAATCAGTATAGATTAGATGCTCTGGTGGGAAGGGGTGGATGATAATACGCAGGTGGATGATTGGTGATAGATAATACAATTTTACAATTTGAGAATGACTGAATTCCCACTCACCCAATAAAAGTGCGTGTTACGCTGAGAAATATGCGGTCCATCTGGGCTAGTAGAGGGGATTGATATTTAATGGGGTGAGTTTGAATTTTCTCTCTGAAAAAGACCAACTGTCCACTTTCACAAAGGAATGTTTACAAATTAGAATTATCTGCATCGGTTCTCACCGTGTAGTGGGGTTGATTTGAGTTACATTTGGCTTATTAAAAACTTTGGAGCTCTCGAGTATCAAGGGTAATGGCTTGCAGGAGTATAAAACAATAGTTGGAAAATATCATAGATAAAACAATAGTTGGAAAATATCATAGAGCCCCTTAGCCACGTGGTCTTGTTTGGATTGGAGTAAAAGATGCACTTTTTTTATGGGCCTTTTCAAAATATCTAAACCCGTCATCAGCTGGGCTTGCTCGTATTTGGGTTGGGTAAACGGTTACGTGCTCCTTCAACCGAAATATTCCTCAAAATGCTTCAATGAAATCGACAACATCTTCGAGATGATTTTTTATGGGTATGTAGCACCCGCCGGGAGTGCTACGATAGGCTCGAAATGGTTTCCCGGGCCTTGAAAATTTGGATCGTGTTGGAAAGCAACTTGGGCTTAGATTTCCTGCATTCATATGGGGTAAAATGCATTGGGCTTCAAATCTTTTAGAAAAGTTGGCATATGGGCATTTTCTTGCGGGTTTGATAGCATAACGGCTAAGACGGGGCTTTCCGTATACGGGTCGAGTCACAAATTTGGTAGCATAACGGCAACGTACTATGCTGAAATCCGCGGACCCGCGTGCACCCACCTTGCCGGGGCGTCAACTAAAATACACATAAAAATAAAGAAAAACGGAGTTGCCACTGATCTTTAAAGGGAGATCAGTCCCTATTTGACGAAATAAGGCACTAGTAGTACAGAGTTCCGAGTTCTGGCCTTCGAGTTGAAGCAAATATGGAGAAATCTGCCAACCCGAGGCGGTTTACACGGCGTGAAAGGGGGTAAATAAAATGATTTGAGAGAACGGGAGAGATGGAAATGGGAAAATGGGAAGAGAGGCTTGTTGCTTGGAGAGCGTGAAAACCGGGACGCTGGGGCGTTGCTGCAGACTCTCGTCCTCCCCTCTGGGATGCCTCTCCTCAAGTGTCTTCAAATGAGAGGGGTGCCTCTCCTTTTATAGATATAGGAGTGGGCTTTGGGCTCTTTTGAGGTCATAGACTTGGTCCATGGGCTTGGGCTTCTTTGAAGAATTGGACTTGGTCCACATACTTGAGCTTGGGTTGAGATCGTGGGCCTTGGGCGACTTAAAGGGTTTTAGACTTGGTCCATATACTTGGGTTTGGTGGACTTGAGCTTGGCTAAGCCCATTGTTATTGGGTAGGCCGTTGTGGAGGCCCAAAGTTGTAGAGAAGCCTGCTTCTGAGGCTTAATGGGTTAGAGCTTGGCTAAGTCCGTTTGTTTTATCTGGTGGGCTGCTTTGTGGAGCCCGTTGAGGTGGCCTGTAGGAGCTTCGCTCTTTGTGGGCCGGATCTAGTTGTTGAAAAAATCTGCTTCGAGGCTTGGTGTAGCTTCGCTCCTGTAGGCTTAATTTAGAAACGCCTATTTAGCTTGCTTGGACTTCTTTTTGACTTGAATTTGCATGGGCTTGAAATAGCTTGAAATTTATTTTACTTGTTCATCTTTAGGCCCAATGGTGGGGTGTCAATTGTTAACAGGGTACTAAAGTAAAATAAATAATATTAAACAAAACAAATGAATTAGATGTTGATTAATTTCACCGTGGGCCAAAATGGGACGATAATCGTGTTGTCGGCATCATTGAAGTAATGCCCCTTAATTTTTATGTGAAGATAATTAATATTAGAAGAAGGGAAATAAAATTAATAAAAGATTGAATAAAGAATAAATAGATAAGATTAAGTTGCTTAATAAAGAATAATTCTTCTAGTGATAAAGAATAAGATAAAAATACAATTAATAATAAAAAAAATGCTTAAAATACTTCTTCTCGTCATCACCTGTATTTTTAATTTTTTTCTTTATTTATTTAATCAGTTTCTGATACGAGCATGTAATTTGATTATACATATTGAATATACATTTAATTTAACAAGATAATGTAAAGGTAAGATTAAGTAACATCAGTAGGAATTTAAAAACCATATCATCGATGTAAAGTCGAATTGAAAATAGATTACAGATGGAACATATAAACGACGAAGTAGTGAAGTCTGATGAAGTATTTCTAATATAAGACTATACATCCAAATATATCTTGAAGATGTGGTATATCTGCTGGAAGATGAAACTTAGATTGATTCGTAGGTCTATGTTGAATGCAAAGGCTCACCCATTCAATGTAAAAAGTACAAAAATAAGAGATTGAAAATGACATGTAAACAATTTGATTTTTCCCTTGTCACGGTCGAGAAGATGTTGCACCTAGAGGTTTCCCTTGTCATGGTCTAGAAGAGTACCGTTCCAAGATGTTTCCGTTTGTCAGTTGCTAGGGTCTAGATAAGCAATGGTCGGTTTGAACATTTTGCTTCTTAAATTTATTTGCTGAATTTTATATAGGTCTGGATTTGAAAAGGATAAGAACTTCCAATTCTTCATTGCCGTACATTTTTATAATAATCAATGATTTTTTTTGATGGTTTATATTTACATACATCTCAACACATATTACATTGTAGTTATGAGACATTCTTACAAACAAGGAGATACATAACTCCTCCAAAGAAATTTGGAGACACAGCTCCACTAAAGAATTAGGAAGAACAACTTCCATCCAGCCCAAGGGAGACAACAACTCCCACTTTACCACAAAGGGAGACCACAACTCCCATACCAATTTTTCGGACCGAAATCCCAATGTGGGATTTGAACCCACGACCTGTGCTAAGGAGACGAACACCCCTGCCACCTGCGCTAGCCGCAGGTGACAATAATCAATGATTTGGTCGTTCTGCTATTTTAATCCAAAGTTCTTAGCATTTCTGCCAAGACCATGTTCCTTTTATTTCACTTCCCATTTAACTCTTCTTTGGTTAATGACAGAAAATATAATTATGCATAGAAATTATACACTTGTAGGATTAATATGGGTGCTTTAAATATTTCAAAAAAGGAAAGAAAATTAAATCAGCTAGGACAGCAAAATTTGAAAAAAGGGGTCAGAATGGTAAAAAATTGTATTAATTATGAAGTAAAAAAATCATATTATTTCTGTTTATTACTTTGTGTGTTTTTTTTTTTCCAAAAAAAACGAATATATCTTTTCTAAATTCTATTATTTCTTCTCTTTTTTGCCTCCCTACTCCAAATATCCAAATATACACTTATCACATTCGCTCAAATCCTAAAAATTTCTTATAAAAAAAATCTAGTAATTTTTTTTTCGAAAATTGATATGTTGGTTCTTTCATGTTGGACTAATCTATAATGCAACATTACCGGAGTTCGAATCCCATTGTGGACATTCAACTTATTTTGAGAGCTATGTCTTCCTATTTAATATCGGAGCTTGTTGTTATCTCCTTAATGAAGAATATAAGAATTAGTTATCTTCCAAGAAGATAGACCTTTTTATTTAATATAAGAGCTTGTTGTTGTCTCCTTAATGAAGAATGTAAGAGTTTGTTATCTTCCCAGAAAGATGGGAGTATGTTGTTGGATGATAGTTTCTGGACATACGCTGGTGATTTAGTGATTGATTTTCTGGTCAGGAATGGATCAATTCACATTATCCAAGCATCAAATTGCTTTTATAGTTCAGTGCATTATTATAAGATTGGAAAGCCGAAGCATTCAATCACATAGAAACTTTTGGGAGGAAATCCCTCCAAACGAAGAAAGAAAGAACTACTAATTTTGGGATGAGTGATCAATGTAAAACCCAACGCCTTTGAAAAAGTCTTCGCCCATCACACCATTTTATATAGGTTGGGATGTGTTCAGACAATCCTCAAGCTAAAAACATAAAAACTACTCATCAAGACAAAGCATACGAACCATCAATCCACCATAGTATGAGTGCTAGAAGAGATTCCACAAAGCCAAAATAAGCATACTAAGTACATTGGTTTGGACATGCGCCAGTTTTGGACTCTTATAGATTGGATGCTACATAGAAATCACATCAATAGAGTAAAAAACTAAAAATCCTGACCACCTTCTCACTGCGTCACCCACTGAAATAGGTGGGAATATTCCATTTGAGCTGCCACATATATTCCTTTGGGAATTTCATATTAGCACTTAAAAACAATAGCCAACCACTGTGATTCTTGTCTCTTGAAAAAATAGACAATTCACTGGTTGAGGTTGTCTTCTGCATGCAAAAGCAAGTCCCAATTACTAATGTGTTGCCTACTAATGTGATTGTAGCTCGCTTCGAATTCTTGAATTACATCTTTCATCATACTGATTTTTTTCTTAGCATAAAAATACAAAATAAAAAAGACAAAAAAAAATTATTGGCCATCGGAATTTGCGATTAGTGATTGAAAATATGATGAATAAAGAAAAATGGATACAAAATTTTAGACCAAAGGGTATGTAGCGATGATTGAAAATTTTGCAATATCACGGTAAAAGTGACACTATTAAGGGGTTCTTAAGTCTCATTAATATACATAAATATCATATCAACTAAAGAAAGAAAGAAGTTTTTGAACACACAACCTAGTGCTAACTCAATGATTAGGGGGGGTTTTTGGGAAATCGTAATTCTTTTGTCGTGCGCCCCAAAAACCTAAAACGGGCCGGATCACCTAATTCTTGGACAGACTGCTCATACCCACAAAGGAAATGGGTAGCCATGTGTGAGGATAAATAGCTTGGATACCTAGAAATAAAATACCTAGTTTTATCGGATCACACAAAGCTACATTTAATGAGGACCGTTGAAAGGTATGAATAATTAATAAGACAATGCAGTCAACAAACGTTGGCTTAATTCTATAAAGACTAGACATTATTCCTTATTTGGATCTATAATCCCCAAGACATCAATAAAGACAACAGCAGGGAAAGCATCTCGAGCCATGTGATTCTCTCACCCAAAATGAATTCCATAAACTTGTATTTCTTTCCCTTAAAGGGACCGCATATATTTTTTGGCTGTCCAAGCTATTCATCTGACACACCTAAGATAGTTATTTTTCATTGTTCTCAACCTGAAAACCTATCAAATTATTCAATTTTGTTAAATTTGGAACTGACATCATCCCATGCCGTCCCATCTCCTATTGTTATAACTTTGAAGATTACATAAATTTTTGAAGCTTTTTAATCTTTTACCAATTTTCAGATAGGACCCATAAGTTAAAAGAGTTAAGCCACAATTTGAAAAGTTGTTAAAGCCATTCAATACATCAACAGCATCTACATCAAGATACTCAGCACCAGATTGGAAAATGAAAATATGGGTTTCAATTTCATGTCACTGGGCAGAGTATTTAATAGCAGTCTATATTCTTTACCGCCATGTTCCATAAGAAACTGACAAATAAAGGAATATTAATTTGTACTCATATATTTGTATTAGCTCATACTTTCAAATCTAAATGAGTGGGTAACAAACTAGCCATACATTTGTCCTGATTTTTTTTTAATAAAAAAAGTGGCCCCCAGCTGACACATGATTAAGTGGTGGGAGTTATTTAATGTTCTGTAAATTAGTTGACACAGGCCTGAGAAGTGAATCAACACAGGCATGAGAAGCTATTCACTTATAGTAAACGAACTCAAGGAATAGTTGAAATTATGGAACAATAGAAATATAGCATCAATGCGATTGGATTGATTAAACAAAAATTGGGACTTAATCTATGAATATTATTTGGTTGACTTGTTAACTCTTCTCATGATTTATTCCTGGCTAATCCCCTATAGGAGAAAACCAAGTAAAAGTCTTGGACAACCTTGACTTGCTGTGAGTCTCCCGTAGACAAACAAAGTATTTGATATCTAGATATTCAATTGAAATGATTTTGATATCATAATATATAATAGAAACATGCCAACGCAAACGATAAGAAGCTTTGATTTTATTAAACGTGGGCCATCAGCCTTGCTTGGCGTTGTTGTCAAAAGAGAAATTTGACTTGGATCTGGTGTACTTGGGTGTAAAAATTCATTTTTTTATATTTTTCAAAAATTTCTTTATTTAACTGTTAATATAAGTGTATTTAACATGTATGCAAAGTTTTACTAATTTTGGAGATTTGTAGATTTTTTATTTTTTAAAATTAATAGCATTTTCATAATTTATTTGATTTAAAAAAATTAAAATATCTTCGAATCTCTAAAATTAGTAAAATTTGATACACATGTTAGATTAACAATTGTATAAAAATTTTAAAAAAATAAAAAATAGGTTAAATACATCCAAGTGAACTAAAGCTAAGTGCATCCATGTGAACGTAGTCATGAGTATTTTTTTTTTTAAATTGGTATTTATGCAATGTGACATCTTGATATTATAATGGGGCACATTTATAACCCTTACATTATGGAGAGAATTTTTTCTACGAACACCTTTATGCCAAAGGAACATTTTTAAAACCTTCACTTTCAGAGGGAAAATTATAAAATCCTCATTTAGAGGGACTAAATTGCAAAAATCTACCCATGAAAATAGAAAAAATCCAACCTAGACATGCTGTATGACAGCTTCCAGAGTTACCATGTGCTAGGTGCCAAGTGGCCATGAGCGAAAGAAATTGACTAGGCTCTTTTGACGGAAGCAATATTTGCATGTTTATGTAACACGCGCATTTAGCCTCTTCTAAGTTCTAATCTCTTAACTTGCCGTGGAAAGCAAAACAAGAACCACCATGCATCCAAACAAGGATTTGAAGTTATCTCTATGGCAGGAGCAAAAAAGTAAGCAGTACCAAAAAAAAAAAAAAAGAAAAACTCGCATTAAGCTGAATCACTGCAATGCTCAAATTTACCGGCAAACATTTAAGGTGTTGTGGGAATTACCTAAGATTTTAGATATATAATGACTATTTAAGAAAGAATTTTTTTTTCTAAAAGTGCATTTAAGGGGTCAACTCCGACTTATGAAACTTGAGTTCACCCTAACCTTGACATTAATTTTATTTATAAAACATTAATCTTAATTCTGTTTGTAAAATCTAAATCCAAATCTTATTTTTGAAAATCGGGCTCAGATTAAGTTTGGGTTGAAATTTATATTTTATTTAAGAGTAATAAATTTAGATTTTCATATAAATATATAATAATAACAAATCATATAAGTTAAACATAATAATATATAGTGAAACTATAAATTTTTTTAAAAATAACAATATAAAAAATATTTCTAGAAAAATCTAACATAAAAAAGATAAAAAAAATAAAATTAGCTGATGTAAAAGTAAATTATATAAATAAAAGATAAATAAAAATAAAAATAATAGATTTTATTTA
>JAXCLR010000092.1:5566857-5577259 GCA_035584095.1 Annona squamosa | reverse complement strand
GAAAATATCAGAGTTTCAATATTGCATTTTTTCGGGTTCGGCGGGCCGGGTTCGGGCCGAACCCGGCCCAAGTTGCACCCCTACTCACAAGTGGTTTTAAAGGGATATTTGGTGCCAGGATTGTCCACACACCAAATTGCTTTGTATCTGAAGATTCAACCTCTATTTGTTGTTCTTTGTGTTGAAAAGGATGAACATAATGGTTTCAACTAATAGGTTTGAACATCATATTGAGAAGAAATCTGCATTCCATGCTATCTTAATAAATTCAAAAGTTGAGACCAATTTACATCTCTCATCAGTGTGGCAGGCACAGCAGTTCTCAAGCACTTTATCTTTCTGATCATTATCGAGCAAAATAACACAATTCAAATGGTTGCTTATCCTGCAAGCATTTCTTGTTCATGACCGTTGGACTTGGGTATTTTTCATATTTGAAGGGTCTATACCTGTGCTTTTGGATCTGGCCTTAGTCTCTGCATTCATTATCACTGCAGGATGCATGTGTTGTCTTGAAGTTATGATGGACTACATATTTTCCCATGCTTGCAGATATGCTCAATATGGTGATGTTTCACCCAAGGTTGACGTGTACGCTTTTGGAGTTGTCCTTTATGAACTTATTTCAGCTAAGGAGGCAGTTGTCAAGGCTGGTGGATCCAGTGCTGAGTCGAAGGGACTTGTTGCTCTGGTATGCCTCCCACTGTTCCACATGCAAACGGCTGCAATATATCTTCCCAAGAATAATTTGTATTTTCTGAATGTTACAGTTTGAGGAAGTTCTGAGCCAACCCGAGCCTCGAGAAGAACTTCGCAAGCTGGTGGATCCTCAGCTTGGTGACAGCTATCCACTTGATGCAGTTCACAAGGTAAAAACTGAAAACAGATCCTAGCTGTGACGGTACAATATTTTAATTCCTGCTGCTAGTTCAATTCTGATTATTGCTGTTTCTACTTATGTTGTAGATGGCTCATCTGGCCAAGGCTTGCACTCAAGAAAATCACCAGCTAAGGCCAAGCATGCGATCTATAGTTGTTGCATTAATGACACTATCATCATCAACAGAAGACTGGGATGTTGGCTCCTTCTATGAAAACCAAGCTTTAGTCAATCTCATGTCTGGAAGGTAGCAAATGCTCGGCCAGCCGCTTTTGCTATTGGGCGCAACGAGAGCTCAGCCGACCTTATTTTTTGTTTATCATCTGTAAATGTGAAGAATAAACCATTCATAGGTAGCTACAATAATTAAATAGTTGCAAATGAGCTGTTTACCATGTGATTGCCGCCAAAGGGAAAATTTTAATGAATGTATTTTACGGTAGCCTTCTTCACTAGAGAAGGGACTTCAAGAGCCTTCATTTATTCAATTGCTAAGGTTGCGTCTTCTCTGGCCATTTACTTGAGTTATCGAAATGTTGGGGGCTGGAAACTCTTGTTGCTTCTTTGGCTAATTTCTGTTAACAGTTTAGTGCTTGTTCCAGAATAACCAGCTCAAGCAATTGAGGCAACAATGTCTGGAGCACAACAACGACAACCGCAAACATCAGGTGGAATTCATGGACTAGACCAGGGTTTTTCAGTGGAGGGGAAAAACATAGCAGGCGGAAGGAAGTTAATGAACAATCCAATTCAAACACTGAACCGGGGAAAAAAAAAGAAAAAAAAGATAAAGAATTTCAGTTATCTTTCATCTGCATTTCTAAACCAATGGCTCACAAACGTGGATTTCATACAATCTTAAGTTCATATTCGATTGAGAGCAGGCCTTGTTTCTGCCTTCCCGACTTCTCTAGTGATGGAAACAGTCCCTTTCTATTTGTAATAAAGCAAAGCTAAGGTTGCATGCATAGATGCCATTCTGGTGCACGGGCTCTCTGCATCCTCTCGGCCTTTTTAATTGTGGACCTTAGAGACTAATCAATACTCCCATATTTCATTGCAAGCGTGATAATTATAAAGTAACCTTTTCAACACCCCATAGGCGTTGATGGCTAGTGGGAATAGACCAAAAGGCGGTAAACTCAAAACTTTCAACGCAAAAAAACGAATCTGCAATGACTTCTACGTTCTATAGAGGCTTAGCATATTGGAAAATGCATCATCTACGAGGGCCATCAGACATTTGGCATCGACAGTATTCTCTTGTAGGCAACGGAAACTTCTTTGATTATTTAAAGTCACACTGCTCTATTGAGATTTCCTTTATAAAAGTACAATAGGGTTCTACTATGAGCACCCATGACCGTACTCGCTCCTTATTTTACATCAGCAAGGATAGAAAAAAAAAACGAGTATAACAAAGGTAATTATAATTGCTGGAAGCTGGATGACCTCAGGATCCAGTTGAAAAATCAGCTGATGTTTCAACATGCCCGGTGCCAAAATATAAACGAGCATTTTCTTCAATCTTGTCCAACCTGAAAATTCTCTCGAGTTAAACACGTCTTCAAAGTGGTGCAATCTTTTTCTTTTTAGCAATAAACTTGTTCACAACGTGTTGCAACATTTTGGAAATGAGAATAAAATGAAATGGGAAAACACAAAAATTGAACCGGGGTTGAGCAAGGATTTTACCTGTAAATATAGTTGACCATGATTCCTGCACTTTGTCGGAGACCTTTTTCTGATCGGTCGGCCATCCAATTAAGCCCACCAATGATCTGATAATTTTCAATCAAGTCTATCTAAGTACAATTTGTGCTATTAAGATCATAAGCAATGGGAAATTTAAGGTCCCACGGTATGCAGGCCTTGAAATCATTATCCTCCAAGAAGCTAAATCAATGTGATACAAACCAAACATATTCCATACTTTCCCCAACTTTACTTCACTATTAGATTAAATGCTGATGAAAAGTTCATTAAAAAAAGTGCTAACGAAAAAGGTCCATCCCCTAGTCAGCGCTCATTAGTGTACAAAAATTATCCATCTCTTTAGGGTTTTGCACACTATATGTGCTACTTACCAAGAAGCTGTATATTTGTGGGGCAGTTCTTTCATGTCAATTAAACATTTACTGCTCATTAAAACATGAACAAATCTACAATTTTTGTAAAGATATGCAGATTTTGTAAGAAGTAATAAACCAAAAAATATCAAGGTGGTAAATGATCCTTGTGATGATAAATTCATCCGCTACATGGATACAATGACAAAGTAATTTCTAGTTGTCCAAAAATCTGTTTCTTCCTACTGGTAAAAGCAGGACAAGGTAGTTGAACGTACTGCTCCATTCTGTAAGTGGAAGTTTGCAACTGAGTCAAGAGCTTTTCCTCGTTTTTTCTCTTTATAGAGGTACCTATAGTCATTAGAACAAATTCATTTGTACATTTCTTTTTTTTTTTTTTTTAAAAAAAAAATGCATCCACGATAGGACATTTCTTTTTCTGTTCCTAGTGAAAATGTACCTAGTGCAAAGACGCATGAGAGGAGCTTGTAATACTTCTGACAACTTATCAGATCTCGCCCACTCATAATTTGTTGATGTAAGCAAATTCAGCAAGATTTCCATTCCAGTCTTCCCTGAAGCAAGCTCCCTGCAGTTTAAGATTTCAAAAAAATGGTGTCTATATCCAGTTCCTTGCAAGCTGATTGAGGACTATATTCAAGCGTAAAAAGCTTTTTTCTCGAGATTTAAATCAAGTCTGACTTGTCAATAATCATTCCAAAACTCAGTCATGCCCTAAAAAATTATTTGAGGCAATTTCAAAAATTTTGAACTTACAATCAAGAAGTAAAATTGAAGGAGACAAATATGTGGATATAAGAAAGCAGCATCACTTACGGAAGCACATGGAAAACACATGTTATTTAAATGCTGGCCTTAGAAAGACATTTCAGGGTTTTGGTTGTGGTACTAATGACATGACTACCAGAAGAGACTCTCTTAAAGGTTCTATAAGTAATGTCATTCATCGAATGTCCAGGACATACAAGCAAACCAGATAAATCTAACTATAGTGAAGTTAAACACTACCACTACCTTTCAGAATGTCCTGGTCCTAGGTTGGTCTAGTCAAGAATTTCAATGCCTCTTTGGAAGTAGTAACATTTAAACTCACAAATCATGCTAGAAAAGGGTTTGATTGATTTATTGATAATATTGTTGATTTTGTGACAACAAATATTGCTGATGGCCTAGGAACAAAAGATAAAGATGGAATCAATTGAAATGAACAATTTTTTTTTTGAAAGAAAATAAACATATAGTTGATATATCAACTTATTGCTTAGTTATTCATTTCTCTTTCAGAAAAAAAAAAAAGAAATGAACAATTAAGCAATAAGTTGATATATCAATGATATGCTGTTGGCACATCACGAATATCAGCAATATATAGACCACCTATCAGCCATTCAGCAGCAGACAGAGAAAAAATGATTTACTCTGTTAACTATTACTATAACACTTACCCAAATGACTCAGTTACTGCTTTATCTTCTTCAGGAAGAAGCACATCCTCTCTGAAAGTACCCCCTACACATGCTTCTTGCAAGGTAATACACCCTTTAGTTTCTGATTCAGCTAGTTTTATCTGAGATGCCAACTTGGCAATGAGCCATTGCATGAATCCTGGAATTGGACTGAGTGTTGCAAACGTCTTTGTGATAGATCCCAGGGAAATACAAAAAGTACATGAACTTCAGAAAGATGAATAGAAATAATAGGAGCTTAGAAAATCCAGTACCAAAATAATGAAACTCACAAGTTACCACCACATATGTAGAATTGATCTTAAAGTAGCAATCGCACAATCAAATATCAAAGTCAGTTTGGGCTAGGCTTGGAGGCTGGGAGTGCTCGATGCAAAAGACAACTGATATATCCGAAGTATAAATACTGGTTTTCAGCTGCGCAAGTTAACCAAGCCACCTAGGCCCTGATTCAGTCCAGCTTAACTCACCCAAGTTCTCCAAACAATTGAAATGCCAACACATAACTGAGGGGGGAAAATTAACAGACACACTCTTTAACTGGAGGCACTTTATTCCAGGGATGGATTTCAAATGTTTGGTGCATGTCTGGTTGAACAGAGGATGTGTCCTGGGTCCTCGTCAACAGTAAGGGGACTGGAAGCTTTATCACACGATGTAAAAAAGGGTGAATAGATGAGATTTTTGGTGAACAAATCAAGTAGAGTTGAACCAATTTTATTATTAGTTAGTACCTTCACTGAGAACTGATTTGTGAATGTTGAGAGCTAGAACTTACACAAACATGTGGCATCTCTTTCTTCAGAAGCTCTACCACACGTTTAATAAGAAACTTCCCAAGATTGATTCCTGCTAAGCCTGGCTATCAATTATTGGAGCAGAGTGGATTACACATATGATAGGAAGAATTTTGATTAATTCATAGTCTGACACCAGAAAAAATGAAATTGCCATACCTAAAGGTGTATTCTGAAGCATACCTGGGTCGAAGATATGGAATAAAACAATGCACATGTTGCTTCAGTTTCTGGTGCTGGAGGGTCCTCCCACAACACTTCCTGATTTCATACAATTGATGAAAATTAAAAGTGCCACTTCAATAAACATAAATTAAGACACTGGTGGTTTACCTGAATATTGTGTGCAACATTCTTTAAAAGCGCCACTTCAATAAATATTAGTGGTTCACCTGAAGAAATATTTCACAGTGCATAAGCTCAATAGTTTTATTATGGATAAGAGAAAAGTATGAAAAACCTTTTTAGCACTAGGATGATACAAAAATTTTCCAGAAACAAAAGGAAGGGGGAACAGAAGTGAAGCTGGAATGGTTATTTAAGAAAAAAAATGATCGTAATAGAGAAAATGAAAGGGTGATGTATAAGAGTATCCAAAAAAGTCCCAAAGCCAATAATAAGGGATAAATAGGGATTGGACAGTTGGACCTATAATTCCTTTTACAAACAAAAATTACTTTGTAGAATTGAACATATATTATTTTGAGTATTTCTAGAAAGGAATGGTGAACTTCATCCTACTTAACATATTTAAATTTGTTATTTTAGTCAAGCCTAACCAATCAGCATATAATTAAGCAGCCCACATAAATTTTGCTTGTTGAATGTGGAAGCAATAAAAATAATAACCTGGTAAAGCAGGATGTAGATAACCAAAGCACCTGCGACCAATGCCCAATCTTCTTTTCAGATCAAGAAGATTGCTGATGGGATGCACAGCCTTTGGAGAAAAGAAAAAAGAAAAGAAAAGAAAAATTAAACATACAGGATGCTTGTGAAATATGAATCAAGGAGCAGCAAGGGAAACTAAGGTGACCTCATGAACCACGATTTTCTCTAGCAGTGATGCTGGATCATCCCATGTAATATGATGAAGCTCCAAAGCTGCTGGGCTGAGCCATGTTATCAGTTTCTCCTTTAGGTATGAATCTAAAGCTCGTAAATTTGCAAGATTTTCCTCCCTATATATATAAATGGGAAATGTTGTCACAGAGAGACAGATGTTCACTTTCCTATGGTTTTAAATTTGGTTCTGTTTTAATTTTACACACTGCACATTCAGGTTCTTTAATAAGAAAAATTGTTTTAAGTCCATAATCATGGATGAAGCCAGCAAAACTGAAACAAGCTTACTTAAGCATCAAAAGAAGATCAGCCCGTAAAGCAGACAAAAACTTCAGTCCACCAGGATGTGTGTTGAGCCGTTCAAATAGAATCTCATACATGGGCTTTAATGCCTGTCGCAGATTTTTCTCAGTTCTATGTAAAACAGAGAGCAAACCTTCCTCATCAAGGCCAGACTGTTGAAAATTTTCACCTGGGAAAATGTCAATTTAACTGAAAAAATGCAAGCAAGACGACCAATATTTGAAGAACTAGATTTCATGTTATTATGGAACTCACTTCCTGGAAGCTCAATACCAAGATACTGCTGCATCAGTTCACGTATGTGTGCCCTATCAACACTATACTCTGTAGCAAGCATGAAAAGTACTTTCCTCTGGTTTTCTTGAGAAAGGTGACAATAACCCTGCATTTAACTGCATTAAGTCTCAACCATCTTAAAGGCAATATTAACACATTTTGGGGATGAGAAACCCTACAACAGATATCACCTTATGCAGCGAAAAAATTGGCCACAAGAAATATGTTATTAGCTGCTTATATGTTTATAAGCAGGTAATATTTTGTTGGCATGTGGCTACATCTACGTGGCGGCATATGTTGGATGAAACAACATACTACTAATGCAACCAAAACTACACGCAACAGCAAATACTTTGGGTCTGCAAATAATATCTGATGAAACAATTATTTGCCGATTATCAGAAAGATCACTGAATAAACGTTGTCGCAATTTTTTTTTTTTTTTTGGTAGCACAGTCTCAGTTTACTTCTCTCAACCATGTTAAGGGGTTGCAGGCTGCAGATGAATCAGAGCATAAAATCTGATCAGCTAGATGATCTGAAAATTTTAATCAATGAACATTCTGTGTCAAATTTATTTAAGAAATATTCGGGTTCAGACTCACTATCGCATCGTATTACTAATGCAGTGCATGTATCGTGTGGAATATGTGTATTGTGACAATAGAAATATATTTTGTTACTCTGCTAGATGACTGATATTTTACCTTGCTATTCATTAAGTACCTGGGAAAAGTCACTGAGACATGTGTCAATTATCTCTGTTTTATTCATGAAGATAGCTTTATGCATGGATTCCTGAACAAGCCCCACCCTGCAAAAGAATGATATAAGGCCCATCTGCATCTTCATTTTTTTATGCATGTGTGTGCATCCATCCTTGAGTTCCTATTTCATTCTCTTTTTCTTTCAAAAAATAAAAAATAAAATAAAATAATGGATGGCATTCATGTGCATACGAGGCTATCCATCTCCATAATGTCCAACCTGATTTCTATCATGTAAGCCATACATTTCTTTCTTCTTGAATGGCAGGGGACTTTACTTCAAGTTCAATGAACATAATGTAGGAGGAAGAAAGTTAAATAATAATAATAATAATAAATAACAAAAGGAAAGAAAAAAATGAGGTTGTTAGAAAATAATAGATAATAAATGCACACTGAGGGCATTGACAACAGAAAAGGAAAAGTGTAATAGGAATCATGTAGGTAACTTTGATTAGTTGTAAACAATTTGGTCTGAAGAAGATATACTGCTTATAATTTTACTCTTGAAAACCTAATAACCATTTTATGGTGCTCAGTTGCCTACAAGATGAGTGCACTATTTTTATATGTTGGCTAACAGTATACCACAAACGCGCCCTCACGGACACATGGTCCATATCATGCACACATTCATCGCATTTTTTGCCATATGAAAAGCTAAGAGAACAGACAATAGAAACAGACCTCTCTTCCCCATTGTTCGAGGAGCAATGTTTGTCAAAAGAGGATGAGACATCTCTGGTAATATTTGGGTCAAAATGTTCAGGATGCTGCGTGCTGCTTGAATCAACTTCTTTGCCACTATCTATCTACTTAGCATGCCAAGTTAACAACAATAAAGCAATTACTAAAGCTTGAAAAATAAGATGAAAGTAGCCAGGACGTATAATCATTAAAAAATAGTAAAACTAAGATGCCCAAAAATATTGATAAAGAAAATTCTCAGCAGCCTGCAAATTCTTTAGGGGGGAAAAACTAATGCCACCAAGTAGAAGTAATGGTTTCAAACCATTTTAAAGATAAGAGCTGAAACCTTTTAAAGATTAGAACCAATCTGAAGGAATCAATCTCATGACTAAATGGATAAATGAATGAGATTGAAACTGTTTATTTTGTGTAACAAATAATGTGATTAATATATTGATAAAGGTTTTGGTGGGCCATACAACTAAATCATTTAAAAGTGAACATCTTGAAGGTTTAAGATGTCCACTTTTAAATTATGAAGTCTTGTTGTGTCAAAAAATAATAATTTATGTAGTTTTGTGACCAGCCAAAACTTAACATGACAAATGCATTCTTAACTAATAAACATTTTCAACCATAGTAAATGATTTGGATCTGAGAAATAATCCATTAGGACATGAAACAAATTGATTCAATTTCAAAGTTATTGATTATTTTTTATTAACTCTGTTTAAGAATATAATATCCAATAAAGATCATAATATGCGTTTGTAGCGGATTTTACAAAAGTTCGATTGTGCTTGCCTAGATTGTTTTGGGTCACATCAAATCTGTAAAATCGGTTCTTCATGAAATTTTGGTGCAACCAATCATAGCAACAAAAAAATATCATTCGCTCAAGAGATTATCTTCTCAACTTCTCGACGCCTCCCATACAAAAATTGAGTTGAAGTCAAAGAAGCAAGATAGCATTAAATTAAAATGATGATGGTGAGATGATACATTCTACAACACGAAGAGGCGCACTGACAGAATACTGTGATTATTAGTACATTCGACAGGAGCAATTCGTGACAAAGTATCCCGAAGAGTTATGAAACAGGGGAATTACAATACTTAATGCACACTGAACTGCAACAATCGTATCCAGCCAGCTGGAGTTTAGTTGAGTTGGAACTCCCGATTGTCTGCTGTTCTACCATTCCTCGAATTTCGGGTCACCGATCATTTCCTCACTAATGCGAGTCCAAAACTGGTTTAGAACTCTAAATTCATGGAAAACAAGTAAAACGCTTTGCGTATCTCAAAGATTCCTGATTTCACTGCCAATTCTCAAATTCCCGGTCACCAAACAAACATTCCGTTATATTTCAGCTCCCTGGAAGCGAGAAATTGGATTTTCAGCCCTATTAACACAAAAAAATCCCCTTTTTTGTTCACATGGGGGAGAGAGAGCGCGAACCAGAAACTGGGGAGAGAGAGATTACAGAAGAAGAAGAGGTGGGTGTTGGGTTTGGTAGGTTTGCAGTGGCAGAATCGGCAGGCGCTCTCATCCTCGTCCGCATCAAAATGGCCAGCCCTTTCCTGTTCATTCTCCCTCCCTTAGCCTTTCCTTTCCTTTCCTTCCCGTCCCGTCCCGCCCTTTTCGGTTGCTGTTCCTCCCACCTCTGTTGTGTATGGGAATAAATAAAACTTTTGTAGTGTGTTTTGAAATAGATAAAATTTTGGATGAAAAATTGTATAGATAAGAAGTTGTTAAATAATGTGATATGATAGAGATAATGACGAGGAATAAATAGGATAAAGTTGAAATAGATAAGTTTGTTCTGTTGGTAGTTGTGTAGAAATGATTTAAAAATAGGGTAGTTGTATCGAAAAATGTGAAAAAATAATTAAAAATAAGATAGTTGTAAAAAGTGAAAAGTTTTAGATTGAAAAGTTTTAAATTGACAACTTTTAGTTGTTACCAAATACACCCTTAGGGTGCATTTGTTTCGCATCAAAAAATGTCAACTAAAACTTTTCAGTCTAAAACTTTTCACTCTCCATAATTACTCTATTTTTT
>JAXCLR010000092.1:5515896-5566757 GCA_035584095.1 Annona squamosa | reverse complement strand
TATTGATTTGACAACTTCTACTCCAAAAACTTTTCATCAAAAGTTTTACCTCCAACCAAACACACCCTTAATGAAAAGTTTTGAAGAATAAAAGTTGTCAAATGATGTGATATGATAGGGGTAATTATGAGGAATAAAAAGGATAAAGTTAAAAAAGATAGATTAGTTGTATAGTTAATTGTGTAGAAATGATTGGAAAGTAGGGTAGTTTATGTTGGAAGATGTAAAAAAATAATTAAAAAATAAAAAAGTTGTAGAGAATGAAAAGTTTTAAGTTGAAAATTTTAGGTAAAAAGTTGTTGTTACTGCCAAACACCCCCTTTGCCTGCCTTGCTTGAAAGTAACTGAAAATCTGAAACTCATTTGCTACTCCATTTACGCGCCTTCATACGCGGGCGCTTACTCTGCTGCTCAACACGTAAATAAGCCTGCCTTTTCACTAGACTGATGAAGAAACATCCCTTTACTCTTTTATCCGCGAAAGGCATATTGCTTTCAACATGCCTTTAATTTGCGAGATAATTGAGCTATTTTATACTTTTCCTTTTTAACTATTGAATTGGTCGGATAACGGCGGTTATTGCAATTTCACCGAATGAAGGGAAGTTCAGCTTCTTCGAAACCTCATTTCCGAGTTACCTTGTGCATTTTCACATGGGAGATAAAAACTCCATTTATTGTATTTAGCCTCATTACTATCATCATATAAAACTCATCATTTGTCTATTATCATTGCTCATAAGTCCAATTTACGAACATGTAAAATCAATACAGTAAAATAATTTGATACTAAATACTAATTTTAAAATTATATCTTCAATATTTTAACTACTTAGAATATCATTACTCTATAGATAAATGATTTTATGACTATAGATAAATGATTTTATGAAGTATCATTACATTCCAATGCATATATAAATGAATATAAACATTTCTATCATTTACATGTGAATATATATTTTAATGCAAATGTGGCTATATAAATCTTTGATGGGGACAAAAGATGCAAAAAATGAATGAAGTCATAACTTACATGAAACTGCATCTCCTGGCAATATTACTCAAATTGCAGGAATACTCACGCATAATCCTAATAGCTGGATTGACGTGAAGGGAAAAGGAAAGGTAATAATGTCAAGGTGATATCCTTGGTCAGCTACACATACACGATGTCCAAATAATTTTCCAAATGTTTTTGGCAAATGAATTGGATCAAATATGGACCAAATCATGGATTCGCAAGCTCCATTTCCACAGAATTCGCCATGACAATGTTACAGTGAATTGCTTTCCAGCTCATTTCTGTTGCATTTTCTTTACTTCACGACCAAATATTATTTTCCATATACTTACCATTATCCAGAGCTAATCATTAAAGACTCAAGACATTCCTAGCTTCTTTGACAAAGCGAATTCTACTACCAACCCAAGCGCCTGCGCCACACCATGCCATCGGATATACCATTTCAATCTCTAGGTCTAGGGGTGCATGATGCAAGAAAGCCAGCCTCATGCTCCCGAAGAAGCATTCTCATATAACCAACTGGTCATGCCATTCTGTAGCTGTGGTGAAAAAAAGCCTACTACCGTCATGTGATCACACGTTTCAAATGGTGATGTCTGATCCGCATTCAGACAGCACAGAACAAGCACACCACTCTAAACAACCTGCAGCATACAAAAACCAAGATTTTTTGTTTTTTTTTTTTTCTTATAAAATGATGTGAAAACCTAGCAGGACGGAAGAATAATTTTGATCTGTTAGATTGCGGTGTGCAGAGAGTTCTAAGACCATAGAGGAAACAGGGAAGCAAAAAAAGAAAAGGGGAAACAAGAGCAAGAGTGAAAGAGAGAGAAGGATGATTGAATGGCAGGGAAAAAACAAATGAGTTAGTGCTCCATCTGTACTGGGAGACACCGGTTAGATCACAGTGGCATAATAATTGCCTAAACAGCACAAATGGGAGCACAGCTCTTGAAGCTACTACTACAGAGGAAAAAATATTGAGACCTTTCCTGTACAAGATTGGCATCACTTCATTAAAACAAAATAAAAGAACAGAGTCAGATCAGATGCCCTGAAGCAAAAATCATGGGGCAACAAAAGCACAAGACGTCTGTTGCATCATACAAGATAACATACCATGCAAGGAAATCCGCCGAAATGACTTCCTCTCTAATGCCCTTTATGATACACACATTTTCCATTGCCAGCAAGGAAGAAATGAAACCCAAAATGATAGATTGCGAACTTGATCGAGACATCACAGACTCGTCATGGCTGCCACTGTTTGTGGTTGGCTTGTACAATAGTATGTATATAAGAACCCTCGAGGTGACTGTATGGAACATTCTGAACCACGTTGGACCTGTATGAGAACCTCAACACCCAACTGTGGCCCGTGGGCTAGTAGTCCCCATACTAATTGATGATACTAACCGAGAGACCAATACAGCCTCATTGCTAACAGCTTTTGATGCTGCGACATCTTCCAGGCGCTTCCAAGTGAGTTCTCGTTTCTCTTGCATCTCCTTCTCCTTAGCCTCATCTTCTTGAAATCTTAGTAAGCAATCATTTAAGAGTTCAGGATCGGCTTCTGTAAATATCTTTTTCACATTCAGCGTCAAGCTCTGGACAGCCTGATTCCAATGGCCTCTAGTATTCCTTTCCAGGGCAGGGAAAATAATAGGCAATATCACCTTGCGGTTTTGAGTGATTAAATTACGTATGTGATCATTGTTCCAGAGAAACAAGGCTCGCTCTGCTACCTGATTGAAAAGAAATGTTAACAAGATAATAGACAGAAAAAAACCAAAAGCAAGACCCCATTCATAGAAAAAATACACAGAAAAATTACAAGAAACTGAAGTGTTCATTTTTCATGTTCTTTCATATCCCTGTGCATGTCCCCAACTCATAAGCAGAACAGCTGATTTTAACATTAACAAGGGGAGACAATTGATGCCTCAGATAACAATGTGCGAGTTTGAATTTCTGCACTAGCATAATGGTTCTAGATTTGAAATATAAAGGAAAAAAACTAGAGAAGGACAACAACAGAATAAAGCATCTGACCTGCAAAAGAATGACCAGAAAGGAAAGAGGGAGAGGGAGAGAGAGAGAGAGAGAGAACACAAATGAGCACCTACAAATACAAAACCTGGAACATTAAGCTGATCATCCAATATAGTTATTCAAAAGTATGCTCCAGTCATAACCATAGCATCAACAGAAGAAATAGCTTCTCTAACCTAGAGCTTTGTCACAAAGAATAGTTACTAGATTAGAAGCACTTCAAAACACATCCTCAAATTTCTTTCCTCCCCCCAGATGCATTGGCAGATGTCACAGGCTGTTGCCTTGCATCAAACCAATTGATTCACTCTCTTAGCATGCCCTAAAAGTATTCAACATGTCCAAGATTTGGACAGACCAAAGCCAGATTCTTATGCATGAAACTATGGGATAGCTTGCAAAAGGCCATCTCTCTCCTCTGCCTGCTTGCAAACATTGTATCTGCATTAAAAGAAGAAACCCTGCTTTTTAAAATTTCATGACAACTGTACCTCCGCAGCTCTGATATAGGCTAAAGACACTTTCATTTTTCATTACCCTTCATACGATCTGAAAATCAATGTGTATTTACAGCCCTCTCTACCAACAATTCATCATCTATCACCTTCCTCCTCATCATCACCATCATGATGTCATCATAATCATAAACATGTAGTCATTTCCTAGCAATATGAAGTCTTAACTTTAAAAATATAAGCTTTCAGGATTCTAGCACATTGTAATATAGACAATCAATCAAAATACTTGCATAGAGCCCACAATATTGTTCCAGCCATTCTACCCCAGGTTTCCAACAGCGATTAGCATGTTCTGATGGGTAAGCAACTGAAGTTCAAGGAAGAAAGTTAGATACCAACCAACATGGTTCAGACGAGCCACAACAAATGTCATGGTGGCATGGTTGCCAATATAGCAGCTGAAAGCCAACTAATACTAGTTGATCACAGTTGGCTGAATACTACATGCATAACAGCATGGTGTAATAGAACCACAATCAAAGATATTTTCGGTGGAACCAATTAAAAAAAAAAGATATTTTCTGTGGAAGAGTAAATGATTGCAGGTAAGGCTTGGGCCAAACTTCATGTTAGGCCCACTATTTTGATTGACAACAAAACTGAAATTGTAAAGCTCCTGCACGAAATTGCATGACCAAAATCTTGTGTCCTTTGCAACCATAAAGATCATTCAAGGCATTCTGATTGGGTGAAATGACACCATTTGAAATCCAAGTGGCATTCACTTGTGTGGAATGAGACCATTTAGAGAAGTCGAATTTTGATAAAAATATTTCTTTCTATGTTATATCGAGAAACGAAGGGCCTACCAAACAATAGGAAGCTTTGTGCTTACATAATGCATATTTAATTTTTTTATATTTTTTAATCGTGTCACCCCCTTGGATGACTACGCAACTGACAGAGGAAAACTCCAAAAAAGGTAAACGAAGCAAGTGTCTTTACCTAACTTCGAACCTTGGATCTTCCACCCTATGCACCTTTACACAAACTCGCGTTAACCACTTGGTCATCCAAGTGGTGACATAATGCATATTTAGTTGATTATAGCATATTGGTCCTAGATTATGGGACTTGTCCACTGCTTTCATGGATTTTACAGCAACATGTGCTGTGGTACATCCTCCAGTAGTGCTTCATTCAAATAGTTCAATATCAGCTATGCATAATATGAATTACAGTATTGTACAGAGGTTATGTTCTAATGTGTGCGTGAAAATGGAAGCAATTGGTGTTATATAATGGTTAAATAAATCACAAATCATGGTTTCACCATTATGTAAACATCCGTTATCTTTGCAAGGGAATAAGGGAATAAATTAAGAACAAAGAGCCTTACTTAGATTGCAAAAATAGCGGAAAGAATCATAAACTAATCCTAACATGGTTAATGTAATGTGAAATACCAAATTTGGATAGTTGATGCAAAGGATGAGATTATGCACACTATTCAAGTCTTTTTAAATAATATAACATTCTCTCATTAGATCCCACAAAAAAATGATACCTCTCAAACGCTCGTAGTTCTTAGTACTTTGTCCTGGTGAAATGTCACCTGGACAGTTGGCTCCTGCTTTATTATGTTCACAACCAGTAAGTAAAAACCAACCACAGTGAACACACACTGGATATTTGCATGACATAGGGTGAGCTGACCATACACTGCACAGTGTGACCATAGTCAGAGGGGAACGATGAAAGGGTTGAGGCTGAGAATAGCAGAAGTTAACAGAAACTGTTAAGTGGCCTGTAATTCCCAGGCTAAAGGTGGCTACTGTAATCATCTAACTTTCAACAGATATCCTAGTCCCTAGTCATCATCCTCGTATCACTACCATCATTCAATGGCAAACTATTGAATTGATCATTAGAGATTTGATTCATTTTCATGAAAAAATTAATAAAATAGAACATAAGGACTAGAGCTACCTCAAACCTAAGCTTTCACCATGAAGTTCATTTTATTTGAAATTTGAATTGTTTTGTTGTGAATCCTATGCTCTCTGGTCTAACAAGAATTGAGGTAGTTGTCTTTTCATCACAGATAAAATCTACGCTGAGATAAGGGTGCCTTAAAATAGCAAGTCAATAGTTACAGAAGAGCTTCTAGTCCTGCTAAAGAAATAGTAGAATCAAGTGAAACCTTGCCACAGAATACAGATACACTAGGGAATAATAAAAAGACATTTTAAATATTGGATCAAGCACACTAAGAAGTCAACAGAAGAAAAAAAATCCAAAAGAATGATTCAAGAAACTTTTTTAAAAAATTATTGAACTAATGATAAGAGAAAACACAACCTACAGTTATCCTGTCTACCTGGAAGTGTGAGCTGTTTAGGCATCGACCAATCTGGCGGAACAATGGAACCATACAGCGCTGGAACTCTGCCACCTGGGTAGCTTCTAGAACTTCCTCAAGCTCACCAAGGAACATGACCTCCTTTGAACTATTAGTGATGGGCCAATATTTCAGAAGACCTCTAATCACTGTATCAGCAAGCTTGAAATCCTTCTCTACAAACTGAGTGATGCAATATGACAGCTGCTGGTGATACATGGACACACACTTGGGCTTATGAAGTGGGATCAATGCCCGAACAAGAAACAGCTTATGCTCTTCCTTCAAGGGCAGAGCAAATCCATTGATAATACTGCCCAATATCTCGAGCAGCTCTGCAATCCCATTGTGCCTTTCTGTCTCAAAGATGAAGCGGTAAAAGATGTTGTTGATGGCCTTCCTAATGAAAGGACGGTGCACCATAAACTTCCCATAGATCCGGTGGAGTATTGTCTTAAGGTATTCCCTCTCTCGCTGATCCTCGGAGTCAAAGAGGTCAAGCAGCCTCAACACAAAAGAGTGGTCAATATACCTCTTTGCAATCTTTGCATCTGTTTCTGATGATGCAACAAACCTCAAAAGGAACTCATAGACAATCTGTAAGTGAGGCCACGCAGGGTCCATGGCCTGCTCCTCCTCCTCTGCATCAAAAGCTTCTGGAAGCTTACTCTCGTGGCTCGAAGAAGGGAATGTCCGAAACAGGTTGGCAGCCACCATCTTTGTGATCTCCTGCATTGTGATCTCATTGAACTTGGCCGCGACAGCTGCCACATAGTCGACAAGCTCAAGAAGTGTCTGCCTCTTAACATCTTTTTCCTTGAGGTTCTTCATGGGGTCTGTGAAGTCGAACACAACGCAGCACATATTCAGCTTCTTTATGAACAGGTTCTGCTTCTCAGAGCTTGGCACTTCCCGGAAGCCAGGCAACAACTCATAGGAAGATGGTGTCACGGTGGCAGCACTCCCAGCACCACCCCACTGGGACTTCTTCCCTTGATTTGACTTGCTCCCTGCAGTAGCTCCAGAAGCCAGGCTCGAAGAAGAAGATTTTCCAGCAACAGAATTCGATCTCGACATGTTTGCGGCCGAATGACCCCCGCCAATCCCATGTGCCGAGAAAGACGAACCCGTGCCATACCCAGCATCCCCATTACTGGGAGACGTAGATTTTGATGATGGCTTCCGGGGCAGCCTCCCCAGTATCTGTTTGATCATATTTATTAAACCCTAAAGAATCCCACAGGCCCCGATCAGAGCCCGCCGCCTCCCGAACTCAATCGCGCTCAGAAAACAATTACACACCGTCAATCCTAGAACTAGGGTTGCCAAAAAAATTAGAATTTTGGGCACCGCGACAGCCCAATTGGAGCCGAAATCCTACGAAAGCGAGAATTCCAAGATGTGGGGGACGGAAACGAAGCGTTCGGGGTGCGAGGAGAGAGAAATGGGACTTACATTACAGAGGAGATAGATCAAGTCAACAGCGGGTTCAAATGAGGAGGAGAAAAATCTGACCCTGTTCTTCTTCTTATGGTGTGTGCCGGAGAAGATCTGCTTGGTAGGTTTGGGGGGCGAAGATCTTCTGCTGCTGCTGCGGCGGCGGCGATAAGAATCGAGAAAGAGAAGAGAGGGAAAATCTGGGAAATCAGTCTCTTTCTTTCTCTTGAATTTTTGGGAAGGAAGGACGCCCCTCTCTCTCTCTCTCTCTCTCTCTCTTCCCCCTTCTTCGGTTTTGGTTTTTCGTCCAAAGTCGAGAATTTTTGAGTGGGAGACGGGGGGCGAAGTTTCCTCGTACCAAACAGGTCACTTCATACTCGGTCCGTCCCCAAATCAAATACCCTAAGGTTTCTCATTTCTTAAATCCGTCATCTATTTTTTCACCGGTTCTTTTTTATTTTATTAATTTAAAAAGTTTTAGTGTAAACAAAAACCTCCTGATTTGCAACGAAGACTTCCTTCATAATTGACATCTTGAGCTCCATCTTTGAAATTCGACTTCCAAAACTTCCCTTGCACATTCCATGGATTAATATACGTATCATGCTGTTCAGTGCTTATTATCATTTTGGCTGTCAGTAACTATATATTAACACTAACACCACAATTTTTTTGCTTTCCGTTTTTTTCCACATTTGTCGTTGCTGTCGTTTAACTACCATTAATTGCATAATTTGCTTTATTATTATATGTTTTTAGAAAGTCCATGGAAAAATATATTTTTATAATGTATAAGTTTCACCTAGATCTCCATCACGTGAAATTTGATAATTCTGGAAATTTATTTAATTTTTAAAATTTTTGAAAATCAAATCTCAAAATTATTTTATTTTAATTTTTGAAAATAAACAAGCGCAATTGTCTATGCACTTCTCCTTAAATTTAAAAAACAAAAACCCAAATAAATTCAAAAAAAAAAGTCAAACCTCATTGGGTTGAAAGATTTTTAATCCGCACATTTATTAAAAATAAATAAAAATAAAAATATTTTTCATAATCTGTGTGGGATTACTGGCGTATTAGAAAAGCATAATTATTTTATTTTTCACTTACTTCTTAAATAGATTCACCCCTCATATTTCTCATATCATTATTTATTCCTTTTAAAACTCCTCGTTGTTATTATTATCATTAGCATTGCCTCGATAAGTAACCAACGGCGCTAAGGCCTGGTTCTTGACAATGCCCCTGCATTGAACACAAGTAAAATAGATGAAATTTTCTTTCAAAGTATAAATTTTCAATTGCACTAACATGTGTAGATTTTTCGGCCATTTAATTTTTTATGAGATTTAATTACGCACCATTAACTTTCCATAGTTTTAGGGTAGAAGAGCTTAGTTAATTTGAGTTTGAAATTAAACTAATCAAGAAATAGAATTAAATGGGTGCAAGTAACAAGAGAATTAAATTACACCTAAGTATTGTTATTATTATTCCCTGTTCAAAAACGATGTGTAGGTAGGTGTGCAGTGGGCTGAAAATGCCGTGATCTGACAGACACCAATCACACCATGCTTTTTATTCAAACCTTGATGGGATGTATGCGTTCGTAACGCGCCTTCACATGTTGTGGATGTCATTTATTTCAGCTATCCACATGATCTCACCTCACTCCGACCTTGCAATGAAATTAGGTGGGCCGCCATCACAGGACACTTATAAATCTATAAATTAAAAGCTAGGTCGCTGCATGCGTGCCCTTGATTTTGAAATTTTATCCCGATGTTGTACGATGGATTGTTATTTAAATACTAATTTTTTGTATTTTGTATTTTTTAAAATTTTTATTTATGTGAGCGTGTATAAAGGTATACAAGATGGAAGGTCTAATTTAAGAGGATGACATGGAAAAAGGCTGGAATGGATCAAAGAAATAAATAAGGATGTCGTGGTGTATATTTTTTTATTGTAAATATGGCAATATATATCGAGAATGAAAAAGTAATATTATTAAAAATGTAAAAAATAAAAATAAGAAATAAGAAATAAAAATAAAATTTTAAAAATTATGTTGATAATGAAAATTTTCATCCCATTCAAGTCTCCTGAGTACTTTGTAATAAGTCCAAATTTTATCATTTTCAAGTTGTCGTATTATCTTTTATTAAATTTTATAAATAAAAAAATTAATTATTTTTGTAAGCGGGAAGAACGAAATGGGTATAATTTCGTATTTTTGAAATTTTGTTAAAAATACAAAAATTTAAAATTTTGTATTAAATACATCTGGGTCCACATAAAAATGAAAAATAAAAATTTTAAAAATTGCAAAATACGGTAACTCATTAAGGGTGTGTTTGGGAATGAATAAAAATTTTGATGAAAAGTTGTAGGGAATAGAAGTTGTCAAATGATGTGATATAATAGAGATAATAATGAGGAATAAATAGGATAAAGTTAAAATACATAGGTTAGTTGTGTTGGTAATTGTATATAAATGATTGAAAAGTAGAGTAATTGTATAGAAAAATGTGAAGAAATTATTAAAAAAATATGATAGTCATGAAAAGTGAAAAGTTTTAACTTCGATATTTTTCATTTATTTCTAAACACACCTTAAGGTTGTAATCCTTCCAAAATTGATATATGCATACATGTAGTACGCGTCACATGAATTTATGGATATAGCGGTTATAGGTTCTGATGTTTGTCCACTCTGCGTGGCCTCGATTTCATCCAAAAATGATGCCATGCATACAATGAAATTCCAGTCCTTAGATTTATTAGTTTGTTTTATAATTAGTGCCGCGCTTTTAGTCGCCAAACATATATATGCAGGCAAATTAAATTTCCAACATGGAATCTAAATTCTCTTAGAGGATTTTTTAACTCTGTTAATTTTACTTTATCATTTAGCATGGCACATTTCAAAATGTTCCTTTTCAAAATAGACCATGTAACTTTGCATAATTGTAAATTAATGATGCGTTTTAGGTATTTTCATAATAGATCTTATACGCTTCAAAATATTATATAATAAATCTTATTAATTGGTGAAGCCTATAAACATTAATGACTAATATAAAAATACAAGGTTTAAAGGATCTCCCCTGTTACCAAGTTCATGTTCCCGTGGAATAAAAGAAGGGAAAAAAAAGTTAAATTAAACAAAATGTTAGCACACTAGATGATCACATATTAATATTAATGATAAAGAAATAAAGATGATAAAATAAATAGATATTTTAGAGAAAATTTGAGTTATTTTAATAAGTGAATATAAGTAAATATGATATCAATCAATGCAAGAACGTAAATTGAGAGATATTAAAGGGTCGTTTTATTCACTTTTTTTTCTTTTTTTACGATTGACCTCGATATATTACACTCATCTTGAAATATTGTCTTGCAATTGAGCTATTGCGAAATGTCAAATATTCACCGCTTCTTTTCATTGTAAAGAAAAATTGTATTCAATCATGGGTCACCAATATAGTGCACCCGAACGCCTCAACTTATATATTTTTTTTTTGAAAATTTTTTATATAACTGTTAATCTAAGTATATTTAACATATGCATCAAATTTTTTTATTTTTTGAGATTTTTTATTTTTGAAAATTAGTGAAATTTTTAGTGATTTTAAATTACTAAAATTCGACAAATTTTTAAAAATAAAAAATCTAAAATTTCAAAATAGTAAATTTCGATACACATCTTTTTTTTTATTGGTATTATATACACCTATGACATCTTGATATTACAAATCAAACCCATTCACAACCCTTATAAGGAAGTGACATATTATAGATACCCTCGTACTTGATGAACTAAGTATAAATACCTCAATAACAATGAGGACATATGTAAAGAGGTTACAGAAGCCCACACCAAATGCTATCAGTGGGGTTTGAACCCACAACCTGACAGCACCCCAACTGGTACCGTCACCAACTGAGCTAAACTCAGTTGGCTTCGATACACATCTTAAATACACTTAGATTAACAGTTATATAAAAAAATTTTAACAAATAAAAAATAAGTTAAATGCACATGAATACACCAATGTTAAGTGCACTTAGCCTCACTGTGTGCATTTAGCCCCTTCTATCAATCATGAATTATTTGCATATTTGGGAATATAACAAAAAAAATTTATGTACTACCATAGCAACCCTTGTCAATTATCTAACACAAGCGCTCTTCTATAGCATCTCTCTTGCCCTTCTCATTTATAAATGAGAAATAGCTATTATTGACAAGTTTCTACTGTTGGGTAGACCCCCTCTGTGGAGACACTGAAGTTGAGAGCTCATGAAAACATATGAAAAGGACTGTCCACAGTGCTCATATGCATTTATTTCTTGTCTGGTAGGAAGATGTGTAGTCCACCAACATGTTATCTTAAGAAACCCAATTTGGTCAACCTACATAAATGACATTATTGCCAGAATATTTGCAGCAAAACAATAATTATTGCTTCTCTTCTGATAAATGTGGATGAGGGACAGCTGAGCCACTTGCATGGGTGGATGCTGGTGTTGCCTCTCGTTTTGGGTGAGAAGGTGTATATGCTTGTATGGATGCTTCTTCAACTTGCATTGCTAGGTTTCATTGACGTCCAATTGAATCACTTGTACAGTATTACCATATAAAAGAGTGTCAGCTCAGTATTTTTATTAATCATGACGGTTAAGCATAGTTGATCAGATAGGGTGCGGCAAAAGTGGGTGTTCCAAGCCTTGAATGGGTAGGATATCTTCATTCCGAAAATAGTTTTTTTAATCATTTTTTAATACAATTTTTTACATTTTTAGTACAGCTTTCCTCATATCAAATATATATTATTATATTTTCAATTCATTTCTTCACTCCATTAGAGCTTCTTGAATCCGTCCAAATTGGCGTTGTGCTAGGCTTAGGAGCTCAATTAGCAAACCTCATTAGCAGTCATGGAGTTTTTATTAGCATGAAAGCTGTATATCTAAGGAAATTTTTCTTATTTATGATGTTGCTTTTATATGAATGAAAATTTTTTCTTACTTATTGTAATATTTTCATAAGTTAGAAAAAATTTCATTGCTTACAATTATTTTTCCAATTGAATTAAAACTTGATTACTTAAATAGAAAACTAAAATATTAGTAAACAAATTTTTTGTTGGTGCTTTCTATATGACGTACTCCACTAATTATTGCCAATCAAGTTTTCTTTAACAGTAACCAATTATGTTACATTGGGATATTCATGTTCAAAGTTTACGGTTCAGACCCTGTTTTAGTGAACCCTATGACAAATAAAAATAAATCTGTTTGGCAGTCAAATTTTAATCTTTTGCGTCAAAATTTTTATAATGTGCGGGGCACAAGTGAATCCTAAAGAAAGGAAGTGAGGCAAAGTGACATTGTTGACGTCTGTTATTATAGAGTTGCGATCTTTTGAAGCCGACTTCACGGTGGCCTCCATAAAGCCAGCCTAAAAACCTATTTTAAAAAAAAAAATTGATTTTTTTTATGGGTAAGTAAATCTAGGTGTATTAAATCTATAAACTAAGTTTTACCATTTTTAGATATTTTTAAGTATTTATTTTGAATTTTTAAACACAGTGGCATTTTCGTAATTTTTTAGATCAGAAAATTATGAAAATGCCATTGTATTTAAAAATCCAAATAAATACTTAAAAAATATCCAAAAATGGTAAAAATTGGTTTATAGATTTAATACACCTAGATTTACTTACCCATGAAAAAAATCAAATTTTTTTTTTAAAAAAATAGGTTTTTGGGCTGGGTCTACGGAGGCCTTCAAAAGATCATTCCACGTTATTATACTGTTGGATCTTGGTTTTTTTGGTTAGAAATTGTTTGTTTGAATCATCATGCATGCAACCTGGAGTGGATCTGTAAATGAGTATAAATAGAGATGGGACAGGTGTAATAGGCGTGGATTGATTTGTAATTGGTTAGTAATAGCTAGTTGATTAGACGGATAGCTGCTTTCTTATTTATATATTGACATTTATCTCAATTTCTATTATGATTAAGTTTTAAGATATTTATCAACAAAAAAGTTTTAAGACATTTTTCTAATTTTTCCATTTGATGTTCTCACAAACTTTTTATTTTTTCTAAGAGGGAGACAAACAACATGCCCATTTGGCAACTTCGGGGGCGCTCCCATCTTAAACGTAAGGAGACGACGTGCCCACCATCAGAACACGTCTGTTGCATGGCAGTCAGATAATGTTACCAACTAGACACTGCTCAGATTGGTCACAAATAACTGTTTTTGTATTCACTACATTGTAAACATTTGTTTCATTCTTGTAATCAATTTGAACCTATCAAGTTCTTGAAATATGCACAACCAATAACTGTTTCATATGTAAAAGAACATGGAAGAAAATGAGATAAATTTGTAGAAGTATGTAATATACACAACTAAAATGTCATACAGTAAACAAAATAAAATAAATTTTAGAATAAAATATTGAAAATACAGATAATAAAGAACTAAAGAAGGAAAAAACATTTATACTATTTAAGGATTATCGTGGGTAAAATATAATGAAAAAAATGCAATAGTAGAAAAGTATCAATCGCATTGAATAGGACACTAATAACATAAATTAAGATTTTAAAAGTAAAAAAAATAAAAATACTGATAATACCTTGAAGATTCTTAAGCCTTTAAAAATGACTAAAAGGAATGCCTTAATTTTTAAAAGTGCTAATTAGAAGGTTTTATTGTACATTTATCCAAATAAATTCTAAAGTTACCAACCCGCGTAGCCCGGTTGGTCATGGACATGGACAAGAGTGCTTGCGGTTCCAATCCCTTTAGATTAATTTTGTGAAGAGAGCTTGTTATCTCTAGTGTGAATAAGTGAAAACTTAATTATTGTTGCCAATATGATTAATCTTATTAATGGGTAAAACATACCAGGCTTTGTTACATCATTCTCACTTTTTTTGTTGACGGTATATATTATTTTGAGTTGATCATGCATGATCGCGTGCGCCCCACATTAAAATCATCCTTGATCATCAAAATTAGTTGGTAGACTCCAGGGATTTGAAAGGAATGTTACAAAATACATTTTAAAATCGATGCTATCTTATGACGTCAGATGCATGCATTAATTCCAAGGCATCTGAGAAAGAATATTTGAAGTTTCATCATGCATTATTTAATTCAAGTCTTTTTCCACCACGGAATCTCTTGACCAACAAATTTTAATAATCTTAGGTATTTTCCTTATTAGTTTGATACCAAGCCATTTAGATAGATGCTCAATTCTTCCATGTTTCAACCACATGAACAGGACACATTCCATGGGGCAATAAGTAGATGAAAATTCTTGAAATGTTTTTAACAGGTTCTAACCCATTAATCATCATAACAAAATTCATTATATGTGACCACCTTAACTTAGTGGTATTTTGTACCAAATACAACTAAGTATTAGATTAGTTTCGGCCAAAATTTTATTAGTATTTGTGGTTACATAATAGTTACATCAAATATTACTTTTAGACACGTTTGTAGTTATAATACATTAAATGTTATTTTTGACTGCATTAAATTTTATTATTATTTGTAGTTAATGCTGTCACTCAAAAGCAACCAAATATTTATAATTAAATAATCTATTGTAGCCAAAAATACATCTAACACAATCATCTTGTGGTGAATGTTCAGGACTTGGAAAATTAGCTATCTAAAATAAGATTTGTTGCGGTGAATGTGCGGCCACGTAGTATTAAGATTGAAACCGCCAGATATATATATTTCCAATTTAGGTAAATAATGTGGGGGTTATCTGCTAATTTTTAAACAAAGGTGATATATTTACAATATGCATCAAACATTATGCAGTATATTTGCAAAAACCTTTATTTTTATCTCCATTACACTTTTAGATTGCTTAACTTCTACTACCATCTAAACACAACACAAAACGCTTTATATTATGGGCATCCAAATAAGTGGATCTATGATCATTATTTGCTCGGTTGCCCCATTTCCATCAATGACCAGCAACCAAGTCTACCCAAAAAAATGTAGGAAGATTAATTCTACATCCCTTTCAAGTGCATCATAATTTTTTTATTAAGTTATTTGTGTCATATTGAGTTGTAGATCCATCAGAATTTTCATATTGTTTTCCCTTAATTTCCTCTAAATATGTACGAAATGCATATGCAATGACCGCTGAGGGGTTAAAGGATAAGAAAAAAGAAATCAACCAAACGGATCGATGGAATGAGGCAACTTGTAACAAAAGCAGCAACACATGAATATAAATGCCCATTCAATTGAAAAACACAAATTAAAATAGCAAATACAACCAGATTAATTATCAGGCTTTCAATCTACACAATTGTTTTATGTTTATGACTGCTTACAAATATAGCATGTAGACTGACCATTTTATTAGGTGGGCCACCCAGCAGGTGAAATCGACAGCAGTATGCAAAAATGGCCCATCCAAAACTCATATTTCCACCATATATGTATCTCAAAATAAAAATCAAAGCTCGTGTGTGTGTGTGTGTATGAAGCTGTGAACTAATATATATTGAGGGGAGAGAGTGATTGATTGATCAATCCTGGGCTTGCGCATGAGCTACTGCTTGAGGTTGTGAGGGAGAGGAATTAGGAAGGTGGTGGGGGTAGGGAGGTGGGTGTGGCATCGGATGTTTGGGAGGAAATGGGAAGGGGAAGGGGTGTGGCATGGGAGGCTTGGGAGGGAATGGGAAGGGGAAGGGAAAGGGCGGCAAATGAGCATAATCACACATCCCGAACAAGCAGAGGCTTCCCAGCGGGCACCGCTTCCAGCACTGCCCGCAGTGGAATGGGTGGACGTTAACATCTATACACATCCCATTGCAGCATTGCCATGTGTACAAGCACCTCATCCCACACAACCCACAGTTGTTGTTATCATTCATCACATCTATGCACTTGTTCTTGCAACACATCCTCCGGTGGTGGTGGTGGTGATGCTTTGGTGGGAATGGAGGAAATTCCTTCTCTCCATCTCCATCTCCACCTCTACCTCCACCTCCGCCCTCTTCTTCCTCCTCTTCTTCTTCTTCTTCTTCTCCTTCTCGATCACAAATCCACGGCCTACTCCAACAGCCCGTTATGGCACGTGGGTCGTCCTCGCCGCCGATGTTCTTCAACCATGCTGATGCCCGCGGCCCCCGCCGACTGGCAGTTGCTTCTGCGTAAGATATGAGCAACAATAATAGCAGTGCCCATATGAGGAAAACGGCGCAACTTGTGCGAGAACATGGCATTTTCCTTTCTCTTTTCATTTTGTTTTGAGTGGAGGAACGTAGCACCAATTGCATGAGGACAAGGAATTGTGGGAGAGATGGAATATGTAAGGAGGGTGGTGAGCGTTATGCACATTTTCTACGCACAGGGCTGCGGAGGAAAGGGCAGGGGTGTGTTGGATCATGTTTTGCTTATCATGCAATGGTTGCTTGTTTCTTTACGACTTCCAAAGGTGGGGTGGTGCAATTGCATTCTACGTGACTTGTGTGCTGCTTTACAATCAGAAATTCGGGATATCACGATTTTGTGCAAGTCTTCCATTTCTACCTATTTTGGAGCCATACGTTTGTTAGCTAGCGATCCTCTCGTTTTTCCATCACCTCATGATCAGACGTGTACACGGCCCCTGTAAATCAGCCCAAGATTTGAATTATTCGATTCGAACGTGATCCCAAAAATTGATAAAGTGCACTGATCAAGCTTGATCTTCTGCATTAAGGGTGTCAATTGGATCATTACGAATATTTGGGTTGATGTTAGCTCCATCCTAATCCTAATTTCATTAATTAACCTTTTTGCCTAAATATACAGCGTAGTACTTTGAGTTAGTACTTAACCATTGTCATTCTCAATCTTTAGTAAATTTATAGTAATCAAATTGTTGTTAAAATAATATTGTTATTGTCAATAAAAGCTTGTGAACACATGGATATGATGTTTCAGTGACGAAAAATTTAAAATTTTTGTTGCATTATTTAATTTGAAAACTAATTTTTTCTTGTGTATTCAATTTGAGAACTAATGTTAAAATTAAGAACTAACGCAAACATTACATTAAAAAACAAATAATGTAAATAACGAAACGGTGTAATGCACAAACCTAGAAAAACAATCTTGGGCTTGTGCATTATGACCTCATTATGTGATATTATCGACTCTGGCCTAGTAATTCAATCGCACAATTTTAAATGCATCACACTATATTTAATTCGAGATCCACATATAAATCTTTAGAAAATATATCTTCTTTTCGGGGTGGGATTTAGTTTTAGTCATTATAAACCACTAGCGTTTGTTCATGTACTATAACTCTACTTTGAACTTATGCCTGTAACCATCGCTTTTACTGGATCAACTTTCAAACTCTCCTAATCACATCATTATAGGAGTCAGGCTCTCATATCACTTATAACGCATAGACCTAGAAATATTATTCTGGGCCTGTGAACTATGAGTCTTACTATTTGATATTATCTATTTTGGCCTAGCAACTTAGTCACACCATTTTAGAATTTACATCATATTTAACTTGAAACCCATATATAAATATCTAAAAACTTTCTCTCCTTTTCAATGTAAGATTCAATTATGAGTCATTAAAAAAGATGTTTGCTTATGTTGATCTATACAATATCTAATAGGTCTAATGCAAATTAAAGGCCTTAATTCTATGTCACTATACTTTTAAAATTAGAATGAATCTTAACTTTTTAATTTAGGATGTGTTTGTTTACACTCAAAACCTTTCAAATAAAAACTTTGCACTCTATACAATTGCCTTATTTTTTAAAACTATTTTTTACATTTGTTTATACAACTATCTTATTTTTAATAAATTTTAATAAATATCCATACAACTAACATGTCTATTTTGTCACCTGCGGCTAGCGCAGGTGGCAGGGGCATTAGCCCCTTAGCGGGCAGGTCGTGGGTTCGAATCCCATATTGGGATTTCGGCCCAGAAAATGGTGTGGGAGCTGTGGTCTCCCTTTGTGGTAGTGTGGGAGCTGTTGTCTCCCTTAGGCTGGATGGAGCTGTTCTTCCTAATTCTTTAGTGGAGCTGTGTCTCCAGATTTCTTTGGAGGAGTTATGTATCTCCTTGTTTGTAAGAATGTCTCAGAATTACAATGTAATATGTGTTGAGATGTATGTAAATATAAACCATAAAAAAAAAACATGTCTATTTTAACTCTAGTATCTTTATTATTCAATATTACTCCTATCATATTATATTTTTTCTCACGCTTCAAAAATTTTTAGGCTAAAGTCTCTAGTTAAAATAAAATAAGTTTATAGGACTACCAATTGGATGAGCAAGTGGAGAGTGTGAGTGCATGTGTGGAAATTTATGAGTCCGAGATCCAGAGTTGAAAATTGATTTGAAAATTTGTCTCATTTACTCCACCAAAACATAGCACTATCAGTTGTTTGGTCATTTAATGCCGGCGACATGATTGAAAAAGTGTTTGCGAGATTAGAGCTAACTTTGTCGGGCTACAGTATGAGCCTTCTGATCAATGGATTTGAAGGAGGGGCCGAGGCAATAAGAAACATGGTCATGCAAAATTTCCTGTCAGCCAAAATAACATGCATGAGTCACATGACCTTCTCAATGAGCGCAATATGTTTTTTTTTTTTTTTTTTTTTCCGAACACAGGACATTTGTCCATGCAATTGTTTGTAACACTTGCTCTTGAATTTCCCAATCTTTTAAAAATTTTCTAAATTCGAGTCAGAAGTTATGTCCTCTTCCAATGATATTTTTTAATATTAAAAATTATCTTAACTAGACTTGCATATAATCTACAACAATTGTCAACCATTAAAATTGATTAATAATCCACAACAGTTGTCAACCACTAAATGATAGAAATATCTTTGTGTTTAAAAATAAAAGCATATTTACATCTCTAAAAATAAAAGACTTAATCAATATGTTAAATACACTTAGTTTAACAAGATCATGAAAAAAATGAAAAAATAAAAAATAAGTTTTTAAGAGGATTACACCTCTTATATATACACATGGATACTCGCTATTTAATTTGGACTGTCTAGACAACTTCAGGCCTGGCCTATTTTATTTTCGACTTCGAAAGAGACTTCACAAGGCCCATAAATCTACATTCGCGTAGCAACTTGCTCATGCATCTGTTTTTACTTGAAATAAGAGATCGTACCAAAATTGGCCGACCATCAACCAATTACCCCTTGGCTGAATGATTGGACTGATGATCAATGGATGGTAAGACAATAGATATATACTGCCTTGATTATATCCTATATATGTTCGGAATTAACAATGCTACGTGGCTAATTCTTTATTCGCGAGCCTTGTAACTTTGTCTGAAAATAAGATTAATTATCTAGCTATGCTATCGATTCTTTTCCATTTCACTTCTTTCATACATATACAATTAATTGACTTCTAAAACAATCCACCAAAACAGATTGTCGATTAAAAGTAACTAGCTAGGAAACTAAAAAACATGCCTGCTAAAATCTCATTACATGCAGCTTACACTCCAAATAGTTCATCTGTCCAACCATAAAAATAAGGAATGTAATACCAGTTCCCACAAAAAGACAATCAAGAGGGAGATTTTTTTTTGCGTAATTAAAAGGGAGAATTAAGTTAATGGTAAGTTGGGTAAAAGGCAGACATCATAAAAGCTGTCCGGAGCTTTATAATTCATATGTCCAGAAATGAAAAAGACTTGTCACTTTGTATGGAGTATGGACAAGTAGAAGATTGCACTGAAAGGATGCATGCATACAGATGCTACAAGAAATCATATGCGCGGATGGATTGCAGAGAAGACAAACAGGTAAATGCGGCTGCAAGCATTTAATTCCTATATTGGGTGGTCAGCCCAGCATGCATGGAAGCCTGATTAATGGGTTGATTTTTCCTTTGATAATCTTCTTCACAGAAGATTCCTTCATGAGATTTTTAGTCCAAGCGATCTGTTGTATTGGGCAAATCCTCATTTCAAACTTTTATCTTCGATTCAGTTGCAGATGAGGACTCACCTCAATGCAAGAAATGGACCTTTGTCTAAGAGGAAAATTATTAATGATAGAATAAGTATGCACTGTATAACATCGCTCATCGGACAATAAATCAGTGACAACAAGTTTTAACAATAATATTTTAAAAAGATTTACTTCTATTATGTGTTTGTCAATGAGTAAAAAGGTGAGGGGAAAATTTTTAGGAAAGAAAGAGTAATATGATAATTAGAAATAAAGAAAATAAGAATAAAATAAATATATAAAAAAATTAAAACATAAAAAACGAGAAAATAAAATTTTTAGATAATTAATATCTCAAAATAAACTATTTGAAGAGAGGAGGATTTTTTAAAAAAAAAAAAAAAAAACTTTTTCTCGTATCTGAGCGCAGCCTTAGTTATGACTTTTTTCAGGAATGCTATATAATTTTAAACTCAATCATGCTAAGTTACAGAAGTTTTTAATAATAATTTTTTAAAGCTACTTTCTTCAAGAAAAATTACATTATTATGTCTTTTAACAAGAACAAATATTTATATTGCTAATTACTGATTAGTCTTTTACAAGAAAAGAATTAATTATCGGTGAAATTATGATATAATATATTCTTTTCCTTGTAGTGAGTACTCTTCCTGATCCTTGAGTGGTTCTACCTACATACTTCCGTTATGGTGTATGTATAGAAACTCCAACCTAGATATATAAGATTTAGTAAAACAACAACTTTGTTTTGTACTTATACCATGCATGCGTATAATTGACTTGTGTGCAGTTCTACATGGATGTTTGAGACATTGAGGTACACTTATATGTTAGATGGCTTTCAATTATGCTCCGCTAACCAACAATTCTAGAAGCTAGTGGTGGATACTGTGTCTTTGTGCTACAAGGTATTAAAAGCAAAATACTTCACCAGAACCTGTATATGGACTTGCAAAGAGGGAGGTCAGGACTCGTTCGCATAGAAGTCTATCTTAAGAGCAAGAGTTGTGCTAGAAAGAGGAGATATGCAGAGGATAGGATCTAGGGATGTTAATAGATTGGATTGGACAGGTTGAAGCTTAATCATAATCCTAACTCATTTAAAATTTATTAACCCTAATTCGATTATTAACTCATTTTAAAAATTTCGACCCTAACTCATTTACAACCCTTTTAATAAATGGATTTGTGGGTTGTTAACGGGTTGTATAGTAAACAATCTAAAAACTTAGACTCTAGTAGATGATAGGGAGAAACGAGAGGATGTTTTCAGCATAGGAAAAATAAAAATGAGGCAATAACTGAAAAATAGAATTATGACAGCAGTGAAAAAATAAAAATTAGGTGACTGAATGAAGACTCAGAGAGAAAAAATAACCAAGAAATTTACATTTATATATATATAACTTTAATAAATTAAGCGAGTTAAATAAGATGAACGAATTGAACAGGTTGAACAGGTTATATGGGTTAAATGGGTTACTAAACGGGTTGACGAGTTATAAAATTTCAACCCTCGTCCATTTATTTAATTAAATGATTAAACGGGTTGGGGATCATAACTCATTTATTTAAAAATCTCAATTAAAACTTATTTATAAACAGGTTAGACGAGTGGATTGATAAATTGACCATGACCATTAACACCCCTAATAGGATCTAGACATTCTGTAAGATTCTTCTAGAATGGATGGGCAGATACAAAGATAAAGAAGATTGGACTCTTTCCAGCCGACATACTAGAAGATGTGTTAGTTAGTGATTTCATCGATCATGAAAGGGGAAGATGGAGGAAAGAGAAAAACATTGCAACTGTAGGTGAGGCTAGCTGGAGGGTCATTCAATTGATTCCATTATCGACAAGTGGTGGTGAAGACTGATGGTGTTGAGTTGTTGAACCAAATGACTACTTCAAAGTGAAATCATCCTATAGGCTAATCACTGGTAATGATGTTTTTCTTACAAATTATCAAACAAAGGTGAAAAGGCCTGTAAAAGACTAGGATAGAGCTATGCTGAAAAAGCTGGGAAGGCCAAAATCCTAAACAAGACCAAAATTTTTGGATGGCGCTACTTAGAAATGTGTTACCAACTAAAATCAATCTCTCCAAGAGAAGTATTCAAGTAGGCCAAATCTGTATTCTATGCAATTGAGCGAGAGAGGAGACAGACCACTTATTCATGTTCTATAGGTGCATTTGCACTGAAAGAGAACTTTTGGTTCCAGAGAGACACATTTGGACACCTAGAAGAGCTCTCAAGTGTATACTCAGTCAGTTAGCGAAATTAGGAGATGAAGAAACTTTTGCTCTATTTGTGTTGTTTTGCTGGAGACTCTGACAATTGAGAAACCTACACAAAGTGAGACTAGTAGGAGGTAAACTCAAGATAAATGTGGATGGCAACAAGAATATAAGAGGAGGTTGTATGGGATTATGGGCAGTACTGAGGAATGCCAAAGGTGACTTCCTTGCTGGGAAAGGCTGGAGGATTGAGGGGATAACGGATGTGCTTATAATGAAAGTAATGACACTTCTTTTTGGTATAAGATGGAGCATGGAAATGAAGACTCAAGACCTAGAGGTTGAAAGTGACTCTTTGAATCCGATATGTTTTTTGAATGAGTACCCATTTTGTCTTGGTACTATAATCATTAATATAAAGGCTCAATAAATAGCTTTCAAATCAGTGAAATACCTGCATGTTTTGAGACAGGGAAATCAGGTGGCCCACGACTTAGCTGGCATGGTCTCATCAATAGCACAATCATGTAGAATCTGGTTGGCATGTCCACCAAATCAAATTGAAAATAGCTTGTACATGAATTTCCTGAATTCTGTTCAATGAAATTATTCCACTTCATAAAAAAAAGATAATTTATCGGTAATGTGAATACAGCTAAAAACAAAAATAAAAAGTAATTATTAAAATAAGACATTAATTAAATTCCATTGTATTGGACTCAAATGCAAGTGAAGAGTATTCCAAACCTGTACAATCAGCATTTTAATTTTTAATTGGATTGCAATTGGTTAATTGCAACAGACCTCATAAAAATTTTGATAATGTAATTCGCAATTATTGGAATATTTTGACCCCCCAAACTTGTACATAACAAATTAATCAACCAGTGACAGTTAAAGTGTTATAATGATAGAAGAAATTAATTAGCTTCGACTTTATTTCTTGGAGTAACATAAGCAAGTTAGATATAAGAAGATCTTCCCCAGATCAAATTAGAACAGGATTACAACAGCTGCAATCAGAGAATCATGTTACCATGAATGATGTACTAGCTGATAATTAACTCTAATTTTCTTCGCTCAATAACTACCAATAAGTTGTATAAATCCGCTACTACAACATTGTACGAGAGGCAACATAATTCTTCCCTCAATTCAACCAAGCAGGAGGCAGATGGGCGGCAGATCAAGAGAGCTCCACAGAGATTCACCATCGTTTCCTGCATTACCACCAGCAGCAGCATCTGAAGTACTGGTGGCAGTTTCCGAAAAGGATGAAGAAGAAGAGGAAGATCCAATCTGGGTGGGCATTTGCTGCTTTTCCACCTCGAACTTTGCATCTTTCTCTTCTTCTTTCATCGGCTGATCCTTTCCACCCACCTTCGCCAAAGGATCAGACATTCTGCTGCTCTTCCCACCACCTAACCCAAGCCTCAGCTTCAAGCATTCCGGAATCCCATTGAAAGCATAGAGCGACGCTGAGATCTTCCTCTCGTACTTCATCCTCTTCATCGCCGCTCTCAGCATCGACGGCTCGTCGCCTTCGCCTTCACCCCCGCCCGCAGTCTCCTCCTCATCCATCTCCTCTCCACAAAACCCAAATGGGGAGCAATAGGAGGAAGACCCAACAACGTCCACGAACTGAAAATCCATCACTCCTAGATCAATACTCTCCTTCTCCTCATCTTCCTCTTCTTCTTCGCCTTCTTCCTCTAACTGCTCTCCTCCTCTTTCACCTTCGCCTTCTCCACTCACGCCCATGTCTCCCCCCCACTCATACTCCAATCTTCCGACTTCCTCCATCTCATGCCCACCACTTAAACCACCGGTCAAGCTCGAATCCTCCCCATAATTCAAGAATTCCAAGAATTGTGCATCGATTTCTTCCTGTCCAGCTGTTAAGTTGTACTCATTTTGCAGCCGGGGCTGTTGCAATTGTTGTGTCTGGTGCTGTTGTTTTTGCTGCAGGTTCTGCTGTTCTGTTGTCAGAGCAGAAGAGCAAGAATACGGAGAAGAAGGAGAAGCTACCGCGGCGGTCGCCGCAGCCGCAGCAGCATTGTTCCTGGCTTTGAGCCTGTGGAGGAGGAGATTGGTGATCTTGGAAGGGAGAGCAGGAGAAGACGCTGCCGACGGCGAGCAAGGCCAGAAGTTGGTGCGGGTGTTCGAGCCGCGCAGCAAGCAGGCGGCCTCATCATACGCCCTCGCCGCATCCTCGGCTGTGTCAAACGTCCCCAGCCACACTCTTATCTTCTGAATAGTGTCCTTGATCTCCGCCACCCACCGCCCCGACGGCCGCTGCCGGACACCCACGAACCGCTTCCTCGCCCGCTGCACGATGCCGCCCCCGGCACCGAGAGCCGCCGCTGCCGCTGCTTCCTTAACAACCTCTTCCCAACCGGCGTCTGCCACGTCCCCGTGATCTTCTTCCTTGCTGAATTCTCCGGCCTTGCGCTTCCTCGCCATGATTACCGATCGTTTATTAAGAAGAAGAAAAAGATGTAGATGCAGTGGTGGTCAGATAAGTTGAGTTGGGGGAATGAAGAGGAGATATCTGGATTTATATAAGGAGATGACAAGTTGGGGTGGAGGATAAAAAAAAGGGAGGGTTGAAGGAGTCCTCTTCTACTGTTTGTTGCTACGTCTTTGTTTTGTCTTGTTTTCGGCTTCCCATTGAAAACAAACCACATGGAGCTCAACCTACACAGTAGGATCGGAGGGGGAGGATTGTATTATTTTGTATGTTGCAAATTAGAGAGAGAGAGAGCGCGCCTCAAATGCAACCAGTTGTACTGCACTTTATGTTGCATGCATGATGCAAACCGGCAACTAACTACCAACGACCTCTCTAGTGCTTGCATGAGGCATCGTGATCATGCATGGCAATCGCCACCTTATAAGTTAGCCAATCTTCCATCGTCAATGGAAGAGGTGGATATGCCTAAGGAGTGGGTATCAAATACTGCCGCTTGCACTACAACGCATGGTCCAATCAATAATTTGCTAATTACATGTGTTCGAATATAGATGTGCATACATGTTTATTTTCTAATAATTTCGTTCTTCTTATATATAGCTATACTTATTTTCCATCCTCACTCCTCTTTCATTTTAAAAACTTTCTATCAATCAAAAAAAAAAAAAAAAAGCAAACCAATTTTGTTTCTTTTACCCTCTCCTTTATTTCGATTTTGTATTTTTTTTGAATCAACATAACTGAAAATTATTTGTCAAATAGCTGTATAAGATTAGCTGCACGTTGTATCCTTTAATTTTATTTTTATCTTTTCAAAAATTACTGTTAGTTTCATCATTCCTTCTAAATTCAAAGAAATCGTATTTTTAACTGCTTTTTTCCCCCACTCATCCTTTTAATGCATCTTTATTCTTTGGCTGCGTCATATCATTTCCTCAACCAGAAAATAGCTAGAAGAAGTTACATTTGAGAACATTGGGCTTTTGGGTGCCTGCGAATTTGTGGTGGTATTCTAAACGTGATGTCTATAACGTATTAGACGGATTGGATGTTACAGTGACTTACGATAATGAGACTCTGGACTGTGTCGACTCTTGAGGTGTGGTACAGCCAGTTGGACTGAAGACCTCTTTAATTTTCTATGCAGCAATGTTTAATGAATGGAGGAGAACGCATGCATGTGGCCTTTCATCCCATGCGTACGATCTCATAATCTAGACCGTGGCCCACCTGATTAATCAAGATGGGTGTAATTAGGGCGAATGTTGGAATGATAATGAGAATGATGGTGGGACCCACCTGGCAGTAATTAATGCAGCTTGGAAATGGCCTGTGCATTTTCCGCGTCGTCTGAATCGGATTGGCGTGGACTTGGGGGAAAGTTGCTTGTAGACTTGTGCTTGAAGAAGATGGCTTTCAAGGAAATAATATAAAAGACTTTGTAGGCGAGAATGAGTCATTTGACTGATCTAAGGTTTACACTACGATGCTAGAGGAAAAAAGGGTATAAATTTGGAATTTAGAACTTTGTTGACCCCGTTAATTTCACACGGAAGAGGAACATGATCGATTGGTGCTAGCGCTACGAATATATACGACGATTTATTAAAAAATAAAGAAGAAATATTGACATATTAAATTAGAATTGAAAATTCTTTGGTATATATTTATTAAAGATTAAAATGATAAGTTTTGTTGCCTCCTGGATGCCTTGGTAGGAGACACCAAAGTTAGCGCAGTGAATTATGGGATCATTAACACCTAATTGAAAAAAAAAAAAAAAGACTAGATACATGGAAATTTCAAGCTATAGAACAAAAGTTTTTGGGAGTTTTTGAGGACCATTCAATAGTGATTCAAAATGTAAATGGTTCTCAAGAACTCGTCATGTATCTAATTTCAATTCAGATTCACTTCATTTTTTCTTTTGTTTTTCATTATACAGTTTACGACCTTTTAAATTGTAGGATTATTTGACGTCTTATTGATAAAAATTATTTATAAAAGTAATTAGATAGAATAATTTCTCATTATCAATTAATAGTAAGAGAAGGAAATCCGAATAAATATCGGTACCTACTATAGGTAGAAAGATACATATCGAAACAAATAGTTAATATAGTTCAGAACCAAAAAAAAAAAAAAAAAAAGAATTTAGAACATGAAACAGCTTGTATCCATAGAATATATGAAGTGACATAAAAATAAATAAATGGGATTTACTGTAATTTTAATTACTAGAAGATGCACAGTTAGCGCAGTGTGCGTGAGTGAGGTCCAAAGCTTACACGCTTACTTCTCATATAGAAAAGCCCATTCTGGATAAGCGTAAAAATATTAAATTCTTAAATTTTCTTTTTAGTCTATCTTTTCTAATTATAACTGATTTAAAATAAATCATAAATCATAGTTTTAATTTTTGGCGTTTTATTTTGTATATGTGAAATCATAAATATCTTGAAATGGATTAATTTCTAGATTATCATATGAGATAATAGGTAACTAACAACTTATGAATGATCTTAATTCCAAGCGTAGTCGTTTTCTTATTTTAAATATCTTTGTTTTTTGAGAATTTCATGTTAACTATGTCAGCCTTAGAAATTTTTGGTTCAGGTGTCACAATATCAAGGAGATAATATCGTTATACACAAGATATATTTATGTTCTACCATAAAAAATATATATTTATGTTCAAGATGATATAAGAGAGAGTCTTAAAGGTAAGGAAGAACAAATGATGAGTACAAGGGAAAAAAAGATAATTTACAAATACACACACTTAGTTTGATCGAAATTGTAATATATCTATGTAGATTTAGAAATTATAAGTAACTCCATATAGTTTAACTATAATTGTAAATAACTCTCTTGCCATTATAACATCGTTACAATGTTGGTATGTTTGCAAAAATATGCAAACTATGTGGCAATATTTGCAATTTCAAAAATAAAATGGTATATTTAACCACTTAAATTTTGCCAATAACTCAGCATAGTTTGCCATAATTACAAATAACCCTATGTCATGACAACACAGTAACGACGTCATAACGGTATGGGAGTTATTTACAATTATAATTAAACTATGTGAGGTTATTTGTAATTTTTGAAACTATATGAGTGTATTTACAATTTTGATCAAACAAGTATGTATATTTGCAACCTACTTGGGAAAAAATACGAAATCATATGAAGTTACGTTGCAAAAAGCTTGAAGTAATTTTAATTTAGCTTTTAGGTTGCCTTTTTGATGACTTCTATGTTCATTGTCAAACTCCATACTGTTTTTATGGAAAACTCAAATTAATCATAATCGACACCAAAAATCTTTTTTAATATCATCGTTTTACTAATTGGTTGTATCAAAGTCCAAAAGGTTTATAAGGATAACAATTGATCGATGAAAGGGATGATGATAATGACAATAATAATAATAATAATAATAATAATAATAATAAAGATTGAAAATAAAAATCATTACTAAAGAGTAAAGAAGTGATTCACTATTTTTTTGATCCATGAGGTTGTTCACTTTTAATATGTTTAAATAAGTTAGAATTAAATGGGTGCTAAGTAGATGGGATGATAAGGCATGTTCAATGATAAGAATCATTAAAAAGAAAAAGATTAAGATAATTATTAATTTAAATAACACACATAATAAATAATAGAATTGTTGAAGGTAGTTTAGATGATAGATCACCTAATTAAAGAAAAACAATACAAAGTTTTACAAGAAAAATTTAAGAATTTTTGCAAATATGCCTATAATGTTTGACCAATATTGCATATGTATCCCTAAGTTTGTAGAATTTACAAATATGCCCACAAAATTTGCATAAAATTACAATTATGTCTATTCCACCATTAGGATACCGTTAGATTTTTTATGTAAAATGTCGTTAATACCCTTTAACTCAAGTGATGAACTTGTAATTTTTTCAAATATTGTAGATATATTTGCTATTACATTATTTTATATATTTTAACATATATTTGCTATTACATTATTTTATATATTTTTACTTGTATTATTATTTTATATTTTTGACAAAAATTCTTATAATAATTTCAAAAATTAAAAGTATATAATTTAACTTAAGGGCATTATCGTCATTTTATATAAAAAATATGACCGCATCATAACCGAATGAACATGGTTGTAAATTTATACAAATTTTGTGCATATTTGCAAATTCAGCAAACTTATGGACACGGATGCAATATTGGTGAAATTTTGTAGGCATATTTACAAAAATCTCAAAAATTTATTTTCCTTTTGCATGTATATAAAATCTAAGTAGACTTTTGAACACTGAGGAAAAAGATAAGGTACAAATGATTTCTAATTAGTCCTCCAATGACATGGGCAAATTAATAGTGGTTGCGAATATTAATATTGTTTCGGTCAATCAAATTTGTTGCCGGGAAAAATAATGTACCAATCACTCTTTTATATATTTCTTGAAATTTACATGTTACTTTTTATTATTTATAGTCATATTAATGACCCAAATCTTTTCATGATTATTTATATCTTCAATTATTTTTGTTTGTTTGTTAAATAGACACTTATTTTTTGTTAACGTCATCCATGAAAAAATAGTTTTTTTATCCAAGTTATATATATAAAGCATCCATACAATATATTAATCTTATATTAATGTCCATGGGCAGGGGAAACACAGCCCCCGGACAAAGAACATGAAGGCACATATAATTTCGCCTGCAAATAAAGAGATATGGATTGCTGGAATCATAACCCAGACCAATATCACTCACACTAACAATGCTCGGTCATTAAAAAAATAGTCTTAAACTAAGAATTAGATTAGCAAAATCACATAGATATCCACTCTTAAAGCAAAGCATCTACCAGGAAAATATTAGTTTAGTCCCAAATCCAAAAAAGCTAGCTAGTTAATATATAGTATCAGGGTATGAGGTTCATGCCAGTGGAATATTCACTCCTGTCTTGGCTTGTGTTTAAGGGACAGAAGAAAAGTTCAGCTCACCTCGTTTAATTAGGTTATCGATATTCATGTCTTAATTATTTGCTCCTAATCATGATTTTGTTCTTGTCGTAGCCGATGAAGGATGAAAGCTACGACTGTCCCAAAGCCTCCAAGTTCCAGCACTGCACGTCTGATGCCAGCACCAAATTAATTTTTATTATCTAATTTCTAATTTAAACCAGATCAATCAGCTGCAAGACCATACTAATCAATATGCATCTCAAATTGTCAATCCTCCATCATTCGAGATTTTGGGTCTTGTCCGGATCAGATTATCAAGATTAGCTGGATACAAAATTAAATAATATTATACTGGGTAATGTTTATTTTATAAGAATACAAAAGTATTACCTGGATTCAATAATCGTAGTTATAAATTTTCACATACTAAAACTTACATCGATATTCAACCAAATAGTTTTTGTGCTGTAAAAATATATTAAAAATAGGTGCAATTATTTAGTGCTGTGGATTTTATTAAACCAACGAAATTAATTAAGAGGTCCCGCAGTAAAAACTAGTTGTGTGGAGGAATTTCCCAAAGCAATTGCACATAGATAAATTCAAGAGATAAATGATTATTCATTTACATGCATGTATGTCATCGTTTCCTTTGGGTGAATTAAGGTGGATGGTTAAATGCATGGATATGTATAGATGCATGACATACCATATAGTATTATTGATCATGAAATTGGCTAGGCATGTTTGTGATGGTCCACTTAGCAAATGTTTGATGGAAAAGATAGATGAAATGTATTTATGGGAATGCTTGTATGAAGGTAACTTTTTTCAATTTTTATTATCTTGAGTATTAATGAAAAGTCACATTATCTATTATATTTAGCATTATTTACATTATCATTAAAAAAATTTCATTTGTCTAATATTTTTTTACACAGCCCCCATCTATAAATATATAAAATTAATGTAATAAATTAGTTTAATATTAAATATCAATTTTAAAATAGTATTTTGAACTTTTAAATTATTTAAAATATTAGTATTATTTTTCTATAAAAATATTAATGTTACAACTACCACACCTCTTGGTGCAAAGGTAAACACTAGTGGCTGAGAATGAGAGGGCTAGTTAAATTAATTAAAATACTAGTATTATTTTTCTAAAAATATATTACTATTACAACTACTTGGTGTGGTGGTAAACACCAGTAAGTAACAGAGAATGAGAGGGCTAGGTTCAACTCTCCTTCCTTTGTTGGAAGGGGTTTTTGCAAAATAGTATCCTAAGATAGGTTTTTACAATTTTTCTCGAGTGGAGATTTATATAATTTCTCTTGAAGTAGGGTTTACATGAAAAATTTTTCCTAATAGTGAGGGATTGAATGTACTTTATTGTAATATCAGGATATCGCATTGTAAAAAAATATTTAAAAAATATTGACATTAGGTGTATAAATGATTTTATAAAGTATGATTATATTCTAATACATATGTAAATGAATCTAAATATTTTTCCTAATTTACACATGAATTTGTTTATTTTTTAGCAAATGTGCCCACACATTTGATTTAGAAAAAAAAATTTTAATAATTAAATAAATGATGTTAAATATAAAGAATAGATTGGATTCTGCGTTAATAATTGACATCTTAAAAATAGAAAAAGTTATTCCATACAAAATAGAAGAGGTTACAATGGTGTGCGGTGAGAAATAAAATCCAACAATACACGCGTGTGCCAGTTCAGCATTATTGTTAGCATGCATGTATCATATCACCGTACTGTCACGCATGCTTTGGGCACTTCGTCTGTTTCTGTGGGATTTTATAGCTCGTCTTGTTTTCACCGTTTGTATGATTTTTCTAACGTTAGTTGGTCGGAAGCATGAAGCTACGAGGAAGCGTCTGACGCAAGTGTACAGAGAAATATAATGCGAGAATTCTCCGATAATGTTTTCTAAATGAAAAATGATGGTCGATAATTGAGAATAAGTTGATTAAAAAGAGTTCATTCGGTAATATGTAAAAAAAAAAAAAAAAGAACTTTCCCACTTCGTTTTACGTATTTTTATATAATTTAATTTCTTAATTACTTAACTACTCTATTTTTTATTATTATCTTTGCACTATAATTATTTTTCGTATCTTTACGTTCAATTATTTTATTTATTTCGTCATCAAAGGTTGGTTTTCTTGCGGTAAATGTTAGCATGCTCCTTTCTAGACATACTCACGTAAGAAAACACACCCTTTACAGATCAGTAAAAAAATCACAATGTGAACATTTGAAAAAAATGACTAAAATAAACGCTGCTTGTGCATGAAATTATTATTTTGCCATGGCTCTGTTGCAATGATCTCAATTAGATTTAGAACCTAGCCGTTCTGAACACAAAGACTTTTCTTTTTTTTTGGTTTTTTTGGCCAACGCATTGGTACGAAAATGTGGGGATTCGCACAAGGAAAGAGAGAAAGCCTTCCAAGTGGAATTCATTCCCATGCTACTCCCTTTTCAAACGAATGTTAGGTTCGGGGATTTGGGTAGTCTTATTAAAAAAAAAAAATTGGAAAGTGGTCTTCGAAAAACTTAATATATTTATTAGTCCGCGGCATATCGACTATTGACATCCATAGTTGTATTCCCACACTGTAACCCATTTGAACCGATTTCTATTTTAATTTAAATATGTGTTTTCTTTTCAAGAAAGTTGAAATTTCATAATGTATAGATGACCAATTTTATGTGGATCACGGATTGGAATATTCAGCCATTGAAAAATCCAAAAATATGGGGACCATATGGATCTATCCGTCCACAAGGTGGGGACAAGGAATGGGACGAAGTTGGAAGACCAACATCTTTAGTGATATTTCCACAGAGATCAAAGGTAAGAATATTGAAAAATATGGGAAAATCATAAGATGAAGATGGTATTTACTTGTTTATGCGAACCAAGAAGTGAAAATGTCCTGATGATACAAGATCCTCCATATGGAGCCTAGTCGTAGTTAGCTAGTGTTGTAATTTTGACTTCATGAAAACAAACAAGAGCTTTCGATGATAGGGACCCAAAAACTATCCTCAATGCTCCACGTGTGTTGCTTGTAGGAAATGACATGTCCTTCTCAGTACTCGATCTCCATGCAAAACAATCCTGCTTACAATATCAAAGTCCTTATAAGAGTGCTGAGATCATCGCATAAGACTGCAGGAATCCTCTTATATTCAAATGCATCTTTTTTGGTGACTACAAAATTCACATGAACTATGATTTCCATTTCTTACCTCTATTCAGCACACCCCAAAAATTGGATCGTTGGGAAAAGCATATCTAATCTTTTGAAATTGGACCATCTGTATGCTGTTTGGTGATTCCACAAGGATGATGTTCCCAGAGCGGCTGCCCTCACAGGCATACATGTTGCGTGCTTTATCACACGACTTTTTCACAGGGACAATACTGCCACCCTCGTGATTTATCTAATTCTCGAAGATTGCAAATTGGTAGTGCATGATCAGTTTTTTTTTTCTATTTTTTTTTATTTTCCGCATTTCGTTCCATGTAGAAATCTGTAAGGCATAACAGAAGTTTCAAGCAATGTAGAAAAAAGAAAGCACGTAGAAGTAAAACTAATTACGAGTTCAAAATGATTGTTTGACATAAATAATAGATTAAAAAGAAAAAATTTATCGTATACCCACAATATTTGTTCCTAATTTCCAATATACCCATCATGTCTTGCTAATTCTTCATGTACCTGCAACCTTTTTCTGAGAATCTACGACTTTGTATCTTAAATACCTTTCATACCTATACCTATGTCATAAAAACTGCTGATATCTACCTAATAAAATGACTTTTGCTCACCCGAGTTTCATTTTTCCTGCTCAGAATTTCATCCAAATTTCAGTTTCCTTCTCGGAGTTGTTGCTGAGTGAAAAATTCAGCACCCAAAATTTCTTGCTACTTAAAAAGATAAATTCAAACAGGTTTAATGCTTGCAATTTAAGGCTAAATCATTTCAATTACTGAAATACGGATAGACAAACTATTCTTTTTATTAGATAGATAATGCAAGTTTTGGTGACATAGGTATAAAAAAAAATTAGAGTGAAATGTTGTATATATAAAAGAAATTTGTGAAACGCTGCAAGTATAATAAAAACTAGTGGCAAATGTTATAGGTATATGACGAATTTAACCAAAAGAAAATGGAAGGATAACTTAACCCTTGTGCTTGTGACTAAACATGTTGAGTTCAATATTTTAAGATTTCTAGCAACTGCTTATAGTAGTTTTGTGAAGAAAATATCAAAGTATGGTTAACTAGTACATAAACTTCTCCGTCAAGAAACCATCCAAATCTCACAGACCAGACAAGCACCATGAAAATTAACATTCTCAGGACAGCTAACCTTCTTGTGCACCGAGCAACATGCACACCCCTCCATCCGTAAAGTGAAAGCATAAAAAGTTCAAGCAAAAAACAAAGCAGAATGAGAAATATATTCCTTTCACCCTTCTTAAGGCCCACCCAAACAGTTGGATTCAAGCAGCAAGCATCAGTTGATACAACCGATTTCCGAGTTGGACGTCACAGCTACTCTTTGACAGTATTGAAGAAATCCGGCTGTCAAATGTTCATGAAATCCCTCTCACATACTTGTTTTTCATGTTTTGGGGATACGTCATTTTCAACCCCAAACTGTCCTTTGGATGGATTGAGCAGCTGTATCTGAAAATTTTCATATTTTTTAATTTTTCTTTTTCTGCTCTCCGTCGGGTTTTTAACGGGTCAAGCCACTCCAAAATACAAGCATACGTATCTGAAAATTTTCGTATTTTTTAATTTTTCTTTTTCTGCTCTGTGTTGGGTTTTTAACGGGTCAAGCCGCTCCACAATACAAGCATCCGTATCTGAACATTTTCATATTTTATAACTTTTCTTTTTCTGCTTCCGGTCGGGTTTTTAACGGGTCAAGCCACTCCAAAATAGAAGCACGAAGGCTTAAGTTTTGGATGGAAAACCATGACGGCAAACTTAATTGAATTGAAAGAATAGAATAGCGTGCCGAATGAGGAGTCATTGACTTATCAAATCAAATGGTTAGAACGAAGGCATTTTATTGGATTGTAAAAAAACCGTCACGGAGTATTTTGATCAAATTCAAACTTAATCTTGACATACGCCAAATAGTAGTTTAAAAAGGGAATCAAGAAGTAATTCGTTGCCAATAAACAACCGAATGAGATTATTGCAATCAAGAGTAACAAAAATTAGTGCCTCTTTCTGCATAAATCGAGCCTTAGCATGCATCAGTTCACAATAACTTTGAATTCCAATGCCGAAACAACACAGGTTCAACTGGTGATTTTACAGCAAAGGTAACAGAAGTCATTTAACTATGAATCATTCAAAACTAGAATTTCTTGCTTATGATGAAGGGTTCTATAATTTCATGAAAAATGGAGTGTTCTTCATATGATAACAAGGTATGCTTTTGATCAAGTAAACAACACCCGTCATTCAATGAATCCTAGAAGAGATCTGTACAATGAACCCTAGAAGAGATGAGAACACAATTTTTGCCGTTGGAATCAACATTTCCAGAAGAAATCATATAAGGTCTCACACTTATTCCAAAGATTAGTCTTTGTTTGATTTACAAACACTTCCAAGACTGGCAGCATATACATACAACACAAAGGACGTGAAGCATCATATCATTATCCAAACTTCACACTCCGGATGAACCAAGAAGGGGAGAGATATGCCCATCAGTACTGTCACAATATTTCACAGGTCGCATGGCAGGGTCTTCGTATGCCTTGGTGAGCTTATCAAAGAATTCTCCCATTGCAGGATCAGTTAGACCTTCCCTGTCTTTCTTGATTAAGCTCTGCAAAATAATATACCATTAGAATTTTTTGCAGTTATAATTGTTGGACAGGGGTAATCTAACATGCCTAACAGCATCTAAGACAGAATCTTGAATAAGCAACAAAAACCTTTTTTTTTTATGGTGCCGCAGGATCAACAAAAACAAATTTTACAAAACAAAGGAATTGATCAACGTGAAAAGCCATATGATGGACAAGGGAGAATATGCATCTCAATAATCAGCAAGTGTAGCTGAAACTCACTTAATTGCCAGTAATATCCCCACAAAACTGAAATATAGAGCACAATATAAGCAAAAGATAAAAAATGAGCATGATATAGAGAATCACCGTTTGCTTGTGCTATTGAACAGTGAAGTGGAATGCTTTTTGATTGGACAATTAAGAAAATAGTGATGACAAGAGTAGGCAGAAGCAACTATTTATCACATGGTCAGGAGACCAAGAATTCATAATGTTTAGGATACAACTTTGGATCAATGGTTATCCATAATTGGAAAAATGTGATTGTGCATAGCACAGCCGCGTTTAGAAAGTCACAAGTACCTCAGCTGAGAATGTATGGAAAATTGGAAGGAATCGTTTCTGACAATAGTGATTAAACAGCAGGGTGAGCACTGGTAAAGGCAATGTCAAACTCGATGCCAGAGGAAGTTTCTTCAGTGCAAATATTCCAACAGCAATTGCTTGCATCAGTACCAAAGAAAATATTGTTCCATCATGCACGATAGGCCAAAATTTTCCACCAGTTTCAAACTTGGGTGAATAGACATTCAAGAACTGCATAGAATGCTCCAAAGTCAGTGAAACATATTCCAAACTAGGTCCAAAAATTTGAAGGAAACCTAAAGTCTATTAAACAAGAAAATCATTAGCACAGCTGTAGCCTCCCAATACCAGCCAAATGTTAACTGAAAACAGTCTATGAAACTCAGTTCTACCGTCACACTATCCCATGTTAATATGATATAAAAATGAAGTTAACATTTAAGGACCCGAAACTACATCAGCATTGTCTGCTAATGAGAGATAAACACTTGAAGATAGGGGTGCAACTTGGTGGATAAACCAAAACCCAACCTGAGAAAAATTGTGTTCGGGTTTTTAAGAATTTTAAAAATCAAAATTTCAAACTGAATTCTTGGGTGAACCAAGACCGAGCTTGGGTTGGAACAAACCCAACCTGACTACATCGTCTATGAACTTTTTTTTTTTTTTTTCTTTCACCAACTCCATCCATTAAACGACCTGTGTTAGCCTCGCTTTTACTGCTAACATATTTTTTGCCTATGCATGCGTCGGTATCAAAAAAATCAGCAACAGCTTGAATCCACATCAGCAAATTCGCAATTTCTTATTGTATGGATGGCAGAAGAACCCATTTGAAAATCTGCAATGGCAGCGTGAAAGGGTGCATTTTGCTAAGACAGCCCTAGCATTGAAAAGTTCAGAATTGGCGAGTTTTATGCAATTCCAAACAGCCCCTCATTATCACAATGGAGTTTGGGATTCCAAGGCTGGAGTTCAATGGCAGCAGCTTCCTCATGCTCTCCACTACCAACGTCATGAAGAGCAACAAGCCCCATGATGGTGTCACTTCTGGCATCAAGCCCTTCGTGGTTCAGGCCTCCCACATCCCATAAAACTCACCAAATTCCAGCTGCCGGACTACCCCAACAACAAGAGCAAGTTCTCGTAGCACAGGTCTTGAATCAGAGAAGAAGATTGATCTGGCTCTCAAGGCATTGGACTGCCCGTTTCTCTTAGTGGTTGGCAACAACAATAACATACAGGGAAGACGTCCCTAGTTTTTCCAATCAGGAAGAAGACGGCTTGTACTTCTCAGCCACAGAACGGAAAAAATTTTGAAGTGCTCACAATGAAAGGGGCATGTGATTAAAGGCTGGGAGGTTGAGTCTCATGCAACCTGGGGAAGAAGACCTCATTCTTCTCAGTAGTGAAGTGAAGGCGGAATAATCTTTCCTTGAGTAGCCTGGGGAAGAAGAGCTTCCATTCTTCTTCTTGGCCGTGAAGTGAAAAATCTAGCGCCCCTCCCAATTGAACATAGGAGGGACCTTTCGTTTCTTACTGGCTGGATGGGTTTTTGTCTAAACCCAAACCTGGCTCTACCTGGATTGAACCATACTCAAACCCAAGTTCATAGGGTTCAACACGAAATTCATGTTGAGGTCATGCAACACCAGGCTGAATTTTGCACCCGATTTGAAGCATGTGGCACCACTCTCAACAAAGTTTGGAATACAAAATAACACTGACATTATTAGCTAGAAATAACAACAAACTCATTAGTAGCACAAAAAGCCACTTTATATTTGTATTCACATAATCTCATCTTCAGCCCTATTTATAGGTGATGGTCTTGTCTCCAACATGAGGAATGAGGTATCCACTACACTATAAAATAAGAACAATACTATGTCTTGATTGCCGTTTCAGCAACAAAAGGAATCATCCATCATCAGAGGACACAAACTGAACTGAATGGAGGAACAGATATGACAATGAGTTTTAAATGGTAGATGCATTTAAGAAGAGAAGATATGGGTAAAATGTTGCTTACCTGGTTCCGATAGACAATATAACCAAGACAGTAGTATACCAAGAGAAAGGGTAGAATTAGAGGGGCTAAAAGGAAATACGAAATGCCAAGAAGCCCAAACAAAAGAATTCTCGGAATTTCCTTGTGGTAAGGAATGGAAGGCACTTCAAACTCATCACTTTCACCTTTTGGACAACATCTCCCCATATAATCACACAGGAGAGGTATGGCACGAGCAATTTCTGAAGCCAGGCTGGTCCATCCAGATGTTAAAACATAGGTAATGAAGAATGTAGCCTGTATCCAGTAAATCATTATCTCAAGTCATAACTTATGGAAATAGAAAGAAATTAATTTTGAATATTTCATTACTAAAACCACTACATTCAACATTCAAATGAGGAGTGGGCAATATATTAATGACCCACTACAACTTGCAGATAAATTTGAAGCCACTAGTAAAGACAGAAGAAGTAAATGATAATAATCACAGACCCATGGCTGACTGTTAACTTGGATAACAAACTGATTGATGGGCTTACTATTTTGTTTAAACCTATTCTGTTTTGGTTTCTACGTCTATTTGCAATGTGATATTTTCACATGATTGTAGCCCCATTATATAACTACATTTACACATTCACACAAGAATACATAATACATAATAGAGCCACAGAACTCATACCAACGTTACAAATGCATCGTTGTCGTTAGAAAAAACACAGACAAAAATAACCAGTTACTTCATGGTCAAATCATGCTGGACATTTCAATATTCAACAAGTACCCACGGATCTCATAAAACAATTCCACAAAGGGAAAATTAACACAAAGCTCGATTCTTGTAGTCATTTATCTCTGAAAGCATATGAATTTGCTCAACACCAAAAGTGGATCTTCAGTCATGGAAAAATCCAAGTTGATAGCAAATACCAGACTATCAAAGCCTTATCCTGACCTTTAAAATATTGATGTTAACTAGATGAATCCATGAGGAAGTAAATGCTAGACAGAGAATTCACAAACATAAACAGACAGTAACATGGTCAGCTACCTGGGCAGGGACGGCAACAGCTAGTCGCAGAGGAAGGTTCTTGGGGTCAAGAAATACTTGAAGTTGATTGATTGCTGATCCAGAGAGTACATTTGCAAAGAAAATGTTCCATATAGTAAACCAAAGTACTTTAACACAAGCACTTTTCTCTATCTGACTGTGTGATATGTATCCTTGCATGGAAGAAAAAAGCTTCATAATTGGCGGCACTACAGACAAAAATAACTGAAGAATCAGACTGGGGAGATATCCTGTGATAACTTGGCTAATAAATGCTCTGCACAAAGACAATTTACAAAGTTTAGGCTTTATGTTGAAATGCATTTTGCGTGTTAAACAAACACAGCATTCTATGGCAACAAGAATTTTCCAATGCTAAAACTTTACAGCAGCACAAAAGGATGTCAACATGAAATGGGCCAAGTACTATGCTCATTTATTTACTGATTATGGTGCAGACGCAATATTATTTAGTTTTTTTTTCCAGGCTCCCTTAGACCGAGGAGACAAGTGTTGTGCATCCACATCCGAAAAGGTTACACGCATTTAACAGAAAAAATAGCACAATAGACATTGTTCATTCTGTTTCTTCTATCCCGTGCTCTATCTATCATATGCATAAGAAAATATTTATTTTTCCCTTCACATCAAACATCTAGTTTCCTCCAGTACATAGTTCCTGTGCTCCATCTATCATAAGCATAAGAAAACCGTTATTTTTCCCCTCACATCGAACATCTAGTTTCCACCAGTAAATAGTTCCTGAATACACAGACTGATTAATTTGATAACAGGATTTCTAATACACTATAGACTGACAAATTGAGATGAACTCATTGTTAAGCATCATGAAAGGGTATTGAATTTATTACAGAAACACCGATTTTAGAATGCAAGGGAACTCTCCTGTTTACTAATTACAGAAACATCATTTTTAGAACAAAGGGACACAACTGCAGTTACTCGCAAATTAAAACTTAACAGTAATAAAAGATGCATCCAGATAATCTCAAGCTATAACTCATCTTTCAAAGAAGCCAAAGCATTACGAATTTAGGAGAAATACTCTATAAGAAATCAAAAGAAAAGAAGAAATGTGCCAGTATTGGACACCAAATATAAACACAAACAAATAGTCAGCTGCAAGAACAACATAAGAGCAATGACTCCTTACATGGTTAAGACATTTTTCAAGAAGGGCAGCAAAATCTGTAACTGGTTCAGATTTGCTAGACTTTGCACAAATACAACTGGAATGAGGAAGATAACAGTGAGGAACACAGATGCTACAAAGACCACAAGCTTGGATATCCAAATCTGCAAAAATCTTGCAGACAGGAAAGGCCAGTAAACATCATTTGGCTCAGGGGCTTGTTCTGTGACCCATTGTGTAGGATTGGTTCCTTGCTGGATATTTAAAGCAACTGCAGCACCATAACGTGACTTGAAGCAAACAAAGGCAGCTGGAACCTCCTAGTACAATTCAAAAAAAAAACACAAAGATCAAAGAGTAACATGCCACAATCTTCCCAAGTTAGTTTTCACTTTTGCCTCTTCTCAAATTAATGGAATTCCATGTAAAAAAACAAGGTAATGGAATCCCAAAATCAGTAAACCAAGTGAGAGAATCATTTAAATTTCAATTAAAATAACAAATCATACTTGGAAATTTGCATTTCAAAACTAGAAATCACAAGATTTGCAACTCGTATCAAATCATACAACATCCAACAAATCATTCTACGGTACATATTAGATAGTATCCTATATTCTACGTGTGAGTTATTTGTGCAATGATTTGCACGTGAGTGTATAGTGAATACACAAAAGAGTACATATTGGTATTGTGTAAGTACTGATGAGAGTCTTATTTATAAGCATATTAGTTAAGGATACGATGGAGCCCTCTGAGCTGTTTATAGTAGATTGCTCTCTCTCTCCATAGTTTTTCCCTTCTTAGTTGAAGATTTTCCCTCGTAAATCTTGTTGTCCTGTGTGTGGAATTTTGTGATTGTTTATTTGATCCCAAATTATTGTGTATGCTTCCGCTATAATCAATTTCAACCCAAATAACGTTACCTAATAGTATGGTTTAATCTCAAGTTCCAGGATTCAATTTCAATAGTGTGATAGCACAGATTTGGTTGTGAATCCGAATGTATTTCAGCATCATGTGGGAAAGAAACATATTTTTATGAAACTACGCATTCAGAAGGGAAAAAGTCAGAAGAAAAGGATTATGAATTGAAGCGCAAAAAACCCGTAAACAAAGATAAGCAGATATGCCATAATGAATGGATCCAAAGAGTATCTAAGACCATCTCCATGAAAACTACATGTTCCATGGACAATCTTCTTGTTCTTTTCCTTCTAAATGAATCGTAAGACTGGCAACTGAAGCACAAAGTTCCCTTAAAGAAAGATAAGCCAACGCACGATGATGAATGGATCCCATAAGTATGGAAGATCATTTCCACGAAAATAGGGTGTTCCATCGACAATCTTCTTGATCTTTTCTTTCTAACTAAACCATATGAATGTGTTGTATGAGATTCTCCATATTGTGTTTATCCTTAGTTATCAAATGCATTTGCCTTCCAGATGAATGCAGAACCAGAAATTTATGTTGACATTGTTGTATTGCTTTTATCAAGAGAAGGAATTGTCAAAGCCAAAAAATAGTGGATTGACCAGTGTAACAGCAAATTATTAACAGTTGCATGACTACAACTAAGGAAAAAGTTAGAATACTTCAAAATTTTCATCTCTGCAGAATCATTCTTAGCACATAAGCAGAATTCAGCACATACAATGCCCAAGTTATGATGGTGATGAGTTTGAAGCTCTCTAACCAATGCAATAGAATAACACATTGAAATTAAATAGGTGAAATATAGGATGCAAGGAGAAATTATTCGAATTGTGAGCAGCTGCAAAAGTTACTTTTATTTTTTTCTAAACCAGAAATATGGCATTCCAAGTCAATCTTTTAGAAGAAAGGTAACATTCTAATGCCCATGATAATTTAGTGATGGCAGGTTTCTGGCCTAAACATTCTTTTTACAAGAAATTCCATGTCACTTTTTCCCTGATCAACAGGGTTAATCACTTGCGATAAATTAAACCCTTGCAATAAATTATGGTTAATCTTTGAGATTCATTCCCAATTTACTAAGGCCTATGAAAACCCACTATTCTTTGAAGAAAGTGGGACCTTTTTGGGTTTTCAAAGTTCTAAAAAAGGAAATCTTCTGAATTCTGCAAATGCAACTATATCAAAAGCCCTTAGACTATCGTATGAACCAGTTGTCTGCAAAGGTATCTAATCCAAAACATTGTTTTCAGACGAATATGCACATACCCATGTCACAAAATTCAGTTACAGGAAAAATGAAACAAAAACCAAAACACTCCACATAAAGCCGAAATCTGTCCAAGGGGAGAACCTCGTCCTTTATGCAGACGGTAGATTTGATGAAAATTAAAATATCTAGGAATACCCAAAAAAATTAAAAATATATCAAAAATGAAATTAATGATAGGGAACAGAGTTGCTACAGTATATCATACCTAGGGAGAATCCTCTAGTGGCAAATAAGTTATAGGTGTTTAATATTCCTCTTTGGCACAATCTCATTGATAAATGACTCTGCAGTTGAAACTTCCAACAAAACCACTTCCACAGAAGAACAAAACAACCATCTCAAGGCAGGAAACCTCTGCCATGTCATCATGAAATTTGTTCATGAATCAACTAAAGAATTGATCAATATCTCAATAAATGCTTGTCTCTTTAGGAGACAATTGAGAAGACAAGTATGAATGATCATATCTCCAGCTTTAATCAGCTGCTTTAAGTAAAAAATGTGATGTCCTAAGAAGAGATTATCTAGTATTTGGCCACTTACACTTGCATTCGTTATGACACCCTTTTGGATGAAACAGGACAAAGACTTTATACTAATTGACAGCTCTTACGAAGTTTTTTGCTAGTTGTAGCCTACAATGGTTATGGTTCATTACATTGGACAAAGGACATTTCATCATCAGCAGCAGAAGCCATTTCCCACCTAGGTACATGGATTCTGTTGCACCATTCTTGATGATACAAAGGACATTTATGAACAGAAAAAAGGAATACAGCATAAGTGAAGAAAACCACTCTCAAGTGAAACTCCAACACATCCAATGATGAACCACTAAAACAACTCAAAATATGTACCTCTGCAACCAATGAAACATTTGACTGATGTATCCGAACATTCTCCTCTAGATCTTCCAACCTCTTTTCAGTGTGGCTGATGGAATCAACATGCCGTCCGAAAATTCCCAAGAAACCATCACGTTGAACTCTTTTACCAGGCCTTGATTTTAAATGCATAAGTTGTTTATACATCTTCTTTGAATCACACTGGAACAAAAGACAAGCACTAATAAACCATCTTGGAACAGGACATAATCCATTCAAAAACCAATACGGAAAAATGCAACAGAAAAAAAGAACTGCATTTCAATTGACGGGTTTCATCATTGGTCCCACCAAAAACACAAGGAAACTATACATCTTAGCTCAGTCCTTACAGGTAGATAAGGTGCACTTAAACACTTGTTGTAGATTCAAGAACCAAGACACTTACCTATAACCAGAAATCTGAACTTGAAATGCATGCCACATACGCACAAACATAGGTCCATTGGCATTACAGCCCCAGACACACAGTTCCATTGTCATTTCTACCATACATACGCACGAATGAGTCCATCAGCATTACTAACGCGCACGCACATGGGTCCATTGGCATAACTCCGCACATACACATACGGGTCCATATGGTGTCATTACGAGCATTCAACATGCATACTGCATACACAGATTTAAAAGAAAGCAACAACTACAAGTGACATAAAAATTCTTACAATGAGATTCTGAAGTTTACTGGTTTGGCGAACTACTGAGTGTGATAGGTATGTGGAGGAATGATACTCTGTAAAAAACCTCTCAACTTCCTCACTAAAGCTGTTTCCAGAAGGAGGAATGCTACGAACTAAAATGCTAAATTCATGGAATTGAGGTCTTGATGAATAAAAGCAGGAGAGCCTCTTGGATGTAATATAATTATATTCCTGCAGAAAGAAATGAAAGTTAATTTTCAACTCAAGTTAGCTCATTATAAACAGCTATTCTGTCAAACCAGCATCTCATAATGGCAGATTCATAAGATTAAGAACTAGTACAATCTGCACAACTAACAATGTAAAGGTCTCATCCATTACTTGTAAAGGTCAAACCATCATCTATTTTAATATAACAACAAAGCAATCCAACAGATCAGGAAAAGCAATCCAACAGATCAGGAAAATAGAATGGACGGAAAATGTTGAACACAAACCAAGTAGAGTGAGAAGTAACTAATTATCCAAGCTGAATTTGGCCAAGTCACCACTTCCCTTAGATGAATTTGGCCTAAGAAGTTGCTAGTTTTTCTACATTATTGTGACCACAAGACAAAAATAACATGAAAAAATTTACAGAAGAAAGCAACTTACATAGTAAAGAAGAAAACAAACGACACCAGTGATGAGATATGCAGCACAAAAATGAACCCACAACCTGTGAAAAAAAGGAAAATACATGACAACAGTTTCCTATCTGTAAAACATAGTTAAACTGCTTAAATGCATAGCAGGTAATTAGCATGCAACATTCATATTGCTCACAAATTTATATGGAGAATGTGACTCAGGAGAGGGGCAGAAATTTCAGTCCAGCAGGATGAGATTTTTCAACAAACTAACAGATTAAAAAGATGAGCCAGCATAAAAATCTTTCTAATATTTTGCCATTGTAGATGACACTGAGAATAACAAAAGACTCTTCTTAAAGACAGAAACAGGGCCAGGTTTTCTATCCTATTAAAGATAAAAATGAAATATTTATTCATATCCAAGCCACCCTCCCATATTCATAAAGATCCAGTTCTTTTCCAACAGAGGAAGCAGAAACGTAAGAACCATATTCACCAAGTTTGACACACAAAAAACACAAGAAGTATCATCTCCAACAGATTAGAGCCATACTATGATGCAAGTAGCAGGAATAACATAAACAATATCACATTGAGAAACTACAAACATTAAACCATTGTAGCATATTCTTGTCAAAGATTTTACTCCTCATTTGAATACTCAATAAATGTATAGCTTCACTAGTATAGATGCCCGTAGAAGGTACAAGAGCAACAGATTAAAACAAAGAAGATAGAAATCAACATTTGATCCATCCTTCACACTTGCACTTGTTTGAATACTAAATCAAAGCATAGCCTCTAGTACAAATGCACATAAAAGGTATGAGAGAGAGAGAGAGAGAGAGATTAAAAGAAAGAAGATAGAAATCACCATTTTGATCCATCCTTCACATTCGAAATGGTGAATCGCTCCAAGGACTTTTGTGGAAGATCTGAGAAGTCAATGTCATTAAGTTGGTCCCCAAAGTAATTTACTGGGAGGAGAATAAAAATCCCAATGGTTCCAGCTATAGAAAATATTCTCAAACTGCACAAAAAATTTTAGAAAAAAACATTTAGTAGCAGTTGTGGGAATGAATATAATGGGGAACAGGAAAAAAAAAGAGTAGAAATGCTGAATGACAATTTTTAAAATAAATAAGAAGCTAAGCTATATTTACCTACATCGGAGATTACACATACCAAAGACACAAGCGGGCTAAGACTGGTTTTAAAACATGGTAAGTCATATCAATTGATCAGCTGCAGTTCAAAACAGATTGATTGGTAATACTTGTTAAAACTATAAGCTAACACCTAACTACCCGAGTATATGACAAAAATATTAGATGATAAGCCAAAAAAGGAAGCTCTACACTTCTAGATGCAAAAGATAAATCACCACCAATGTCAGTGTATAGCCCATGTTCCAATTGCTGGTTTATCAATAACAAAATATTAAAAAAAAAAAAAAACTACCATTGCGGATTAAGATACGAAACCTACAAATAATCAACATCTTCTCAAAACTTTGAACACTGTGCCATCTAGAATATCTAAGATTATGAAAGATTTCACGTTTTTACTGTTCCTCTTGCAGACTCATCTCTTATTGAAACACCCAAGAGAGTCCCAGACCTAATGCTGCATTGGGAGATAGGCATACTACCACTCCAAAAAACCAGTAGTTTTGATCAATAATGTCAGAACTAAACTGGTAATCAAACTGGTCAAGAGACTGGTTTGGTTCAAACCGGTGATGTCGGCATTATATATTTAAAATGTTATAAGTATTTAGTTACTTTTAATTAAATAAATTTTTATATTCATAGCTCCAAATTATATGTTAAACTTAAAACCTATCATTTTCATTGCTAAAGAACGTAGAAAAAGTCAATAAAAGAGTTTAACGTTGCATTAATTAAGCATAAATATAATATATTAAATAAAAAGAAATTAACATCATAAACAATAATATAATGTACAAATTTATAAACTATAATAATTAAATCATAAGAATGCGATTAATTAAATTATCAAAAATTTCAACCCCAATTATAAACTCATGTTTGAATAGCACCTTGGCAATTTTTTAGCAAGACTGTACCATGAAGAACACAATCCCGAATATTAATAAGCACCTCATGCAGCCCATGTGAATAAATTTTGCATGCTATGAGCTTCAAGCCTGCCTTTACTTTTTCTTGGGCATTGGCCCTGTAGGTTGACATTTAATATAAGGGAAGCAATGCTTCAACTGTGAGTTTTCTCAATATTTTCAAGACCAGTTGAACCAAGTCCATCTGGTTTAGACAGTTGGACAGCAGTTCCACCGATTCAAACAGTTTTTGCCCATTGACCTGGACTGGCACCAGTTCTCGATCTGACAAAACTAGTTTTGATGCATTCAATAGCAGAAATGAAAAGGATATGATTATCATTTTATGTAAATTACTGTAAGCAACTATAATAGAAAGAACCTACTTCTACCAAAAATATTTTTATACAAACATCACAAATTAAATCCACCAGCCTCTGTAACCAAAACTCCCAATCACTCGAGCATGATTGTTCCAAAAACAACAGGAATACCTGAAGATGAAAATGCGCATGTACACCACAGCATCCAAGCCAGACATTGACAAAAGCTCTTCCTCTGAGAGTCGCCATGCTGTCCTCACCCAGCCAGGAGATGGCAACAGCCTCTCAAGATCAAAATGGCTATCTTCTTGAGACTTCCCTTGAGCAACTAAGCGTGGAACATATACATGGCTATTTCCTGGTTGCTTCCTCAATATTGAATACAAAGCCAAGAAGAGAATACAGAGACCAATATTGATGCCGAAAGATGTTAACAGAGCAGCAACAATCATCTTCTATAAATTTGAAAGCCTCCAAGAATTGTGCAACCTATTCTCCTTCCACTCCAAATAACCAGTGCATGCCTGATCAATTTTCATTTATTAATGGACCTAAAAGGATTCACTAAGTTTCCTCAAAAAAACAAAAAAAGAGGATTCATTAAGGTTTGGATCAGTAAGAATTAAACTGAAAAAATCTGCATCACAAGGAATAATAGAAAACGGAACAAAGCTACAGCACAAAAACAAATCGATGGGGCCAACATGAAAGTCATGGTAAGCATTCCATTCTAACTATAGCTCACAAAAAACAACATTTAGTAGTACCTTGAAGGCAATGCTCATGATGACAAAGGCATGCATGAGGATACCTCGTATACATACATATAAGAGAACATCACGTCCAATATTGCACCCTATTCTGTGTGCCTCAAATCCTGCGCATTGCAATCAGTCTCCAGACGAGCAATTCATGTCCCCTGACAGATCTTCAACAGGGCACCACATTGCCCATGGGTGGTATTTACCAAGATACAATATTCAAATTTCTTTTATACCAAAAAAATTAATATAAACAAAACTCTTAGACTACTTTCTGATATGTTGAGTCTTGAATTCAATGATAAATCAGACGAATCTTTCTGAACTAGCTATTTCAAAAATTCATGTAGCCTGATCAACTTCGGGATTTTCATCAATGTCATTATGCAGCTGCCTATCTCATAGACTAAGCCAGTCTCATCCAAGTAAAAGGCATCAAATTCGAAAATAAAAGCAAACAAAACGACGGATTGAAGATGGACAACATTACCACCAAAGGTGCAGATCGGCTCTAAAGCCGGATAATCACACGCGAAGAAAGCGCCGAGCCCAAAACAAAAAGAAAACAAAACACCGAACAAGAACAAAACACACACACACACACACACACACGAAAGTTTTGTCACAGGCAGAGCAGAGAAGCACAAAATCATAGAAATGCTATTTCCAACTTGCTTTCAAATCGCTGTTACCACAAATTCACAAAATCAAAAGCTAAGAAACAAACTACTACTAACCAAGCAAAAACAAATAAAAACACAGGAGAAGATCAAGTAAATACACGCTAAGCGGCAAAAAAAAAAAAAAACAACTTTTCACGACAAACGAAGCAGAGAAGCAGCACAAGCAACGAAAATACTCTCCGTGCGGTACCTTGCTTTCTCGTCGCTCTTCCTCTTCTGCTCCCGAGCTCCCCAACATCCACCGCCTTCCCAAGTTACTCCCAGCAACAGCCGCAATCAACCAAAGCCAACGTCTGCAACGCGACTCGCGTGCCTGTCAGCTTTCAACTCCAGCGCGGAATCTCCCAGGACGGCGCACACGGATTGCAATTGCGCTGTTGGAAACTTGGAATATCACAATCGTTTCCGACAAGCAAAAACAGCATCCTTCTTTCCGTTCTTTCCGAAAAATCGTAGCAACAAAAAAAAACTATATGACTCTGGATCAGCGATTCCAACTTTTCGCGCCAGATACACGTGTCCGAACGTGGCAATTAATACTCGTCCGTAGATTTTCGTTCATGCGCTGCTCCTGCGTCCAGTTTGCGGCTCTACTAAGCAAATATGCCCTTATTCTGGCAGCCACTTCGCAGCTGCGTTTTACTTCTTAACATGTATACAATATATAAATTTGCCAACTGGCCTCAATAATTTTTGCTTTTGTATTATTTGTAAAATGTTTTTCTTTTCACCCAGGATTTATTAATTGGTTGGATGAAAATCATTTTTTGAGAGAGAAGGAGAGATTGATCCTAGATGCCATCCAAACAAGTCAGATTTTCTATCTTTCCTTTTTTTTTTTTTTTTTTTTTACCCCCTACCGAATAGTTTGTGGTTTCAGCACAATGACATGCCCATTTTATTTCTATTTATCTTGCAAGTGATAAGATCTTGTTTCCTCATCCCCAAACACCTACAAAATTAGGGAGAAGAATGCGAGTGTAAGCTGAGTGAGAAGCTTTGGCTTTGACTGATGTGTGTACCTAACCAACCTGGTGGTTGTGAGAAGGAGAGTGGTAGACGGTAGTTGATCATGGCCTTCATTTGCTTCCCATGACTTCCTAAACTGTTTCTTTTGTTGTTATATGCCTTTTGTTTATCATGTACAAAAAGAACATCCATGCGATTTGAGGTGTGGCAAATTCAAATATGGAATTACGCCACCCTTGAATCATCATTAGGGCCTCTTTTAATGTTCTTCTTTTTTCTTTTTCCCGATTATATTGGATACATACTTCCGCCCGCCAGCAGTCCAAAATTTCAGGTGTTGAAGAATATATATGAATTTTTATAAATTTTTTGTATTTTGATTACTATTTTTCTCATTTCTAATATAATATGTCATTTCTCAATGCACAACAACAGCTAGATAATTCCCAAAAGGGCCGCTAGGAATGTGTTGCAGCCAACCGCACACCGTTAAGTAGAAGTGCAACTCGGGCCAAGTTAAGTGTAACCCCCTTGCACGTCGATAGGCGGGCAGACGGATCGAGCGGGGCGGTCCGTATAATCAAGGCGGGATGCGAGCGAGGCGCTAAGTCCTTGACGTGAGCGCGGCACGTCTTGGACGCGATTCGGGATGGATCAGATGCGAGGCATCATGCTGCACGGGGCGACACAGCATGGCGAGTCGGGACGAGCACTGGACGCAGTGCACGCTGACGGGATGCACGTTGCTTATGTGGCGCACGGTCACATCTGACTAGGCGGGCTTGGACTAAGTCGTAGCTGATGTGGACCACTTCCCTTGAGAAGGGGAAGTAGTGGGACAACTCACCATGGGTAGTGGGGAGCCTC
>JAXCLR010000092.1:5454193-5488447 GCA_035584095.1 Annona squamosa | reverse complement strand
CATATAGGCTGGGTCATAGTGCGTGTGCGTCAAGTTGAGTACAGATCAGAGCAGCGGCTTGGGAAATTGCCGATTTCAAGAGCTTGCGTGGGAGTAGAAAGTAAGAATATTGGACTGCAACGCGTCTGACGTGGAGAGCCGAGAGCGTAACTTTTTACAAGCGCGCGAGTAAAACGATGGGGTGCCCGAGCAACGACAGTTTCCAAATCGGGCCCGAGCCCGACATGGCTCGGTGAGATGCCGAGAGGGAGCTTTCGCCATCGAACGCCCGGACAAACTCGGCTTTGGCCGGTACAATCGAAAAAATATAAGATCTTCGCTCGCATGCAAAGACCATCGTGCTCCGGCACTTGCATTGTAGCCGGATGAATTTGTGCCTGATAAATTTTTGTCTAGTCTGTAGATTTGCCTACATTTTAGCCGTGATTATAATTTATCAACATCTTGAAAATATCGATAAAATACTGATTTAATGAAAGTAAATGCATTAAAATTTTAAATTATCTTCCAAAAACTGAATATTTAAGCATCGCAACACTTCTTGGCTTCTGAATTTCTGTGTTGACACCATTTTTGCCTAACGGTTAAATTAATACATAATTCAGTCATTTTGTTTAGCATTACTTGATTTACTAGCATAACAATATTTCAATCAAAGTCAAATCTTAAGTTATACCTACTTAAAAAATACATGATATATGGTCTAGTGCTGTCACGTGCCACCCATTTCTAACGAATTTAATTATTAAAACAAAATTCATTCCCTCTATTGCATTTACATTATTTGCTCGATTAAAAGTTAAATTTTATCAAATCAAGGTTGCGCACAGTCTCCACTAAATAAAGCTCGAATTAATATAATAAAAATTATTTGATTTATATATAAATTTAAAGTTGTTAATTCAATATCTAAACTATCTAAAGCATAAATTTTGCATACTTTAATAATTTAATATCTCTTCTGAGTTTGGATGAAACGAATAAAAGATGATAATTTTGTGACAGAAACGTATTGAAAATAAAAATAAAAAAAGTTATGTTGAAAATAAAAAAATATGTTGCTATTTTTTCAGGAATGTGAAAAATGTTTTTAGAAAATGAGAAATTCCATACTAGAATTATCCTATCCTAACCATGAATAACTCTTGTAGTTTCAGAGCATTGCAATGCATATACAATGAGATCTAAGTATTTTTAATAATTTACATCTGGTCATCGTATAGTATGAGTTCAACAAACTTGACATTTTAATTAAAATGATTTTAATATTATAATAAAACAGATGAAGTTAAATAGAACAAACAAATAAGATATAGATTTAATGATCGAAAGTGTCAAAATGGGGTGTTGCTGTTAAAATATTTTAATGGTGGTAGTGTTGCTAGATTGGCCCCGAAATGTATACTTATATATGAAAACTATGAAAAACGCTTAACCCATTGGCATATGTGAATGTTATATTACTTTACGATATCATTTAATTATACAAGAGTGACCTTCAAAATGGTTTGGATGTTGAATTAATAACTTTAAAACCAATATACTGTACCTTTACGAAACTAGTTATGCACACTTGATTTGCATGAAATTTAGCTTATTAATTAGATAAATAATCTTAAATGTAATAACGATTGAATATTAATTTAATAATTGAAGGAATATGCCACAAATTGAATGACCAAGTAGTTAACATGAGTATTTATATGATGTTAAACGGAGAAGGTTTAAAAATACATTGACCTTATCATTTTTCCTGTGAAATGCACCTACATCGCACATTAAATTAAGGTGGGTTAAGACGAGGGAATACACTATTTTCATAAATAGGGTGATATGAGATTTAATTTTTAATTTTACAAAAATATTTTCTCATTTTTAGAAACAAAATTTACTTTTTTATTTCACGTATATTTTTTTTTCAATGTATAACATCACTTTTTCATCTTACACACTTGCTTAGTGGAAAGTAGGGGTGCAACTTGGGCCAGGTTGAGCCCGGACCAGCCCGTCAATCCTTCAATTTTAGGCAGCATTGAAACTTGATTTTTCATAACCCAAAACCGAAAAACCCGAGGAACCCAATTTATAAATACGAGAAGGTTAGGATTCAAATGAACTCGAGCCCGATTTTCTATTTTATATTTATTATAAAATATATTATATACATACTATTTAAACAATATTTCTTTATATTTTTCGTATTTTATGTTATTGTATCTATATTTGAATATACATTTGGCATATTGTAATTTTATTGTAAATAAAGTATATTATTTCAGTTATATTTATCTTTTATTTCTATCATTCATTTTTACACTTATTAATTTTTTTTCTTTATCTTCGTTTTGATGTTAAATTTTTTCTAAAAATATTATTTACATTACTATTTTAAAAAAATATATAGTTTGATTATATATTGTTATGTTTACCTATATAATTTGTTATTATTATTTATTTATATGAAATTCTAAACTTATCACTTTTAAATAAAATGTAAATTGATCAACATAAATTCTAACCTGAAATTCCGCCCGAACTCGATTTTCAAAAATAGAGTCAGGTTCAGGTTTTACAAATAGTATTAGGGATAGGATTAGCGCTGATATTTTATAAATAGGATTAGAATTAAGGTCAAGATAAATCCGAATTTCATGAGCTTAAATTCCACTCCAAGTCATAAGCCGTGAAAATAGTGGGCAACAAGTGATGTTGTGTCACCGTTGAAGCACCGCTATTTAAGTATTTTGGAAAATATTTATATATTTCCAGTAGCTCTGTAATTATGGATTTATCTGAAAACGTCACTGAATTTTTTTAGTTGGTACCAATGAAAAGGACCCCGATGGCATCTGGGTGGCTTTGCGTTCTAAGCCTAGATGGACGGTTGGGATTGACAGGGGATGGAAGTTGGACGACTGGCGACGGCACGTGGGCTCTAGGAGAGTAGGACCGCTTGCTGCTGTCAGTCCGGTGGTTTTTTTTTTGACAAAAGGGTAAAAATTTTTTGAAAAAGTTGTCAAATTAAAATCTTTCAATTTAAAAATTTTCACTCTCTATAATTACTCTTTTTTAAATTATTTTTTACACATATTTCTATACAACAACCCTACTTTTCAATCATTTCTACACAACTATCAATACAAATAACCTATTTATTTTAAAATTATACTCTTTATTCCTCATCATTACCCCTGCACTATCACATTATTTTCTACTGATTTGACAACTGTTACCTACAAAACTTTTCATCAAAAGTTTTACAACTTTTCAAACACACCCTAAGGTAAAAAAATGTCAACTAAAACTTTTCAATTTAAAAATTTTCATTCTCCATAATTACTCTATTTTTTAATTATTTTTTTACATTTTTCTATACAAACTATCCTATTTTTCAATCATTTCTACACAACTACCCATACAACTAACATATCTATTTTAACTTTATTCTCTTTACTCCTCATTATTACTTCTATTATATCATATCACTTTCTATTGATTTGATAACTTCTACTCCAAAATTTTTTCATCAAAAGTTTTACCTCCAACTAAACACACCCAAAGTCAGTCCGATGTTAAGAGACTGGTTATTGGGGCCATCCGGACAACGCACATGTAGATGTTTCGAGGGGTCTGGAACGTAGAGAAAGGGCAGTAGTATGGTGCGGAAATTTTGATAAAAAGTCCCACCTTGCTGAAACTTTTATTAAAAAGCCGCATCATCAGGAGATAAGGCTGCAGGTGCCCAGTTGTGCCTTGTACATGAGTGGTCCACCGGGGATCAAAGGGCAGGGCTGAGAAGGTAGGCCACAGTGATTTACGGCGTTGTGCACCTCTAAATGTACAAGAATAAAATTTGGGAAATATAAAATATCAAACCTTAAGAAAATAAAAATAAATTCATGTTTCCACTAAGAGGAGCCCTGCTAACCACCCTAAGTCAGGGCCTAACTAGGCCCTAAAACTTCTCGCTTTGAGTTGGGCTTGTCGGTTTTGGCTACGTGGAAGTTTTAAAAAATGTAAATAGAAATGGTGGTGGTAAAAATAAAAATACCCATGAAGAAGTGCTTGTATACTGTATATAAAAGTAACCGATTCTCTTACTGCATGATATTTAACTCATTGCAACAACCTTACTTTCTTTTTCGTTTATTGTGGATATTTTCAATTACCACTTTCTAAATTTCCAATAAAAAAATTTTAATTTTATCTTTATCTATTTTGTTACTAATATTGCACCGGATTTAGCTGACATTATCTTAATCTTTTGCGCAAGTATCCATCTAAACAAGAGAAGAGGTGACAAGGACCCGTGAAAAAATTGTTAAAATGAATAATAGAATTGTGGACCATGATTGTTGGAACAAATTAAGCAAGACATTAATTTCAAATATAACCACATTTTTTGGGTTTTATTTAATGCACTTGGGTGCACTTAGCTTCAGTGTGCTCGGGTGTATTTAATCTATTTTTAAATATTTTTTTAAAAAATTTAATAAAATCATTAAATTAAGTGTATTTATCATGCATAATAATTTACTAATTTTAAAAAAAATTTAGATTTGTATAAATCAGTTGACATTTTTAAAAAATTAAACACTTAAATTAACAGTTGTGTAAAAAAATTTCAAAAAAATAAAAAAATTTGAGTATTTACACCTGGGTGCACTTGCCTAGGTGCGCCAGAGGTAAGTGCACCTAGGTGCACAAGATCAAAATCCTACGTTTTTAGATATAACTTTGTCTTATAAAATAAAATGATAAAATGTCAAATACGGCCATCATTATCCTTTATATTTTCAGATATAGCAACATTGCCAGTTTTGCTCATGCATTTTATCAAAATATCATTAATTAACTAAGTATATTTTCCTTTTCTCAAGTGAATAGTGATTTTTATTGCACATTACTTATGACTTTGAATTTTGATGATCATGTGCACTAATAACTAATTTGTTTTACTTGTCCAAGTTAAAGTTTCAGTTAAAAATATTTTAGTAAAAATATATAAACAAAATGGATGATGTTGTCATATTTAAAAATACAGTAATGTAATCATATTTATCATTTTTATAAATATATGATCATATCTAAAAATAAGGATAAAATGTCACATTTGGAACTAACTCTTGAGTAAATATAAAAGAGAGATGATTTTTTTAGCTTGGGTTAAATAATAATGATTTACTTGACCCACATCAAAAATTCATTAATTTTTTATTTGTCTTCAAATACTTGTTTATCAAAGTGTATTTAATATAAAGATAAGATCCCATGTGGTTGGCCATGAGAACTTTTTTTATGCATTTAAATATTTTTTTTATTTTTAAATATAGTGACTTTTTCGTAATTTTCGAACTCAAAAAATTATGAAAATGCCACTGTATTTAAAATAAAATTATTTAAAATTATTTAAAAATATTAAAAATTAGTTTATAAGTTAAATATACTTAGCTCTACATGTTTATAAGTAAATTTAAAATTAAAGTCTTTATTGGTTTATAGGTTTATAGCTCCCATGCATCCGACCGCACTCATTTACCTTTTTTTAATATATAAATTAAGTTTTAACATTTTTAGATATATGTGTATATTTTTTTAAGACTTTTAGACTCGTGTATTTTAACCATTTTGAAAAACGGCTAAAATAACTTTTATTTAAAAGTCTAAAAAAATACATGCATATATTCAAAAATAATAAAACTTGATTTGTATGTTAAATACATTTATATTAACAAAATTATAAAAAACAAAAAATAAATGTAAATAAATTTTTTAAGATAGACTTTGTAAGTCATTGCTTAGCGGGGCTAATACGATCACGTCTTAATATAAAATAATGTTTCATAAGACGATAAATTGTTTCCACAGAAGATAAATTTTTCCATACACTTTGGTTGAAATTACATGGGTTTTGGCAAACTCCAACCTTAACTTTAACTATAAAATTACGTGTTAATTGCAAATGTACCCACTACTTTATTCCTAATTCCAAGCATACCCAATCCATAGTAAAAATCATTAACTATGATTGAAAGTGACCAAAATACCCATTAAATCTAAGTTTCATCTAAATTAATAAATAGGAAGAAAATCTAGCTAACACAAGATTTGAGAAAGTTGAATTTTCCAAGACGTGGCTATTGATAATGACTTTAGAGGATAAAAAATCTAAATTTAAAGAGTATTTTGGTTATTTTCAATCATAATTAATGATTTTTGGGAGTGGTATGCTTGTAATTAATAGCATACTCAGTGGGTATGAATGAAAATTTTCAAACTTAATGAATATGGTTGGAATTAGAGGTGAAATTAGTGAACACATTTATAATTAATCGTAAAACTAAATTTCATTTAGGTTTTTAGTTAAACATTAAAACTTTGTTTAGGTTTGCATTGGTTGCTTTGTGTGAGAGAAAATGGATGTGAGCTTTTGCCCAAATAATATTTTAGAGCTTTCATATTAAGTGCTTTTGACTTGTGTTTCACCTTTAAAACAAAAATAAGCACATCCATAAATTACTTCTCACGTAAACGAATAATAAATTTTTAGAAGGGAAGGGTTTAAATGCCGCATAAGGGCATGTTTGTTTAATTTAAAAACTTTTAAAACTAAAATTTTTCACTCTATGTAAAGACTTTATTTTTTAATCATTTTCACATATTCCTATACAACTATTTTATCTTTTAATCATTTCTATATAGTTATCAATGTAACTAACCTATCTATTTTAATTTTATTTTCTTTATTACTTATTAATATTCATATTATATAATATTATTTTCTCTTAATTTTAAAACTTTTAAGCTAAAAAGTTTTTTTCTAAAAATTTTATTACTCTCCAAATACACTCTAAACATAAATGCAAAAAAAATCCTAAGGTTGTGTTCGGCTAAATGGCTAAGCTTAAGGCAAGATACAAGATGATAAATTCGAATACCATGTTTAGAAAAGAAATGTTTCCTTTTACCTAGAGTGTGTTTTTTATGATTAAATTAGTCGTAACATGAAGCCACGGAGTTTCACTTTATATGGAGGCGCAGATGATCATTTCCGAAGCCCTAAACGGAGCCCAATCCCGACTTAGTTTAGCTTTTGGTTGGTTTAGGATTACTTAATTTTTTCACTTTAAAATTTTCACATGTGCACTAAAATTTACCATAATATCACCTATCATCATATCACTTTATACGTTTCATCCATACTCATCAAGTTTGCCCCCCAAATTGAATAAGGGGATTTTTTTTTCCGTTATTCAAAAATATTAAAAATATCTAAAAAATATAAAATCTCATAAGAAATACATGCTTGGCCCCATATGCTAGAATAAAAAACTAAAAAAAAGTAAAAAATTTGGTAATACAAAATTTTGCACTGAGGCTCAATGCAACCATTTGTGTTGGATTGAACTCCCATATATAGAAAAGATAAAGAAAAAGGAAATGATCTATTAGCTTGGGCTAAGGAAATATTTCGCTTAACTTATTTTAAAAAATTTATTTATAATGTTTTTTATTTTTTATATATTTATTTATCTAAGTGTATTAAATATACAAATCAAATTTTACTATTTTTTGATACATGCATGTATTTTTGAGATTTGTAAACATATATGTATATATATGTATTTAAAATACCTTTATCTTTAAAAATCTTAAAAAATATACACATATATTCAAAAATGGAAATTTGGTTTGTACGTTAAATACATTTAAATAAATGTGTGAAGAAAATTTTTTAAAAATATTATAAATAAGTTTTTTGAAATAATCTAAGCAATACATTTGTTTAGTCTGGGCTAATAGGATCGTTTCTCTAGATAAAACTAAATAAAAAATTTAAGGCATGATACATTATTTTATATTGACGATTGCATGCATGTAATGTCTACATGCAATATTTTGAAAAAATTTCGGATGATTTAACATAAGTGGACGAAAGTGCATTTTTGTTTTTTTGATAACTTGGATCATTTACAAATTATCTTTAATGCCTAATGAAATATCAGGTCTAGTTTATTTAGAATATTAGATAAAAGTTATAAAATGCGGAAATGGATGCTTAAAGAGATATTTATATCAAAATGGAAGCTTATTTTGTCATAATTGTAAATTAATCTTATTTCCTAAACATATAAAGAAAATTTAAGATCCATTTCGCTAGACATTGATTTTTTTCACTAACCTTTCATATAGTTTTACGTTTTAACTTCTAAAAGAATATATTTTTCTACTTTTTATTTTTTGAAAGAAATATTTTTCTATTATAAAATCTCTACGGTCTATTCTCTTGTTCACATTTTCTATACAATTACTTTCGTGTCTGTTTCATTTACATTCTTTTTTTTCTCAATTATTATTCTACTCATACCATATCATATTTTTTTCTTGCTTTTTAAATTTTTTTCATAAATGCAAGTTTTTGAAAGACGAATCAAATAAATATCTAAAGTTTTTAAAAAATACAAGAGGAAATATAACATCATAGGCATCACAAAGGTATAAGCGACGGCCCATCATAAACTTTCCAATATTGCTAAGTGTAAGAAAGTTTATCAAATGATGATTTTTCAATGAGAAGCGCTTGAGTGGTGCTGTTTGGACTCAGCCCAGTTGCGCCACTTTGGTGCTCCGCTCAGAGTCTTCTATTGGAGAATCCTTCTAGTTTAGCCTTTCCAACTTTCACGCTAAATCCAAATCTCCCTCTAAACGTATTATTCTTTTCCTGGGTTCGATTGTTGCAATGTGTATTTTTTCGACTCATTCAATGATGCAAACGACATGACTTTGGTTGTTGGTTGAAGAAATGCAACCAAGTGAAGTAGTAGATTTCAAAAGATATGTCTTATTGCATGTATCAAACAGCTCCTTATTAAAGTTATAAATAGAGATAGCAGTCATAGACTTAGTTATATAACAAGTCTTGGGTTCGATTGTTGTCATGTGTATTTTTTCGACTTATTCAATGATTCAAACAACATAACTTTGGCCGTTGGTTGAAGAGATGCAACCAAGTGACGGGACAGATTTCAAAATATGTGTCTAATTACATACCTTTTCAATCAAACCGCTCCTTATTCAAGCTATAAATAGATATGACATTCGGGGGATTTCAGAATCTCAATAATCTACTCATTCTTTCTTCTCTTCGGACATCCTAGTGTCTTATTGAAGACAACTGTTGCTTCTGTCTTAATTTAGACATTGCGTGTCTAAGTCTTTGATTTGCAAGATTGTCATATAGTTTTGAAATTCTCTCCATTTATCGAAGAATTGTATTTTCAAGTATTTATGTGTCTAGAAAAGATGCTACTTTCTATTCTAGTTTAGGTTTCGCTTTTTGTCTTTTGGGAGTAATTGCAAAATTACCCTAAGCAGCAAATAGGGTAGCAAAATTACCTTAAGGAAAGTGACTTCATAACACGCCTGAAGTGAAACTTGATTTTAATTTTAGCTTTTCCACTTTCCTTAATTCTCTTCTTTTTTATAATTTGCCCCAACAGTTTTAAGGTCCAATAAGTCAAAATAATTTTTTTTTCTACTAAAGTCTCATCATTTAAATTTGGGCTTCTTATTGGTTTTTAGAACATCTCTAAAGGTATTGTTCTAAGGCCTAATAAGTCAAAATAATTTCTTTTTTCTTTTTTACTAAAGTCTCATCATTTAAACTTTAGACAGTGACCTCTTATTAGTTTTTAGAACATCTCTAAAAGTATTGTTCTAAGCCCCAATAAGTCAAAATAATTTTTTTTCTCTATTGAAGTCTCATCATTTAAACTTCAGACATTAGCTTCTTATTAGTTTTTAGAACAACGCATTTCACCAAACAAGCTACAGTCGTAGTGAAAGAAAAAAATGATTTCAAATCTAAACCAAGCCTTCAAACACTACCTTTGGGTAGTTATAGTATTCCTGTGCTAGGACTTTTCCCGAAGGGGATGATGTGGAAGTGTCCTCTCGTAAAAGGCATAGAGTGGGGCAATCGAGTTGGGTTACGAATGCATGATATTCCAAAGTAATTTTATATATTTATCATAATTTTATCTTCATAATTATATAAAATTCAATTCATTGATTATATTGAACAAAGTTAATTTCAACTATAGCCACAACTTATATTAGTATTTATAAATATAATTACTTGTTTATGAAAATGACATAGATGACATTATATTTTACCCTTAATTTTTTTGACTCGCATTTTACCCCCAATTTTAAATATGATAATATCCTTAGATTTTTGTTAGATAACACAGAAAAATTTATTAAAATTAATAAATTTGCGATTGCCTTTCTTTTAAAATAGACATTGTGTACATGCAGGAGTTTTTTTTTTTTTGAGAAGTGCGCGTAGAGGAGTTTTTGAATTTACTTTTGTTTTATTTTTTATATCATTTCGTTGAATTTTTATAATATATAAATAAAGCAGCGTTTTTAACAAATAAATACTTTAACATATTAAGATTTTTTAAAGTGTTTAAGATTAACTTCAAATGATTGTTATCTTTTGACCAATATAAATATTTAATTGGTATATAAGATTAAAATTAATGAATAAGTTGAATTTATATAATCAGTAAACAGAATTAATTCAATACTTACCATAGCGTGGAGGCTTCATGCTTGCCTCTTGTTTATAATTTTAAAATATATTTTTAAATCCAAATGACTTATGGTGTTATTTATGTGCATTTATTAACGATTCAAAAACTACATATACTTTAGACTCTTATACATTATACATTTTTTTAAATGGTTACGATTCAACATATGTATGGATCTAGCTTCAATATATACATTTGTTTAAGTTTTTAAAATTTTTTTTTATTTTCAATTTCATGTGGGCACACGTGTACCTAATTTATATATCAAAATTTATCCCTTTGAATACATATATATTTTTTATAATTAACAATTTCAATCCCCATTTAATGTTAAATATGAGTAAAAATTCTTGATTCCTGAAATTATAAAAATGTATAAATCTAAAATGATAAATTTTAGTATATATAAGATTATATGTGGGCGCTTATAAAAAAAAAGATTATACGTGGGCCTGTAAAAAATGAAAAACAAAAAAAGTGAAAAATATGGCTCAAAACAAGTGTATTCATTGAGTCTCAATATATACATATATTTGAATCATAGGGGGTGTTTGGCAACAACCAAAACTTTTCACCTAAAACTTTTCAATCTAAAACTTTTCACTCTCTACAACTCTTCTATTTTTTAATTATTTTTTTACATATTCCAATATAAACCACCCTACTTTTCAATTATTTCTACACAATTACCTATACAACTAACCTATCTATTTTAACTTTATACTCTTTACTCCTCATCAATACCCCTATCATATCACATCATTTGACAACTTTTATTCTTCAAAACTTTTCACTAAAAGTTTTATCCATTCTCAAACACACACATAATCTTTTAAATTTTTTTTTAATAACTATACATTCACTATCAGAAATGATATTTTTTATATGACCTGAGTTTCGAATGATTTTTTTTCATAATATGGTAAAACAAAGATATGCTAAACATAATAAATATTTTAGATTTTTAAAATATACTTTAAAATTTTTAAAAAAATCAATGATGAGTAGGGAGCTCCAAGCTGACGGTAAGTATCGAATCACAATTACTCATCTATAGAATAATTCTAAATATAACAATTGCAATAGGAAAGTTGTCTCTTTTTTCAATAATATAACCTCCAGGTCAATCGACCATCAAGTTTATTATTGCAACTCAGTTAGTGAGAAGAATGGTTTGTAAAACTAATAAAAGTCCTTAGTTTTGACCCAAAGAAATGTCAAACTTGCAGATTCAGACGAGATATTTTACAAGGCTGCTTGGAGAGTCAAAAGTCAAAACTTCCATATCCAAAATTCTGGTGTTCGGCTGGCGGATGTTCCAAACATTCTCCCCAGTTAATCGGGTCCGCAGGGGAACGCAAGTTGTGGGGTGCGTCGACGAGGGGACGAGGACAGATCTCTCATATACTTTGGAGTTGTGGTCATTGTCCGGGATTGACATTAGCCAATTCAAACAGAGATACTGTAGCAGCTTCACGGTTTCATGCGTGTAACAGACTCCTTTCGCGAGCTGTCTATGATACTGAGAAAATTGTGAGAAGGCTACCATATATGCTGCACCATTCTGCGATACATATATAGGGATGTGGTGGGAAGCTCTTAATGAATGTGGACGGTAGGTTTCGTAATAGCACCACGATAATTGGCCTGAACGCTGTACTACGGGATTGGGATGGGAATTTCGTGGGGGCATTGTTAATGGAAGCTGTGGGTGTGCTTTAAGTGCGGATCCAGTGGTGTGTTTTCGGATGCATTGGAGTTCGGTTTACACGAGTGTACTTCATTTATTATTTTTTTTGAAACTTAAATATTTAAAATTTTCAAAAATGTTAAAAAATTAATACACATAAGATTAACAGTTGTGTAAAAAAAATTTTAAAAAAATAAAACAGAGTGTATGCACCTAGGTACATAAGATAGCAACCCTTTTAAATGATACTATATTTTTAAAAATCGAATTTATATTTGGAATGAGAATATAATGATGTATATTAGTAACGAGTAAAGTTGTATTGGAAATAGATAATGTACGATTGAAAGTTTTAAAAAAATTGTCTTGAAAATTGAAACATTATTTAAGAACAGTAATACAAATTTAATTTAAGAATTTTATATGGTGTGGAATATGCCCTCAAGCAATTACAAAAAGTTTAGGGTGGACTGCGGAGCTATATATAAATGCGGAAGAAGTTACAGGTGGAGAATAACTCTTTAATCTTTACAGAATATTATTCAAGCGACCGTGGGAGCATTTGTCGAGGAAAATAAAGGCCATCAATTCACATAGAGACGGGATTCATTTTCAACATGTGATGCAGCCATGCATGAAGGAAATATGATGGCCCATTTATTAGCCAAGTTTGCATCGCCAGTATGTATTGTGAATATGCTCCATAAAGATAAAGATTTATCAATATATGAGCGTGGGTGTACGTCCTCTTCTTGAACCCACTTCTCCAAATTGAAATTTGGAGGCCAGCGGAGTAGGGTACACCCTTTTTATCAAAAAATAGACTCTATAGTCGTGAAGCCACATACGACTGTGCTAGAAATTAAATTTAGGGTGTGTTTGGTTAGAGGTAAAACTTTTGAGGAAAAGTTTTAGAGGTAGAAATTGTCAAATCGATAGAAAATAATGTGATATAATAGGGGTAATGACGAGGAGTAAAGAAAATAAAGTTAAAATAGATAGGTTAGTTGTATAGGTAGTTGTGTAGAAATGATTGAAAAGTAAGGTAGTTTGTATAGAAAAATGTGAAAAAATAATTAAAAAATAAAATAGTTATGAAGAGTGAAAAATTTTGTGTTGAAAAGTTTTAATTGACAAGTTTTGGCCCCAAACAAACACACCCTTAGTATTAGTCTGATGTTGGAGCAAGCCTTTACGATCTGACAATGGTGCGTCCTAAACTGGGGCAGAACACAATTCAATATTTTACATCCCTTTGTCTTATAAAGGTATTTTAAAATCGAAATAGGGTCAATTTAATAAATAGTATTTATTAAGTTAATATAAATTTTTTTTAAAAAAAAGAAAATATAAAATCACTTTTTACGTGTGGAAGAGGTAGAAAAGTTGTTTCCACTGATTACCAAATCGAATAACGCATCTTAGCTAGCCAGCTCATGTATTTGAAGGTTATAGTTTTGTAGTAAGTTATTTAAATAGCACAAGTGCTAAAGTAAAATATTCCAATTACTGTCATTAATTAATCCACTAATCTATACACAATGCTACTTTTAACAGAATAGGAAATAATGTCACCAAAAAAAGGGTACTTTACAAAAACAAATAATTATTACTAACAATATAACAATATAGATATGAGGATGAGAAAAAGAAAAACTGTTGAAAATAATCTTGCCGTCATGACATCAAATTGTAGCTTAAAAAATGCAGTGATTTTACAAATACCCTTGCATGGTTTGATCGATATTGTCATTATCTTACGGTAGTTTGTAAAATTTATACGTATACCCGGGCTTCCAATTATTTTGTCAAACATCTAAGCCGTTGGTCGGAATAAATTACTTGCTAAATTACGAGTACGCCTCCAACATTAGAATTTCCAAAATCACAAGGACTGTGTCTCTCCCTTGCACTGATAGTACAGTCATACAATGCTGCGATTAGCATCAGCCGCACATATTTTCAAATATTTCAACCTCGCGCGCTGATAAAAAATGTATTTTTCTTAATTTGTTTTTAAATTTTTTACTGTATTTTAATTTTTAATTTCAAAGTCATAGAAATGACTAAGATGCCACTGCTTGGAAATTAAAAATAAAATGCTTACACTTCTGAAAAATAGTAGAACTTGTCATGTAAATTAAATGCACTTAGAGAGAAATTCTATAAAGAATTTTAAAAAATAAAAATACATGTTTTTTCAAAAGTGAAAAAACGTGTTTTTAGCCGAAGAAGATCACGTCATTTCAAGCTCACGGTAAGCATCCACTCAAATCATCTTTGAGGAGAGCCCATATATTTACAATTTAGTAAGTTCGTTTTTTTTAAAAGAAATTTAACTGGTGTAAGATACTTGGAAGATGTGAATAATACGTAAATTATAAGAATACTGGTGAAACTATTTGAATATATTTGCAAAACTCCTTATGGAGCATAAAATAATTATATTTGTATTCCACGTGAGCACAAGCAAAACAGAGATTGTTGACCCGAATTTACGGTGATTACACTAGCTGAATGCTATTATTATTATTATATTAAGCCGTCTGGACATTTTTGGAAAGGAGAAATGATATGGTGGTTTTTCCAATACATAGCAATGAAAAGGGTTGTAAACGTAAAAATTGCAATGCATAGAAATCAATTCCCACCTCACGTATTCATCTTCCTGTCCGCCTCCCCCTCCCCCTCCCCCTCCCCGTTCAATTTTCAGAGAGAGCGAGAGCGAGATGGATTCCACATCATCATCGGCTTCTGCTGCCGGCAGTGTTGCAGGAGGAGGAGGAGATGCGACGGGCGTCGTCAGAGACTTCTCCCCTTCCATCATCTCCAAATGGACTGCCGCGATCTCCCGCCGCTACCAGCACCTCCTCGACAAATCCACCCCTCACGTCCTTCGCCGGTGGGCAGCCTTCGTCGCCATCGCATTCCTCTATGTCCTCCGCGTCTACTTCCTGCAAGGCTTCTACATCGTTTCGTACGGCCTCGGAATCTACATCCTTAACCTCCTCATCGCCTTCCTCTCCCCTCAGGTCGATCCCGAGATCCAGGAGCTCGTCGATGGTCCCACCCTCCCAACCCGCGGCTCCGACGAATTCCGCCCCTTCGTTCGCCGTCTCCCTGAATTCAAGTTCTGGTGCGCGTCCAGATCTCCTATCCCGTTCCTTTATTAGATGTTGATGCTGATTCAGTTCCTTTATTGAATGTTGATGCTGATTCATCTTTGGTTGGGTAATTATGCTAATTCTTCTGGGGATGGTTTTGATCGGTATCTTTATTACTTAGACCTCATAAAATAATCCATTAAGCATTAATCCAAGATTCCTTCGAAATTCCCAAGAAATTGGTTCCTTGCTACATGGTAAGATGTTTGAATGTTGGATAGGTTAACTTACATGAGGAGACGGTGAAGATACTGGATGGCTTGAATGTTCAATGCTCCATTTCTCACTGCATTTGTAATGATACTAGATGTGCAATCTTCGAAACACTGTTTGATTTCTTTCGCTGTTTCGTTGCGATCAGTTGTATTATAATGAAGTCTTGCCTGGACTAATATCGCGTGTTTTGATCGCCATCAAGATTTTTTCCTGTGACAGCCAGAAGAATTGTGTTATGACAGCTGTATTCATTGAGTAGTCCTCTTTTGCTGGATGACATCTGAGGAGGACTTTTCATTGTGTCCCTGAGACACTGTTTATGATTGCAGCATGTTGCACTAGGATGGTATTATATGCCATTATGAATATGGTGATCCCTTGCTGTTGATTCAATCAACTACTACCGACGAGAGTGATAGGAGTATTGATACCAATAAGTCTAATAATGCAGCTGATTATTTTAAACTGCTTACCTATGGTATGGTTGTATATAAAATAGTTACGCTTCATATAGATGTGTCTTAAAAGAATTACATTGATATTGTCAGAATTTACTGCTTTCTAGTTTGTTCATTCTGTGAGTTTTTGTTGGAACTTTGAAGTGTGATGATTGCATAAAGGTTTGCTTATGCTAGCAATTTTTTTTTCTCTAAACGATTAGGAGTAATGGCAGAATGATTAAAATGCACAAATGCAATACATCTGAGTAGAAAGATAGCCTGCCTATCTTTCCCTACACATGACGCACAACATGCACACCCCAAGTTGCATTTGTCTTTTTATGGGAAGCTTCGTCTTCAGAGCACAACCTAGGCCTTATTATTCTGGTTTTCTTTCTTCGATCTTTACCAATGTACATGACAAGAAACTATTGTCAACATGAACATGACAGTGCCTGCCCCTGCTGCCCCAATTCTTTTGACAACAGAACTTTGAAGAATCCACTAAAAAACTGCCATGATGGGTGATTGCCAATGTTTTGCTGTTCCTTGGTATAATAACCAATTCACTGCAAAATCACAGTCGTTAATGATAGCAAACTGCCATGACAGTTAATTATCAGTACTTTGCCTTTCCTTGGTAAAAATCCTTGCATAATCAATTCAATGCAAATTCTAGTTTAAAATGATATTACTGGAATCCATCACCTGGCATCAAATCTTCTCTCATATAAATTGTGCCAATGAGCAGGCCACGAATTACTGATTAAGAGATGCTACCTCACTCATGCTGATGGAGTTGTTGGAAACGATGCCAGTGTTATTGTCAATAATGTATCATCTTGGGCACTCTTGGTATCATGATATGGTTAATTTTCTATGCATTGCCTGACATTATATCTGCTTTATTAATTATATCAAGGATATTGGTGCATGTGTAACTAAAATTGTCTGTCTCAACAGGCCTTAGCAACAATATTGCTGTTGTTTGCTACTGATACCAATTCCCAGGATTAGAATCCACACTGGATTTTCATTACTATTTGTTGTTTAGCATGTCAGACTCAAAAAATTTGCTGAGTTCTACTTTAGGCATGTTTTGGGGAAGAACTGGGCTTATTTAGAGAGGTGGGAGGAACCTTAAAATATGCTGGTCATTTTGGAAGTGGAACAAGCCTGTGTGACATTAGGGCAGTGGATGTCCATTATGAGGAAGTTGCAGTGTGATCACTTGCGAACTGCATCATGCATCAAGATTGTGTTTGAAGCCTCTCTCTCTCTCTCTCTCTCACACACACACACACACACACACACACACACACACACACACACCCACTCACTCACTCTAATAATCCCCTCTGGCTGTAAAAAAATGAGTAAGATTTGACTATGGATTTTTATCCTGATATATTATTGGTTAGGAAAGTAGATATGCATGGCGATTGGCAATATATATGAGGGTGAAATTGCTTTGCTAACTGATTGTTTCTCCTCCCAACAGAAATGTAAAATGGCAATCCTAGCTAAATGCTGGGGATGTTTATTCCAGAGTGTAGAATAGTTTTCAATTTCATGATAGTGAAACCACCTTGATCATTTCATTCCTTTTAGTGGTAGGGACTTTTAAAGCGTCAGTTGGATATCTATTTTAATGATTTAGCATCTTGTTTTTCTCATGTAGGTACTCCCTAACAAAAGCCTTCTGCATTGCTTTCGCCATGACTTTCTTCAGCATTTTTGATGTGCCAGTTTTTTGGCCAATACTGCTCTTCTACTGGATGATGCTGTTTATACTCACAATGAAGAGACAAGTCAAACACATGATCAGATACAAATATGTACCCTTCTCATTTGGTAAACAGGTATTTTGTTTAAAACTTGTATCCTCATTGCCTGACTTTGTTAATTCTAGAACTGACATTCTGGCGTTTAATTTTCCTTGTTTCAGCGCTACGCAAGGAAGAAAGCAACCGCACCCACTGACCCAGATCTTCCAATGGATTGAACTGTTCTGCAGGTGATACGATGTCTTCATCATACCACCTACACCCACATGCATCTGCATGTATATAATAGTTCTCACTGATTTTCTTTCCTTTTTCTCTAATCTAGGAACCTATGGAGGAATCTTCAGAAGTGCGGAAAACACCTGGAAATTTGATCCTGGGTCAGCACACGGGTATTTTCAATTCCATCTCCCCAAGCGAATGAAGCGGGCAAGATACAAGATGGGGGAGAGGAGATGATATCCCTAATGCATTGAGTTTCACCCATTTCATTTTAGTCAATATGAGAGTCGTAAAGTATCAGGTGCAACAGTAAGTTACAGTTTCTTATGCAGTGACATTAAAACAGCAAATTCCTGCCTAACAGAGTTTGTGGGAGGTCTGCATCTTGGTGCTTGTTGAATGATTAAAAAGGGAAAGCAAAATGTAGTTGAAAAAAAAAATTAATAAAGCAGTAGAGGAATATGGATTTTTTTTTTTTTTTTTTTTTGACACAGAAGCAGGAGATTAAGGATCATTGTCTGGTTTTGTTTTTAACTCCATAACAAGTGTGCAAACTGGGCTGGTGACCTGAAACAAGCAGTGTAACTGTGTAAGCATTCGGACTGCCAATCATCCTCGTTCCTTTTTTTTTTATTAAAAATAAATAAATTCTGAAGTAGATAAGGTGTTTTGAATCTTTTATCCAGATGGAAATTATCCACTGAGCGTCCGAACTCATGCAGAGAATGGTTAATCTAAGGTGAACGTGCATCGCTAATCCAAACAATGTAGCGCCTCAAATGGTAGGCACCATGATGGACTTGGCATGCAAGTTGCTACTTGTTGAGCCTACTTAATATGAAGGTCGTGAAAATTTTCAATTGGCGTGTAAACAAAAAAGATGTACAAGTAATGCCTAATAAATACAAATTTTTAGGGGCTGAAATCCAAAGAGACCATCAACATATGACGTACTCAATGTATTTTTATCATCGTTAAAATATATTACGGTCACTAGGCATCCCCTTTTGTTGAATTTTGTTGGGCATATGGATAATGAATAACATTCGAACTCCAATGCGGGCCCGGTTGACACCAGCAATGGCCTGTGTGCCTGCTGGTCCGTGATTAAATCTCATTAGGAGCTACTGTCTTGTGAGCTGGGAGCTTTGTCTCTTGTGTAATCCATTCGACTCATCCATAGTTGATGTAAGAGGGTTGTAGATGAGATGAAAATGAGGGCTTGATTTGCAGAAAGGAGATACTGTAGGATAGATTTCAGATGAAATTATCAAAATAAATAAATAAATAAAATTATGAACAAGTTTGGGTTTTATTGATTGATTGCCAATCCTGCATCTAGTGCCCCACCTTGTAGGAATTGATAGATACGTATTGTTAAAAATTCAACATGTCCGTAATTGAGAAAGAAATATTGTGGCCTGAAGCAACTCATTTACTGCAAATGACAAAAGGAATGTGAGGCAGATTTTTGTCGTGTTCTGCAAAGGGATTGCTACCGAGCTTTTACATTTTAACGTAGAAGTAGATAAGTATATCCAATACGTAGTACCTTTTTTTTTTTCTTGATGTAAGTAGTACTCCTTAGCAATATTATCTGTGGTATTATTAATTTCTTGGAGGCCGGATAAAACATCTTCTAGATATATTTTGATTTCAACGACAGCATTGGATCTGTATTATCTCTGTTTCATCAACTGTCCTACATCTATGGAATCGGTCTCATTGAAGCGAATTCGTAGAACCCGTGGATTTGGTACCACTATAATGATTAAATTAAAATCCCATCCGTCCATTTCATTTGAAATAATTCATTTTGGTAAGAATCGAGTGTTTATCCAAACCAAAGATCCGCATGATCCGCCAACTAGGTCGCAGCCCGATAAGGGCAGCTGCTCAAGTGAACGCGGGTTCAGCCTCTGTCGGTAGACTCTCTATGACGGAAGTCTGTTACCTCGTATATGAATAGATGGGGGTACTCGGGCCGGGTTAGAATCTGTTTAACTTTGACTCTACCTTCAAAAAATTTAGTTCAACTCTACTTTTTATTTTATATTTGAACAAAGTTGATCTGATCCTCACCTTTTTTTAATAAATATCTCTATAAATTTTGGGTTGATTTTTCGGAACAATGAGTCAAGATGAAAAAGTAAGTCGAAGCGTAATAGTTTAAAAAACTTATATGCATATTAATATAACATCTATAATATAAAAAAAGTTAAATAATTAATATTTTACTATTTAAAATTTGAGTTACAATTAAGATAATTAATTTGTAAAATAATGACATTTATTCTTTCAAGTATAGACAACATTGATAATACCTTTTATTTTATTAATAAATAAAAAAGAGGACATAACTTAGATAACATATAGAAAATTCATAAATAAAATATATTCACATAAATAAGTATAAAGTTAAAGGTACATCAATACGAATTATATTCACACTAGTAAGTTATAAAGTTAAACACATCTATCCAAATGAAACAAGTCATATGATATATCAATGGGTTGTGACATCGTCGACCCTTCTAACCCTTTATAGTTGAAGAACTGGTTTCAAGTCTTGACTTGCTTCGTCTCATTGTATCAAAATTTCTACCCCAACCTTTTGTAAAATCAAGATAGGTCAAGTCAACTTGACCTTATTTCCATATTCTAGATGAGAGCTCCTTGGTATTTTGTATGTAGACTGTGGAGTTCCACTGTAGTATGAGATGAGATGTAATATCATAACAACAAATTAAAAAAAGATCCACATTATCCACATGGATCGTCACCACTTAAATGATAAGCAGTTGACGAGAGTATGTGGTGGTTGAACGATTAAAATTTGAAATTGAGTCGAGACATTTGTCTTGTTTATTCCTTTCTTAAGGATACCTCCGTCAATTATCTACTAATCCAATATAAATGACATAATAAAAAAATCCACACGAGTCATTGTCATTCATGATAAAATCGTTTGACTGTAATATCAATTTTAAAGCTTTTAGTTTAAACTTTATATCTTCTAAATAAATTTTCTTTAGATTTCCGTATTATACATTGTCATATATATATATATATATATATTTGAGTTAAAAGATATAACTATACGAAAGCTTTGATCGGAATAACTTCTAGTAGTATAGCTTAAAAAATAATGTTAAATAAAAATCAATGGATTGGATTAGCGATTCCACAAAGTTACTTCCGTGGAATTTCATAAAAGTGAAACCCATTTATCAATATGGTCGATAATATATTAGCTTCAGTAATGAACAAATGTTAGAATCGTTTCCATTACAATAGTCTCCCCTTTTTTTAATTTAATTTAATTTTCCTCTATTTCTAGCCTGCCGATGGACTTGATAAGATGATGACCGCATGCATGACCAGCATTACTGCAGAGTAGAAAATGCAAACGCCGCCGCCTTCATCGCTGGTTCTCGGACAATTTTAGCGTTTCGAGGCGGCTTGTCTTATTTCCGGCAGACGGTTTGGTTGCTTTCTTGCAGCTTGGGCCTCCTTCCGTCCAACAACAAATATTTGTATTTTTAAAACTTAAATTTGATAAATTAATTTTGTCAATAAGGTTCAGGTTCGGATCTAAGCACACCTGAGGAACCTGAGCCCGATTTTTATTTTATATTTAATGTAAAATATATCATTTACATAATAAATAAAATACATCTTATTGATTGACGAATTACATTATTTTCATTTAAATCTATTTTTATATTTATATTATATATTTTTAAGTTATTAATTTTCTTCTTTTATCTTATTTTGAAAGGTTAATTTTTCTTCTAAAAATATATTATATATATATACATATTAATTTTTTAAAATAATGATATGATGTTATTGTATATTTATATGAAAATTTAAACCTATCACTTTTAAATCAAATAAAACCTTATCGACTAGAATTCGAACTCAAAACTTTATCCAAATCTGATATTAACAAATAAATAGAATTAAGATTTAAGTTTTATAAATAAAATGAGAGGCAGAGTTAGAAGTCAAAGGTTTGATAGATAAGATTAAGGTTGAGAAAATGTATCTGATCCCTGTTTTAAAGATTTTTTAGCAGACGAAGGGTGAGCGTATCATTCTTTCTCTGTACGTACACTGAAGTTGTTTAATAATTTTCTAAACATAATTCCAATGATCTAAAACATTCAATCTTGTGGAGCATATCAAGAAGTTAAATTTACACCCATAAAAAAGAAGTTAAATCTACAAAAATCCATATTTTTCATAATTCAAATCTCTGACCATAATAAACTTACTACATGCATGTCTTATTCGGGCACGTTCTTCAAGGTTGCTTAAAAATAATTTAACTAATTTTCCTAATATATTTAAATAATTTAGTTTCTTATGTTTCATTGAACCCGAGTATACTCACTCAGGGGAAATTTTTTTATACAACGGTTAACCTAAGTGTATTTAACATATATGATAGTAAAAAATTACAAAAAATGATGCTAATTTAAAAAATTCAAAAAATCTATAAATTCCTAAAAATGGTAAAGCTTAATACACATGTTAAATATACTTAGATTAATAATTATATAAAAAATTTTAGAAAATAAAAATGAGTTAATACACTCTGCTGCAATTAAAAATGTTTCTAGTCGCATATCTTACCTTACCTGCCAATGTTTCAAAATTTGAACTTTGCAGGTAGCTACTTCACCTCACCTTACCTTCCCTTTAATGTGTTCTAGAGTTTTAACTTTGTTAAAAACTTCATCTCCCCTCCTTCATAATGTAGTGAAATATATATATATATATAATATCAATTAATATTTCTGCATCAATTTTCATGTAAATTAGAGTTACTTATTTTAAGATCTAAGCTGTATCAAATAGATGAATATAAGCCCTAAATTGGTCTCTAATTGACAATTTTTTTGGCATTTATTTTTATTGTTTCAAAAGGTTGAATTTGCATAGTTTAATTTATATACAGTACAATTTAGATTTGAAATTCTCTTTAGAAAAATTCTAAAAATTATTTTTCTTATTTTAACTTTTCATATTTTGTTGGTATTTTTGGGTTATTGCATTTATCCCACCTTTTAAAAGATTTTATCCTTAAAATTTTACTTGATCGATTACTTTGTTTTCTAAAATATAAGGTTTCTTATCATTATCAAAATAAATATGCAATGATATCATTATCTAATGCCCTGGCTCCAATATTACACGAATTTAGTCTAAGATCATTTTCATACCATAGGATCATTTTGTTTTAACATGACAGATAAATAACTAAAATAATTTTTATCGATTACAAAAACTTGTCTGATTTTAACTAATAACATATCAGTCAAACTAAAAATATAATGTAGTAATCAAATTCGAACTGTCCCGAATTTTCTACTTTGACTACTCCTTTTAGCTCTAACTCTACTAAAAAAAAAAAAAAAAAACACCCCAAAGTTCTGAAAAAATGTGTAATAGGTTCAATATTGATTACGTCTGCTTCATTGCAAGAATCTGCGTTTAACAATTCAAAAAGTATATATAGACATATTCAGAAATGACTACTCTTAATTTATAAATTAAATATACTTAAATTGATAGTTTTCTAAAACAAAAAAAAATGAAAAAGAGGTGTATAGCCCGTATTTACCTCTTTCATAAATATCTAAACTATGAGGTTAAAAACATAATTATAGTAAATTTAGGCAAATAACTTGGTAATCGGCCGGACTTAAAAATGTCTTATCCAGTCGCCAAGACTGCTTAGTCGTAAATGTTCTGCAAGTTGACAACCGTTTATTTGCAGAAATAGAAGATGGACACTATAACCGAGGGTAGAACATGATCTCAGCCGTTGAATTCCGATTCTCCTCGACCACTTCTCCTTTTTCTATTTGGAACCGGCCATTCTTCGTCACTATCTCCAATTCTTGCACCATTAGTTTAGTGTGGGCCCCACCATCATTGACGCATATGGGAAATATGAAAGTCCATCTTAGCCGTCCAATATTTGAGCAATTACTCAATACTTATATAAGCATGAAAGTCTCCATGCTTACCCTTATTTTTAATTTTTAAAATATTTTTTGAAGATATAAATTATTTATCATGTTTATCCACATGTATTTACTATATTTATACTATACATTTTTTCAAAATTTTTAGTGGTCATATATTCACTCTTAAAAGATACTTTTCTCTGTTATAAAAAAAAGTATCTTTTTTTTTTCAAAGATATAACTTTTCAGTGAAATTTATTTTTGATGGAGTAACAAATGGTTTAAATTTTTAAAAATTTTAAAATCAATGGTAAAGTAAACATGTAAGCCTCCGTGTTTACATAAGTGTTGAATCGTTTTCTATATTAATTTCGCCTAACATGAGCATGAAGATCACATTGTGAGTGTATTAAAGGGGAATACCAAGCCACCAGGTCCACAAGTACTATTATTCTTGCAAGACAAAAAAAAATATATTGTGTACATTATCAAAAAATATTTATATGTACATGTAATAGTGGGACCGATCTGAGGAAATCCCTAAGTTTGCTGCTCAAATGGTTTAATTTATCATATCCAATTTGTTCATTATGTTTAAAATTGTTTGTTGAGCTGGAAATATAATTATCCTCATGCATACGGGTGAAATAATATAGGCATATCTGAAACCATAAAAACATAATAGAAAAAGAAAAATTTTTTTTGACAACAAATCCATGCATATGAACGAGGGGTGGGAATTGGGGCTTATTGGATCCAAGTTCACCCAACCTTGATCCTAGCTTTTAATATTTTTATATTTTTATCTAACTTTATTTTTTATACAAGCAAGGTATAAGGTCGGTTTAACTTTGACCTTTTTTCAATAAGTCCTGAAACAAACTTTGGGTTAATTTTAAGTCTATTTTGAGATGATAGGTGGAGTAAAAAAATATGAGTAACTACAATAATTTTAAAAATTTATACACATTAAATATAAAAACACATTTATACCGAATTTATATATTGTATACTTCAATATTTTTACTAATTAATAGAAATAATCACCGTTACTAAAACAAAACATGAGTAAATATAACTTTATTAAAATAGCTTTACCTAATTTAGAATAGATTTTATTACTTTTAAAAATATTTTATTAAAATAAGTGCTTTCTACTAGTGTTTCCCAATTTTTGAAGAAACCTTAATTATGCATAAGAATATTATATATATGTGCAATTTTCTCTCATCGATTCTTATATTGTTAATAATCATAAATAATGTAAAAATTTTGAATAAAATGAGAATAAGATATAAAAATATAATTATAATTTTTAATAAATTAATATTTATGATATGACTTGGGACATGGTCCATTTATCCTGACCCTATTCTTGAATTTGGGTGAAAATTTCTGACTTATTTCAGGTAAAAAAAAAAAAACTTAATTTCACTTAATTAAAAATGGGCCGGGTCAGGAGTTGACCCGCCCCATCATAAACGTGCCTAAGGACGAAATGGAGGAATAAAAAGCAAGTTGTACCACCAAGCGCCCATCTTAAAGTTGACTTGGGGCGGTTTTCTACACCCGAGATTGGTATCTTCAAGCCCATCGGAATATCGCAAAGTCAAACATACATAACAGATCTTCTTCAAGCCCATTGGAGTATTTCAAAAGTCAAACATACATTAACGAATAGAATGGATGGGTATGAGAAATACTTTTACATTAAAAAAAACAGATCTCTTACAAAAAAAAGAAAAGAAAAAATTCTATATTTTTCATACAAACTTTTGTTATTCTCAATACATAATAACACTTCTTTTTTGCAATAAAAAAGGTAACATTTTTTTTTCATCTCATTCTACACCCCATTTTCATCCCATCTCATTCCTAAATAGGTCCGATCCGAAGCTTTGCTTTAGCAAAAGCTTAATTCAAAAGCTTCCATATAACAATGTTTTTTTTAAAAAAAAGAAGAAAATTTATACATTGAAGAAAAACGAGAAATGAGGAATGATGGTTGTACATTGAAAAATAAAAAGCTATATTGAGAACGAGAAAAATAGTATTGAAAAAAAAAGGGAAAAATGAGAAACGAGGAATGATGCTTGTGCATTGAAAAATGAAGAACTATATTGAGACTAAGAAAGTATTGAAAATAGAAATGTTTCTCTAGATCCGTATTCTATCAATTCATCAGCAAGTTGTAAACTGGGTTGACCTGCAGTAGCCCATACAAGAACGTTCCACGCGCTTTTGACAATCTTTTTAGCAATGATGCATTGGTTGGGGCGAATCTCAACAGTGCCAGCACAGCCATCTCATCTTTAAGTTTATACACCCATACCTCATTTACAGTATAAAAGGGTTCCCCACCCACATTTTCCTTTCATACAAGCAACTTCTCTATCCAAAGCATCCTTTTCATTCCTATATTCATAACAATCTCCTCTACAATCTATGGCTCCTTCAGTTTCTGGCATCCAAGATACCCATCTTGAAGTCACAGGTATTCATGTTATGCATGCATGTGCACTGCAGTCATTGTCATTGCCACTACTGCCGTCTCTCAGGAAATCCTCTTCCTCTTGCAGTTGTTGGATGTAGCAATCTGTTGGACACTGAATGGATATCAAAGCAAGACCCTTATGTCTGTGTTGAGTATGCAACCACGAAGTTCCGCACAAGAACATGCACAGGTACGACCTCCATGAAGCATGCATGAATATTGTCTATTATATGAATGTATTTGTGCTGAAAAACTCATCTGGAGAAGAAACCCAGTTGCTACCATTTTCATGGCATTCTCCCTTTTCGATATCTCTTAGAAAGGCTGAAAATCCAATGCTACAATTGATAGCATGCTGCAGCATATGGAGAACTAAAACTTGCAGGTGATCCTCGTTGTTGCCTAATGCCTAGCCACACTGGAATGATGAAACAGTGGAGAGACTAAGCAAGTGTTATGACACAATGGGAATAAGAAATCTTCCCAAATGCTAGTCAATGTGAAGGATAGCCCCACTCCAAGTTAACTTTCCCAGGATGCTTTTGTTGTACAATAGTTGAAGTGGAATTATCCTGCAGATGGGCATAAGAACCCTACCTTCCAAGAGAAGTTCATCATCCCCCTCATTGAAGGCCTCCGTGAGCTGAATGTCCTGGCATGGAACAGCAACACCATCACTTATGATGACCTCATTGGCAGTGGCAGGTACACAACCAAATGCTAGAAAGAAAAACTTTTCAAGACTCATTTCTATACATCCGGAAATCTCAACTAATCCTGCCTTTCTTCAGAGTTCAACTACAGAGGGTACTCACCGAAGGCTTTGATGACACTCCATGGCCTCTGCACACTAAAAATGGCAGGTAAAATTGTCAAAAGAACTGGAAACACATCTTCATTCTCCAATCCTGCAAGTAATGACATTTACCTCATTACTCTTGGATGCAGACATGCTGGAGATGTAAGACTTATCATGCATTATGCCAATGCCAGTGCTGTAAGTTTGATTCTTTAGGCAGGGGATATCAAATAAAATCTGCCACAACTTAAGCCAACTAATATGTTTAACAAACTGCAGAAATCAGCAAAAGGGGTTGTACCATCAGCACCAGCGTATACAGCACCAATTGCACCGCTTATGCCACCCTACACGGCCCCAGTTTCACCGCATCTTACTCCATATGCAGCAACTCCAGCAGCTGCCCCATTTGCTCCACCAGTAACCTACCCTGCAGCAGCTCCATACCCATCATACCCTGCACATCCAACCAGTTTCCCTACACCACCAACTGCCTACAACCCTCACCACTACCCACTTCAGTCATTTCATGCACCTCCCCCACATGCAGCACCACATTACCCACCAGGTAATCTCATTCCTCAAAGATTGACTTTCTTATTACCGCAATTGTGCCCTTCTTCCATGCTCACAACATGCTCCTGATTGTGTGCTGCCATATAAGCAGGTACATATCCAGGAGCCTATCCACCAACATACTGAGTTTAGCATGTTAGTGCCTTCACTCACAGGCAGAAGAATAAGAATGTTGCCCTGCAATTCTTTCCAAGCTACAATCTTTTTTCCAAGTAACTGTATAATCTAGTTGAATCCTCATCAAGCAATTCAGTTAAAAAGATGAATTTACATCAGTTGTCCAGTCATCAATTGCCAGATGGGATTTTATGCTATCTTTGAATTTCTGATAAGTTACTTTGTAAGATGGTATTCTATTGAATCTCAGTAAGTTCCAAATGAATGTTGATTTAATAGAGAACATTGGCGATAGATATTATCCTTAAAAAAAAAAAAAAGAACAATAACTGCAAGAATTTATCAAGTTGCTTATATGAAGGCACATGCTGATAAACATCTCCTCAGAGCCCATGTTTTCTTGTAAGAGCAGAAAGAATTTTCTGCAAGTTAAATAGCTCTTCTTCCCTATCTTGTAGTTCTTGCTTCAACTTTTCAATCTCTTTCACATGTTTGCATGGATACTCCGGGTCACGGTGGCACAGAGTCTCTCTGGCATGTTCATGTGTGTCAGCCTTTATGCACTCCTGCTGATGAACACCAACCTTTAGTTTTTTGGATTGCACCACCTCATTCTCCACAAATCTCTTCTTCGATAAATTGCCTTCCTCCAGAACAGTATTGATTGCCATTTTACGAACAAAGAAACTTTCCACCACTCCAGCTGCTGATTGGAAAGAAATTAGCTTTTGTAGCCGACCATGCAGATCCTGACATAAGCCAAAATTTTAACTCAGTAACTATCAAAAAGAAGAAAGAAGTCAGCTAATTGTCCTACAAGAGTAAAACAAAATGAAGAACAAGACAATGTAATCAGATCAAGAAGAAGGAAAAAAAGATAAAACAGGCCATAGTGCCTTTAGCAACAAAGATCCAATGATTCATCCAGGAATAAGACAATCATCAAAGGCTCATCCCTGTACAAACTAGTTTTGGTGCATTAGATCTATATCACCACCTGTCACCAACTTTACCTAGTGGCTAAGTTTCAGGGTCATTAGATCTTTTGGAGTGTGTGAGATTGAGCCCAAATCATGAGCATGTGGGTGTATGGTCAAATTGATATAAAACAACACAAAATGGTTCATCAAACTGATTTTTTTGAGACTTTAGAAGCTCTCAGAGACTCCTAGAAAGCAACAGGATCCAATCTCTTGGGTTAAAGGCCTTATACTTTCTTAATGTTATTGTCCACTATTGAATATTGTCATATATATGTTAGAATGCTGTTAAATAAGGGAAAGGTCAAGAAAATGTTTGGTACTATAACAGCGCAATAACATGAAAATCGCAAATACAGACTACCAAGGTTAGGATACTTCACAGAAATGTTTGGTCATACAGTACTTTCATAATCTCCTATCACACGCATAAATGACCAACTTAGCATTGCCTTCTTTTGTCAATGCAACCAATCAAGTAAGCATGCATGCACTTAAATATTTTAAAATCCTAGTGACATAGTCATCAAGTAGAAATGATAAAAAAAAAAAAAAAAACTCTACATGTACTTTCCACTTTCAATATGCATCCCAGAATTGAATAATGACATTGATACCAGCTCAATGTCCAGAAAGGTCGAAAATATCCAATTTAATGCATTGCATTAGGGCCATGCCTTTGTCTTACCATCAGAAGCACATTCACAGGGAAAAAAAGCCTAACATCAGTCCCATACAAAAGAGAGCTTAAAAGTAAATATTGTATACAGAAGATAATCAATGGAACACGTTGTAGCTCCAGCTCAAGCGACGTGCCCTCAGTTCAATTGAGCAAGCACGCAAGTCCCACAGGCCAAATCCCACCCTTGCCCCCTTCATCAGAGAGGACTGTGCCCTCCTTTTCAAGGACAACTTGGGTAGGTACCAATAGAACCAAACCAAACCAACAGCTTTCGAGTTGGGTAGGTTCCAAAGAAATTACCTGCTGGACTGTATAAAGAATTACCCTAGAATTAGGATATGGTGGGTTCTATGCAACTGATCCCAGTGGGTACCCAAGGCCATACAAATATGAGTTTCCATGTGCTACAGCCCACATGGACGACAACCCTAACCCTAGGACTGTAATCCTCAAAAGGATTGTCATCCCGCTTCCCAAACACCAAAAAAGGTTCACCTTTTCCCCTTTTATTGTCTCTACCCAATATCTGATCTTTGATTTTCATGGAATAATAACTCAATTATCACGAGGCTAAATTTCATATGTTGGAGTAACTAACTTGGAACTAGAACTGAACTCAACCAAGTTAATATGGGTCAGAGGTAGGGTTGCTAGCAATTGGATAGAACTATGGGTAGAGTAGGACAGGGCTTATAAGTAAGATATACCAATATAGATAATGTAGACCAAGAACCAAATCGACCCTAATGGAGCAGCACCCCTGTCAGAAACAAATCTCTTACACTCCCCAAACAATATTAAACCTTTCCATGTCATCACACCATGACAAACTATGCGTGTAATTCATTCTTATATTTGCCCTCATCGTATGTCATCTCATGATTAATCAGACCAAGATGCTTACCTTCTCAATTTTGCCATCTATTCTTTTAAATGCTTCCTCTGCTGCTTCAGAATCATCAAAAACAGCATAGGTAGAGTAATTTCCGCCTCGGACTCTACAGTTGGGCTGCCATTTAAAAAAAAAAAGGCTGACAATGAAACCTCAGCCCTCTAGCCTAAATGGCACAGAAAGGATACATGAATATATAATAGGGCATACCATACCTCAATTTCCACATTTAGGTCTGCAGGGAATATTTTTGCCAATTCCTGATTCAGCACACCAATTGGTATTCTGTGAATAAATAGCTTCCTTAATTCTGTTTCAGGTATCTGCAATTTTAAAACCAAATAATTAGTAACTCATGACTATTAAAGATTCATAAAACATAATAACAACTGGAACAGAAATTTCACATCCCACGCACTTCTTTCTTCTCAACAGCAATAGGATCATTAAATCCATGCTCCATTTTTGCTAGAACCAACTTCATAGCAGCATGTGCATCATCTTGACAATTATGAGGAGCACCAGGTCTTCGAATTTCATACCCCAACACTGCCTGATGGAGAAAACAAAGAAAATACTTTAATTTAAAATGCATATCACCAATATTTGGATGTTCTGCGCGGTGTGAATTTGCACAATGCAAAAGCAACCGAAGCATTTTCAGAATGTTACAATCAGGCAGCTTGCAAGCAAATCTAATTCCTATGACAGGGATCATTTACAACAATACAACCTGGAAGCGGTAATAGAAGGACCACAGCCCAGTCAAACTAGTCTACAGTTATGTTCAGGACAAATTCTAAGCTCATTAGCATTCAAGGAACACAAAAGATATTGCATACAGTAAGATGAAATGTTGGCAGAAGTTGCATCAATTTCGGTGTCAGGATTCAACAAGGAAACGATGGTAGCAGCGTGGAATAATTGCATCATGTCTTACAGTAGCAATGGATAACTTCAAGGAAGTGAAATTACTCCCCAAAACTTACCTTGCAGAGATTATTCAAGGAGGGAGTACTGTCGGTAGGTTCATCAAGATATTTGAAGATAAATGCTGTGTCAATCACCCTTGGGTGGCTTAACTTCAGTGCTGTGAACGTGACAAAAGACAGAAGAAAACAGGAGAACAACATGGCATGCACAGAGCATTAGAGAAGAAACTAATTCCCGTAACAACATGAAATGGGCTGAGAAAGAAAGTGCATAGAATTTCTAAATGATTAAATTAATCTTCAAAGAACTGATATAGAGATACATTTACAATGACAAAATCCTTCACAAACCTTGTAGATCATTGTACAAAGTGTGGCCTACTAAAATAGTTCCATCCGACAAAATCCTTTTCAATGATTTCTGCAGAATGCCAAGACCATTCATGAAGAGAAAAATAAAAGAGCTGCTATTAAATATCATATAACAGCTTGTACCACCAATTCTTCATACTAATAATAAATGACCAACTTACCTGTACATCTACCAAGGAACAGGTAACACCCTCCAAGTCCTTGGCAGAAATTCCAGTAATGTCAGTTCGGTAGTCTGCAACAGCTTTTCGAGGGCTCACAAGTTTGTCAAGTTTGACCTGAATAATTATTCAGGAGCTCCAACTCAAAATAATACAAATTAAACCAAAAATTGAAAAAAGAAACAGAAAAAAGTTCAAATATGCGTATCTCCATCTGAACTTGACATCTTAACCATTCAAGTACCTTACTTTTCAATCATTTTTAACATCTTTCCATGCAACTACCTTACTTTTCACCCACTTTTTGCCCAAAAATTTCTTCCAGCTTTCCACCCCACCCTCAAAACACACTCTTAGTAGTGCACCAATGCCTTGGAAAGGATAAGCATCTAGACCCACAAAAAAAGAAGAAGGTCATAACCTAGAGCTTAACTACTTCCATTCAAGACCCAATCATTCTATTCGTCTAAGATAGAAGACAACATACAAGGCCTGCAAACTGACATAAAAATCCCACAATGGCAACTACTAACACAGATTATCTGATGAAAGAACTATAAGAAATTGGTTGGGTAAAAAGGAGAATGTATTGAGCTTAGCTGCTCTTGTAATGTCCCAATGCCTTGGAAAAGTTAAGCATCTAGGCGGGGAAAAGTTAAGCATCTAGCCCGCCTAGAACATAACTGCTTCCATTTGTGACCCAAGCATTCCATTCGGGTAAGACGGAAGATGATATAAGAGGCCTGTCCACCACCATCAAAACCCCATTTAAGGGCTATTTCTAATGTAACACTATTTGTTATATCCTCAGTTCCCATGCAACAACAAGCCCATCCTGCAAGAAAAATCTATTTAGCTGGAATATGACCCAATTGTAAGGTTATCAACTATTTTCTCTTTTTCTTTGGAGAAGTATTTACTAAAGGTAAATAGCATGCCATAGGAAAATCTAAAATGATATTAACTGAAAACATTCCTGGATTGTCTTATAACCCGCACGGTTTTTTCCTATGAAAAAACCTATTCAAGTTTCTCTTGAGTTGGTATCTCTTGTATAAACGAGAAAATAGGAGAGAATAAAGGCCAAAGGATAGGGCATTCCAGCCTTTTCCTCCCAGGACCATGCACATGTAGAATTAGGTTATGGTCCTTTATTTCTCTTTTTGGGCTAGATGCTTACCTTTTTAAGGCATTGGGGCATTACTACAACAGTTAAGTGTAACACATAAATTTCCATGAAATTGTCGCCTATATTTTTGTTTCACAATGCCTTTTTCTGTGGAAGAGGAATTCTTCAGTCAAAGGTGAAAGATTTGATCTTTTAGGGATTTGAAGGCATGCAGAATGCTTGGACTCTTCAAATAACAGTTATTTTTTGGTTTTGACTATCCTCACTATTTCAAAATCACCACTGGAAAATCATCTTGGGAGTTGTTTGTAGTCAATTTTCAAGTAGAAAAACAAAGATGTTGACAGTAATAATGTAGATCTGCGACACCATAAACTATATTTTAGCTTGAGGATTTCCAGTTGGAGGTGTGCAAAGAGTATTATTCAGGCTTGGGTGAAAGATTTGATTTTTCAGGAAAAATATCAAGATCTTTATGTTTGCATCGGCGGATTTGAAAACAAGCAGTGTGTTGGGCTGTTCAAACACTTATTGTTTGGTTTTAACTGTCTTCACTATTTCAAAAACACCACTGGAAAATCGTCTTGCAAGTTGCTTGTAGAGTGCAATCATCTAGATCTAGCGTCAACCACAAACTATAGTTCAGTTTGAGAATTTCCTGTTGGAGATGACCTTCTCCAGCATGCATTTTCTACTCCAGAAGCTTTCAGGACATGCAAATATGAGGGGTTTTTTACCCCTCATTCCTTTCAATATTTCTGTTTAGGAACTGTTGGACAGAATTAGCTAATAAGTAAATAAGCAGATGAAAATATTTCTGCTTGAATGTATCTGTAAGCAGATGAAAATATAGAAAATAAGTAAAAAAATTATTGTTCGACATTAATAATTAGCTAATTACACAAGATTCTGGATGGAAGTAATGTGGTAGAAGAATGAGAGGAAGAATGAGAGGAAGACCCAAAAAAACATGGATGGAAGTAATTAAACAAGATTTAAAAATATTACATATTACTGAA
>JAXCLR010000092.1:5424468-5453430 GCA_035584095.1 Annona squamosa | reverse complement strand
CCCCCCCACCCCACACACATTAGCAAAATTCTTTTGACAAACCTTAGCAAAATTTCCCCTTCCAAGAAACAACACGTAAGATTATAATTATGCAAAATAGTCTATTGAGAAAAATATATATGTATGTACAAACAAAAATGAAATGATGGAATTTGAAAGAAGATTGATGTAGCACAAGATGACCTATACCGTAAAAAATGAGAGAGAGTCATAAAGTCTATATCTTATAGATACCAAATAAGAGTACAAGTCTATGAGTCAATCTCATAGATAGCAAGTAACTGTATAATTATGCAATATAGTTTATTAATAAAAAAAATACATATATAAAAAATGGAATGCACGTGAAATTAATAAAACTACAATGACATGGCAGCATTTGAAAGAAGATTGACGTAGGGTAAGATAGCCTACAACAATGAAAAGGGAAATATCAAGACTTTGAGGAATGGGATGGACCCTTCAGTAGAAAAGATAATAAGAAAGGATTAGATAAAATAAACAAAATTCAAGGGAGGAATTAGATAGCAAGGAGGACAACCTCATAAACAAATTCATCGATCAAGTCAGATAATCCAATAAAATGCAACCTTATTTATTTATAAAAGATTTTTAAAAACTTGGGCTTTTCTCAAATATACTTGCTATGTCTGACCCTAATTTCAAATATACCCACAACATTTTCAAAATTTCAAATATATACCCATTATGCTTACATTTAATCCCAAAAACACCCATTCTGTAAAAAACTGTTAGTTAAATTTCTATAAATGCCCAAAATGCCCCTGTTATAAAATAATAAATGATGAATAAAATAGAAAGAAAATGAAATCAGTGCTCTCTAAATTTAGAGCTTATGTGTAATTAGGGCATTAGTGAGTTATGACATTCAATTTTTCCAACATCATCCTAAATTTGAAAGGCATGTTAGTAATTTTACATATTAGCTAACAACGTTAACTCATAGAATGGGCATTTTTCGGATTAAATGCAAATATAGTGGATATATTTGAAATTTCAAAAATGTTGTAGGTATATTTGGGAAAAGCCCAACAAAAAAGTTGGTGCAACTCTTATTGTGTATAAATAAAGCAATCATATGAAATATCTATAAGAATGAAGACAACATATCCTTAAAAATATATAACGCATACTATATTCTACATTATCACCCCAGCTTGAAGAAACTTAGCTTCATAGCATTTTTGCTTCGTAGGATTTTCTTTTTTTCAATGTGGGTGGTAACTGATGATGTATCAAACAAATTATACTGGAATTTTATTTTGAGGCAACATTTCAAGATGCGCCAATTGATTCTCTTTCTCTACCTCTCCTTGAGTGCTTCATGTGTTTTCAACTTTGTATAAATGGATGCTATAAGACCTTCACATCATCCTTCAGGTCCTCTAGAATTTCACTCATCCCTACACTGCCATTTTCATCACACTTGAATCTCCAATAATATCGTGGATCATCAGATGATTTTTCATCAGAAATCAAATCAGGCTCTGTTCAACAGGTAAAACAAATGAAATATATGATGGTCTAACAAATTCCACCTTCAAAACAACAAAATCTTCTGAACTCTCATATGCAAGCTGTCGTCCTTTTGTCTTGTAAATCATCAACAATATCCAGCTTTTTCTAATCACAGTTTGCATTTAGCCGTCAAAAGATTGAAGTTGAGTTTGAACCTGAAGTTGATCTTCTAGAGATTTTTTTTTTTTTTTTTTTAATAAAAAGTAAAGTCTTGTATTGGATTTGTTTCTTCCCAAGCAAAAGTCTTTGGATACTTTCATGGAAAACAATTTTTGATGATGATGATTTTCTTTGCAGCAAGGTCTTTGCCAAAGCAACAAGGGCAACCATCAACAAATAAATAAATAAATAAAAGATAAAGAAGAACCTTCCTTAAACTGAACATCATATAATGATGCATGCTCAAAAATAAAAGACCCATGGAGTAAAGCCATCACACAAAGTTATGAATATACATATACATATAACGAAACAAAAATGTAACCAGCAGCAAGAAGTACCTCTAAATTATGATCAACAAGACATACTTTCACTACTGCTTCCGTACCATCCTCACAAAGAACCATCTCGCAGTCAACAGCAATCATTGAGTTTGACCTCATTGCCTTTGAAATTTTGCGGAACTTTGTAACAACCCATTCCTAATACCCACCAGAGAGGGGAAAAAAAGGAAGGAAAAGAAAATGCTTGATGATGAACTTATGACATTTGCATAAAATATACAGTGCAGACTAATGTGGCTGATCAGAACATTTCCAGTTACGGCTAAACAAGAAGATACGTTACCTCATTACAAGCCACTAGAGGATGATAATACTTTCTGTATAGAGGATTCTCAATGGTTATATGGACAAGCCTCTGCTCTGCCACAACAAGAAACAAATAATCATTATTACCAAACCAAATAAATACTCCATAACTGAACCTTGCATATATGAGGTTAAGCTTGAGCAAACACAAGGTGTGAGGTTTTAGAGCAGTCATGAGTACAAATTTTGCAAGAAACATACAAAATCCATGAGATTAGCTAATGATAAAAATAAAGTACATGATTTCAATATTCAAGAGTTTTGCCTCCTGAATAATTCTTTGCTATCCAAACATTTGACTGCTCCACATGTCAGATTCACTAGGACAAAACAATTGACTGATGCCAACTTGCTCCAATTTACGTGTGCCAGACTACTTTAAGCAGACTGAAGGGCACTCATGCATTATTTGAGAGGAAAAAAACCCTTTTATGTGGCTAGTAAAAGAAGCTCCTAGCTCAGAGGTCAATGAACATGTTTCAGCTTTCAAAGGATTCATCAGGTACATATGGAAGTGATGGTTAGGTTCTGCTTAAAACAAAGAATTTCTAGCATACAAAACCTTCTCTCATTTTGTAACTTAACCCATATTCCATTTTATTTGTTTCACTCGATGCACTTGAAAAGCAATTCTACTAAGATCGCTAAAGGTAGCACCATTTAATGCAGTGAAGAATTTAAGCACGTCTTTGAAACAGGCATTCATACAAAACAGCAAACTGCAGACAAAAGATTTCCTCCCGTGGTACAGTCGGTATCTCATATTGGTTTGATCTTCAAGAAAATCACTAAAAGAGAACCATGTTTTTGCAACTTCAATTGTACAATTCTTCTAAAAGATAACACCATTTTAAACAGTGGAGAATTTAAGCACATGTTTTTCAAACAGGCATTCATATAAAACAGTAAACAGCAAGCAGGAGATTTCCTCCTTTGGCCCAGTTATTGTCATAGAGTAGTAAACTGGGTTAAGATACTACACAATGGGCCATTACTTCGCTAAATAACAAATTCATGGCTGTAACCCCCGCCCCCCCAGCAAAAAAAAAAGTAACAACCTCATGTATTTTATATTTGTTATATATATTTTTTGCTTTTTCTTCACTTTTATGTAAGCCCAAGTGCATTTAGTTCAAATATCAAAATTTAGCATTTTTGTATAAAGTTTTTATAAAATTTCAAAAAAAAAAAAAAAAAATTTCGCCAACTCTCCTGCACATGAAAATGGCAAACTTTTTATTTTAAATTTTGTAAAAGATATACACAAGAATCCAAAAAATAGTAAACTTTGATATTTAAAATAAATACACTTGGACTCGCATAAAAGTCAAGAAAAAACCCAGAAAAAGATATTAAAATATAAAATATATTAGATTGTTACTTAGCTCAGTAATAACCCATTGTATAGTATCATAACTTAGACAAACCATGTTTTTGGAACTTCAATTGTACTACATTTCAACATCTTTATTTATACAGCCAAGAATTTAGCTGCATCTTTTTCACACAAGCATCTTGTTAAACAGTATGCAGGCCTGCACATAAAGGGATTTCCTCTTGTGAATCTTTTAAAGAAATATTAGAGCATCTTTCTTTGATTGTTAAATCCAAGAAAACAATCATGTAAGTTACATAACCACCAATTAGAAAATCCAAACCTCCAGTACTCGCCACACACTTTTCTATATAACTACCATATTTTCCAATGATTTTTTCACATCTTTCCATACAACTACCTATCTATCTTAACTTTATTCCCTTTACACCAAATTATTGCCCCTATCATATCACATCGTTCTCTCACTTTTTCTAGACTTTTTCCCAGCAACTCTGTGTGCATTTCTTTCCAATAGCTAAACAAACCCTACGAGCCAGCATTTTGGAAATTTAACACCATACTTCTATCATCAGATCAATAAATAACCCAAGAATTTTGTAAAGAAATAACCAACATATATTCTAGAATAGGCCTTCCAGAATTCCAAAAATAGTAGATTCATTCAGTCTAGTATGGAAAAATCAAATGTATCAATCCCCACCTGTTGAGGAGATTCACCATCAGATGAAGACTTGGTAAATTGCTCTGCCTTTTCCATATTCACGTGACACTTCATGATTTTGGTAATCAACTGCACTTGAAAATTTGAAATAGCAAGGAACCTTTAGCATGTTGATAATAGGTAAGACTGACAACAGAGGCTAGATATTCATATACACTGCAATTGGTATGCATGTCTTGCATCACATGTTCGCTCTAAATAATGCAAACAATAACAAAACCATGGACTGCTTGCCTGATGGCTCCCACCAGCATGTTTGCTGTAGGTCCTACAAATCAAGATGATCAAACAAGAGGGAAAGACACAGAGAGAAGAGCAAAGATGCACACCAATTTAGAGTATCATGGATCACATGCATTCATCTGATGGAGATTGAAGCCCATGACAAGGAATAGTTACTCAAAATGCATTATGATTTTATTAAGCTGTCCTATTATATTAAGCAGGAGTATAGGACGCTCCCATGTATTCAAAAATTTTAACAGTTTTCAGAACTATTATAAATGAGATGAGCTGGCTTGAGTGTACCAGAATTAGCATGAAAAAAGGAAGCCCAAGTAGGAGTCTCGTATTTGGGTTAGGGTATTAACATGAAATATATAGTTTTCATCACAAAGTGATGAAACTCCTGGAGCTAACCCAACTTAGTTGGGGTAAGGCACCAGTGATGATGATGATGCTAATGACAATAATAGCAAAGATTGAGAAGACTGCTTACTTCTAAATCTTTCTCTTTTGTGAAAGTCTTCAGAAATGCAGTCAATATGTTGCTTGACCTTTTTGCAGGATCACTTAAATTAGAACCCATCTTCTTATCGTGGAAATCTAAAAATTCCTTCCAATTTCCTCTAGTGCCCTTCATTCCTTGTTTCTGAATGATCTTGACTGTATTTGCTAGAGCCTGACCAAATCAAACAATCGACAACATGTTAGATGTATTCAAGGGAATTTAAGTAATTGGATAAATACAGAAAAAACGTGCACATACAATGTGCGCGCGCGCACACACACATATATACAAGAGAGAGAGAGAGAGAGAGAGAGAGAGAGAGATCATAGAAACAAACAATTGTTCTTAAAGTAGCCCTTCCAACATCCACCTTTACTGATCCTTTTGGTTCCCATATAGTTTATCCTAGTCCACTTGTTCTTCCAGGGAAAATGAAAGGAAGGATATTGTTCGATGGATTATTGTCTTCCCTACATAGTTCCCTTCAAGTATCATGGAGTAGTTAGAGTATGATTCTAAGGCTCCAGTCAATTAACAGGACAAGAATTCCCACCATAATTAAATAAAACAAACAGTAGATCCAAACTGCGCAAACAACAAAAAATGAATATATAAACATGGGTATACTAGTGGGTCATGCTCATTAAACAAATAAACTCACTAGTAGACTGCAAGATACCAAAAGACCCAACATCTTTGCCTTTGTTCGGATTCTGCGGCATCTAACCAGCTTGAGAAAAAACAGTGTAAACCATCTTATCATCAACTAAAACATTCATCATACGCAAACTGATATGACCCACACCTCCAATAGAGATGCCTACACAGTCCACCAGTGTATATTCCATGGCATCATCTCTTCAATCAAACTACCAGCTGAAAAGCACTCACTGCCACAACAAAAGATCAAGAAGACTACACGCATCCAATATTTCTTACTCATCTATCCATGGAGTTCCTTGAAAACACCATTGCAACCAGACTGATTATCATCACACACAACTCAAATCACTAATAACACATGCTAGATTGGCTACATCCACATGCCTCCATGATAGTTGCCTGTGTATAACTATGCAACATGACAAACCTGTTCTCAAAACTGCCATCATAAATTCTACCAAAAATAGTCATAATCATATTCCTATCTATGTTGCATGTATGTGAGAAATGATAATACCATGTATGCCATCAACTCTACCTGCTCTAGGGTACCATGCACAGATCAAACCACATACATGCCAACTCATGTTCTCACTGCATGCCTATAAATCAAACCATGCATCCAATCCATGCTTCACCCATGAATCCAATAAAAAAAAAACACGTGCACTGCATTGTTAAGCCTGTTTTCCAAACCGTCAAAAATTATAGGATGCCAAGCTTCGCCAAGTTCACCATCAATCATGGTTATAACTCAGATGATCATGAATTGCCCACTGCTAACCACAACCTCAGGACCTCTAGGACATCCACTGTTCACCATGGATCACAACCTTAAGACTCCAAGCTCTACTAATCCACCGTGAAAAAGGAAAACAAACCATCTAAACCCATGCGCACTAGGCAATATCTACAACCTGCACCATAGACCCACAAAAAATGTAGAACATCCATGATAACTCATCGCCCACGGAAACAACTCCACCTCAATCTGAACTAGTGTGCACCATAAGCCTGCAAAAAATAAAAAAATTCATCCAATCCACCAAGATCTCCTCATGTCTATCGTGCTAAATATGATTAAACCAAATCAATTGATCACCATCAATCATACATGGGATACAAAACGATCGCACCCAATGATATACCATCAAACTGATCTACACCACCCATACAATCACTACAAATGAAAATTTCTAAATCTGCTCAAATGATTATTGCATCAAACATGACTGAAGTTGATCTACCCTGATCACAATCAACCACGCATAATTTCACCTGATACAATAATGCATCATCAAACCTAATCTGCATCATCGATAAGTAGTGCAGTCAATAAAAGCATCCAAATCTGCCGCTTTGATCACCATCAATCAATGTTAATTTGTACGAACCATCAAATCCACATAATTAGAACCTAATCGGATCTAGCCATCAAGCTCGCATTGTCCAAGAATGGGCATTTTGGATAATCTAAAAAAAAATTGGGCATAAGAATTAGAATAGTGCCACAAGGAAATCCATTTTCGTGCACCAGAAGAAATGGCTTCAGTCTATCACAAATGCATGCATGATATCCAAGAAGCAAATGAAATAGGTAAGTAAGAAGGCAGTCCACCAGAAGATAAATTATAACCATCCAGAAACCTAAGCTGCCAAGCATCTTCCTGCTCATCGGGCCAAATATATCAAAAACAAAAGTATGCTATCACACAACAAAGCCAACCACCTATTACTGCTTAGGGTATGTTTGGTAATAACAAAAAGTTGTCAACTTAAAACTTTTCAATCTAAAACTTTTCACTCTCCACAACTATACTATTTTTTAATTATTTCTTCACATTTTTCTATACAACTACTCTACTTTTCAATCTTTTCTACACGACTACTAACGCAACAAACCTATTTATTTCAACTTTATCCTATATATTCCTCATCATTGTTCCTATCATATCACATCATTTGACAACTTCTCATCTCTACAACTTTTCATTAAAAGTTTTATCCATTTCCAAACACACAATTAATGTGAATGTCGGCCACCAAATATGGCCAATCAGAATCATCCATGTAACTGTAACTGATTGCTCTCCATATGATAAAAAATTCCTATCATTGCATAAAATAGCATGTGCAGACATCTATGAAAGCCATGATTATGTAAAGAAATCGTGGAATAATTGCCAAGCCACTACACACCTCACAATTCCCAAAGCCGCCAATCATACTACTAGTCATGCATGGAAGCATACTTACTTGGGCAGCAAACTAATGCCATGTGCGATTCTCTCTCCACTGTACTTTTGGTAAGATTAAAGAGAGTATCAACTAGCTTCACCTTTTTACTACTCAAGCCATCTCACAGCAGCATAGCATTAAATGCTTTAATTTAAAAAAAAAAAAAAAGACTCAAACCTACCATTTTGCCACATTGGTTAGTGTGCACAAAGAAGATAGACAAGGGAGGAAGAAGTTGTTGCTACCACATTGTTATCACAGGAGACTGTCTGACGTCTGATTGGCACCAACAGTCAGAATGATTGCAGAATTCCAACCCTAATCCAATAGAAACCAGTCCCCATGAATGCCACCGAAAAAAAATGTTGGATCATATGGTGCCTTGCATTCTGCGAGCGAACTTATTTATCTGGGGGGGGGCTAGCCATCCCACTAATCCACTCATGTTTATATACTTGTTTTTAACTGAAAGAGTTTGTTTATGAAAGGCCTCCCCACCATGGAAGAGGGGTAAAGAAATGCATTAGAAAGTGTCTTAGTTGTCTCCAATAATTCTATTTTGACTAATGTGATTTCTATCTTCCACGGTTTTTTCCCTTCTTTATAAAAGGATTTTTTCCATGTGAATATCAGTATTCCCCTAGGCGTGTTTTGGGCAGTTGGTTGCACTTTTACTATGCGTTTGTAAATTTGGAGTTGTGCTTAGAATGATGTTACCACACCAACATTGCTGTCCAACTAACCCAATGACCCCTTGCACATGCCCATTTTTTTTAAGCAGGACTTATTTCTGAACACTTGGTTAGCAGTGCACATGTATTGAGACAAGCCCGCGGTAAGGAAAGAAAGGGATGGAAAGCCAACAGCTTGAACAACCTATCTGGACCCTAATAGCCATGGCCTCCTCCAATCATTCGTTCAACTGCCTATGGTTCTTCTTCCCTTACATATCTTCAGCTGTAACTCATTACAAGTTCACCAAACAGAAAAATCACATTTTTATTCCTAACAGTGAGTTTCTGACCACGCTATCAGATTGAATCGCAATCTTCGCGTAAGGCAGCATCAATTTGTTAGCATCATGCAAAAGGCCTACATAAAATTTCAACTCGGATGTGAAAATTCCATCATGGGGAGACTAGAACCGAAAAGATCAAATGTCGGTGCCTAATAGTGAGTGTTCGGGCAACAGTATCAGATTGAATTGCAATCAAACTCTGAAAATAGCCTCAATTTGTGAGCATTGATGCAGAGCGCCCACACGAGTTCCATCACGAACAAGAAAATGAAGACCGAAAGAAGAAAAATCCGACGAAGTTAAACGAATGCCACGAAACGAAGCCAGGAGAGCCCCTAGAAGCCGTTGGGACGTAAAGGAGCAACCGTAAACGTGAAGCGTATAAATACATACCTCCTTACTTGCCGCCGCCATGATACTCTCCATTGCAGAAGATGCGAGAGGAGAAGGGGGGCAAACAATAGCAACAGACTGCAATACTCACCACGCCGCTCACTTTGCACCGCAGCTCAGCTCAAGACGGTATTAGGGTTTTAGAATTTTGGACTTTGAGACGCATACTCTTTACGCGCGCAATTTTATACCGATGAGTGATATTGTTAGGCTAAGCATTTAGCACACCAAAAAAATTATTTATAATAATTATTTTTTATTTTTTTTATATACTTATTTATCTGAGTGTATTTAATATATAAACCAAATTTTACTATTTGTAGATATGTTTATATATTTTTCGAGAATTTTAAATTCTTATTTTTAAATATCTCAACAAAATATATAAGCATATCTAGAAATGTTAAATTTTAATTTATATATTAAATGCACTTAGATAAACAAATATATGAAGATAAAAGCAAAATTTTTTTTACAAATAAAATTTTTAAGATAGACTAAGTAGAGTATTTACTTAGCTTAGGTTAATAAAATCATTCTTTTTTATAATTCAGAATAATAACAACTACTTTACTTACTTTCTACCTTTCTCATGTAACATTACGGGTAATGATGATAAATAAATGTACAGATAGCATGGAAATAATTAAAAAGTAAGGTAGTTATATAGGAAGAAATAAAAATTAATTAAAAAATAAGATAGTTGTAAAGGTGAAAATTTTCATCGATAAACAAACACGCCACACAAATTTCTTAAGGTATGTTTCCAAAGTAATAATACTTTTGATAAAAAGTTTTTTATGTAAAAGTTTTTAAATTAGTAGAAAACTATGTATTATGATAATGGTAATTATAATGAGTAAATAGAATAAAGTTAAAATAAATAGATTGGTTATATGAATAATTGAATAAAAATAATTGAAAAGTAAGGTAATTGTATATGAAAATATGAAAATGATTAAAAAATAAAATAATTGTGGAAAATGAAAAGTTTTAAATAAGTGTGTTTGGTTGGGGGTAAAATTTTTTGATTAAAAAATTTTAGTATAAAACTTGTCAAATCAATAGAAAATGATGTAATATGGTATAAGGTTAATAATGAGGTGTAAAGATAACAAAGTTATAATAGATAAGTTAGCTGTATAGATAATTACATGTAAATGATTAAAAAGTATGGTAGTTTGTATGAAAAATTTTGAAAAATCATGAAAAAATATAACAATTATGGAAAATGAACAGTTATGGTTGACATTCACACATCTTGAAAATTTCATGGTGTATTTGGAAATAGATAAAACTTTTGATGAAAAGTTGTAAAGAGTAAAAGTTGTCAAATAATGTAATATGATAAGAGTAATGATGAAGAATAAATAAGATAAAGTTGAAATGGATAGGTTAGTTGTGTTGATAGATGTGTAGAAATAATTAAAAAATAGGGTAGTTGTACAGAAAAATGTGCAAAAATATTAAAAAATAGGGTAGTTGTGAAAAGTGAAAAGTTTTAAATTAAAGTGCTTAACATAATTTTTTGACTTTCTAGTTGAATGAATCTTGGTTTATTAGTAATTTTTAGTTATAAATAAAAAATAAATCAATGAAGAATTTGTCACAGTTTAAAGAGATTCCCTCGTTTTCTTTCTCAATAATTAGAATAAATTTATGTATCATACGAAAGTACCGACCCAAAAAGCGTCATCTATCTTTTTGAAATTAATCTAATAATTCGTCGTTTATTTTTTGAATACCAAAATTCATCTGTATAAAAATGCTAGAGAAATATCAATAATAAAACAAAAAATCTACCGTCAACTTTGAAGTGATGTGCATCTTTCTAATGATAGAATCGATTCCTTATTTAACACGGCATAAAAAACAAAAATCATCCAATCATTTTATATTTTAGATTTTTGCCATCAAATTAGTTTTACACCATATGAGTTCGCCAAATTATAGCACAAAAGAAAAAAAAAAATTATGATAAAAAAAAAACAGATGTGATTCGATGTTGTGGGAGCACGGATATCCGCACCACCCCTTGTATTTTATACTGAACTTATTTTAAATCTAAATTATTTATTTTATTTAACACCATCATGTTACCAAAAATACATTCGATGAAAACTTATATTTGATAAGTAGGGCAAAGAAACCTTCCACCGTTTTTTTACCACTTGTCCACCCTTTTTTCCCTATAATGACGGTGTCTATTTCAATTCTCGTTGCTCTATCATATGACGTCATATGACTCATATCACATCATACTCTATACATTTCAAAATTTTTTACCCTTTTTTTTTAATTGCATTTCCCAAACGAACATGTTATTCTGTGCTGAATACAAAAACATCAACTTTTAAGCCATACAAGAGAGAGGGTTCCAATACCAATATTATTGACCTCTCCATAATTTTTAATTCATGTAATCTCTCCATAATTACATGAGATCCATTTCATGTTTAACGTTCGTTAATTTAATATCCAACCCAAAACAATTCATCTTAAGTTAGGTGAATGACTTTTTAAATTAATATAATAATCTAATGCATATATAATAAATATACATGTTTTTCATTAATTTTAGTTTGAGTATATACTTACGATTGACCTAAAACTCTTAACGGAAATATTTTTTTTTATCACATGATAGGTCAAACGATGTTAAATAAGAGGAATGATCTTATTAGTTAGGGTTAAGTAAATGTCCCGCTTATTCTATCTTAAAAAATCCATTTATAGTAATTCTTTTTTGTTGTTTTCTTCGTACACTTGTTTATCTAAATTATTTAACATAAAAACTAAGTTTTACTATTTTTGAATATGTATATATATTTTTAAAAGATTTTTAAACATCTACGTGTATATATGTATTTAAAAAACCTCTATCTTTAAAAATCTAAAAAATATATACACACATATACAAAGATAATAAAACTTGATTATATGTTAAATACACTTAGATAAACAATCAAAGAAAAAAAATTTATAAATAGATTTTTTAGGCGGGCTAAGTGGGACATTTGTTTTGTGGCCAATCTAGCAGGATCACTCATCGTTAAACCCAAGGTCACTCCTCGTTAAATAATTTAACCGATGGGATTTCTGTTTTATCACGGTGGGCCCTAATGGAGTTCCATGCATCCAAAATTATTGAATCCGTTCCATGAAATCCCAGGATAAAAATATAAAGTAATAAGTTGTAAAATGTTTTTATTATGGGCGATGATTCTATATACCTAGGTGCGGAGTTGTCCCCACAACCCTTATTTTTATTTTAAAACATTGTCTTTCAAATTTAATACGTTTATCATGTTTATCGGTATGTATTTCTTTATGACTTTATAATCATGTATGTGTGGAAAATTTGTACATACACATCCCACATATAGTCCTACTTTTATATAACTGGGTCACGTAAAAATGGTTTCACGTCACCTTTTCTATTTTTAGCATATTGATGGTTTATAAAAAATCTCTTTCATTTATTATCATAATTTGTTTGGCTAAAAAATCAAGTTTTGTCAAAATCAAAGGTGAGCATAGGCTGCATTTGCGTAAAAATATATATTTATGAATGAATTATACCGATGCTTAGATCCATTCACATATATAAGACAATATAACAATACTTTACGGAATTATTTATCCACATTTTAATAATATTTTATACGGCTAACATAATGAGAATGTAACTTAAAACTTGACATTTAACATTATCACATTCTAATATATTTGATATGATCCACCGGTACCACGCTTCAAAAAGATATTATTTTACCACCAAGAACATACATGGTAAAACTCCAGGCACCAATCATGACACCTGCGGACCAGCACCATCCCACAATAACTTGGTTCACGGCTGGACAAGGAGACATGTCAATGAAGGAATATCATTTTTTTTTTTTTAAATTTGATTTACAGAAGGAATATCACTTCGGAAAGTAAAGAGATGCAATCCAGCAAATGTGTATAGCAGGTTGCCACGTAAAACCTAAGACGTGCGATCACTGCTAAGTAAGAAGACCACTAAAGCATTTGTCGACGTCAGTATTTTTATGAAAATCTCTGCACACTAGAGCTAAATCCGTCTGTCAGCCGGCAAGGCAGCCTGGAAGGCGGAAGCTCGCAACAAATCTAATCCTATAACAACAACTCCTCTGATCGAGAAATGCAGAGGTATTCGCCAAAATAATTATAAAAAGCAAGGGTGACAAGGGACTCCCGGCACTTAACTCCTTTCATCCTAACTTCTATTTTGTACCGTTATCTTCCTCTTAGCATTGTTTGTTTAGCACGGGATGCTGACAATCTGCTAAGATGATTTACCCAGGTTTCTTGTGTTCGACTCCCATGGCGTGAGCCTAGAGTCTAAATGGATGAGAGTTTATTATCTCCCTTATGAATTGTGAGGACCTTGTTTGTCTCTCTTATAGTTAGATGAAAGCTTATTGTCTTCCTTATGAATTCTTAAGCATGATTGTAATATAAAAAAAATGGAATGAATTATTGCAAACTCAATACCAAAAAAATAAAAATAAAAATTGTTTGTTTAGCAGTAGGATGAAGTTCCATCTAAATTGAATGGACGCATAAGCAGCATTTGTCAAAAAATATATATTCATATGTAAATTATGAAATTCATCTACACATGCATTAGAATATGATATTATTTCATAGAATTATTTATCTACAAAATAATGATATTTTAGATGGTGAAGATATTAAAAATAAAACTTTCAAATAGATATTTAGCATTAAACCATTTTACTAAATTGATTTTTAACATTGATAGATGAGGCATGATACCGGACAAACCAAAAGGGGTTCAATGATAATATAATAGATGACAATGATGCTACCTACAATACATGCTAGACAGGCGGATTTTCCATATGCATGGGATGCTTCGGCTCCAGCAACGCCTACTCACTGCAATGGATGCCGAAGAAGATAATTTCATCAGCAAGCAATCGAAAATCAGCAAATCCACCAGTTCTATCACCGTTCACCGGATATTAAGTCTCGTAGCAAATTCACCAAGTCTTTCTCACTCTTCCCATTCTGTGCACATCCAACAAACATGGCGCCCCATGAAACATCATCTCTAGGTGGGCTCATTTAGAAGATTTCGTCTGCTTCTTCATTCACGCCATTCTGAGCATGCCGAGCAAGCATGGCATTCCAGGTGACTATTCTGGATGTTTAATTTGTTCAAATAGGAAACGTGCTACACCTATTTTCCCATGTTGAGCATAAGCTGTTAGCATTGCAGTCTAGGTTGCAAATAGTAAACATCCCACTAATAAGTTTTGAATCACTCCATTAAGAAGTTTTTGGTAGAGAAATAACTAAGACTAAATGGGTATTTGATATTATCAAATTAGATCACCACATTAAGAAAAATGGTCGTATCTCTATGTTATAAATTCGGTTTTCCAGGATAACTATTTGATATCATTGTAGTACCTTCCACATGCCATTGTCACAAATCCCAGCCCATTACATGCTCAGTTTCTCAATGATTGAATCATATCCAAACCTTGTCAAAACCATCAAGATCTGATTTTCTTTCAAGATCTTCCTGTTTTCCATTATTGTTGTGTTCAACCAACTGGAAAAGACACAGCAACATATTTGAAATTAAGTACAAATTGGAGAAAAAGCAGCTCTAAGCATTAATGACCAGTGGCACATGTCCACCAAAGCATATAAAATTGCATGATAATGACTGCAATTTAAGGCACATTATACCCAAATAAAAAGATTTTAATTTCCTGTCACTAATTGGTTCCATAGGGATAACACTGAAAAAGGTTTCAACTGATCCCTATCACACAAATGAAATGGTAAATTTTATCAGAACGATAACCTTTCGAGTTTCTGTTATTCTCCCACTACGCATCCGCATCAATTTAATTAATTACCATCAGGACTGAATATAAAGGAATGTTTGGCCTAATGCAAGTAGATGAGTTGAATGGGTACCATCCATCCCAGCAAATATTAAGTTGCACTCGGAAAACTATAACTGCTTTACAGAGTGCCTTTTCTGCCTTGCTATGCCAACAGTCAGCAATATCAGCACTTCTAGTGTCAACTGCAGAGATCGTTCTCCAACTTTTCACATAGATGTGCACTTTTTGTCATCCACTGTCAAGAATACTCTCACTAAGATTGTAAGAGAATGTTGCTTCTTCATTGTTTCATCAATAAAGCAGGTAGCAACTGATGAAGACTCATGCCCAGGGCAAGGACAGTAGACCGTGCTTGAAGGACAATGTAATTGAAAATTAGGGTGCACTTCAAAAGAAGGAAAAAATTGAAAAAGAGGGTAAATATCTCAAAAGTGGAGTAAAGTAAATGGTGTGATGTGAATGTAGGTAAAGATTAAAAATAAAGTGAATGAAGGTCAAATCTACATGCATGAAAAAAAGGTAGTAGTGATGAAGATGTAGAAATTTTAGGTAATTATATTGTCAAATGACATTTGGGGGTTGAGGCCCAAACTAATTGAGAAGAATGCAGGTACCATTTGATAAGCTGTCATCGAGCTATACCACTGAGAAAGAGAAAACAGTTACGGACCAGTAGAAGTGTCCTCGATGATAATAAAAATGGACCTCGAAATCACCAGCCAATTCTGTTAGACCAGGCTCCCGTGGTAGAGCAAAGACCATGATCCCTTTCCTTGGCATGCTAAACCAAAAATCTTCTGGCTACACAAATACATAGTAAATGTCACACGAAGAGGATGAAGAAAAAGGAAAATACAATGTTCAAGCACAAAACCATCGCCAGTTGCATCATTTAGTTGGAAAGTGTCGAGCAGAAAAAAATAATAAAATAAAAACTAAAGGTATGGAGAAATAAAATAAGTAAAAGTCCTGACAAGTAATATGGATTCGATCAAACTTAAATGGAATTGAATGGAGATGATACCAGTGGCATTAGGGGATGATGTCAACAATCAACTATAAAATGAATAAAATAAATAGGTTGGTAATGATTGGAAAGATATGCAGGCGATGATGGGAAAACACAGAATTGTTATGGAAGTACATGGCTATATGCCAAATTCAGACTTTGAAAATGGAATTTTACTACTTAATTCGTTCAAATCCATGCATGTGATCAAGACCGTCAAAAATTCAATATGGGATCTTAGGAAGCATGACTCTCAATGATAACTCTCAATGACATCAACCAATAAGGCCTTCAAATGTGTAAATCAAGAGGCCGACCCTTACTATTGAATGCTGGATAAATCATGTGCCAGACGACATGTACTGGTCTCAGCTAACAACTTCAAACCTTAGCAACGGGACAAGTAACAAGATGCATCAGCTCAAATAGAGTTGAACAACAAAACGACAAAAAGATTACGATGCTAGACTCTAGTTATGAGTTACAGAATGAATTTTTTGTGGATTTAAGGAACTGCGGAAGTCGGAAGATATACCATCAAATCCTTTCTCCTAGAGTGTTTCTTTGTTGAGACGAGAACTCCTCGAGAATATTAAGAAAAAGTGTAATTAAGCCTTCTAGACAAAAAAAAAAAAAAAAAAAGAATAGAAAGACAAGAAGTACAAGTGCATCATGGAATCAGGTAAAGTATGAAAAAAAAATGCTAGGCATTATGTAAACAACATAACCTCTTAAAAGGTAGGCCCGAGTTAGGTTGCCAACTGCACTGAGGGGGAAGGGGATAGAGACAAACAATGTCGAAGCCTGTTCATACAAAATTGTATCGGACAGTTCACTGCCCAGCAAACTTCTTCATAGAGGCAGTAAACCATTTCTTTACAATAGTTCGGCCAATTAAACAGCACAACTGGATGAAAAAGCACTATCAGGGAAATAGCTAGAAAATATAAACAGTCATACAAGGGCACACATGCAGTTAGTTACAGGATCCATCCAACTAGACGGTAGGTACTCCAGTAACAGTCAGACTTTCCATCCTATTCCTCCCTTATCCATACTAAACATTTGAAACAAATCCTTCCTGTTTGACAACCAAATTTGACGCAGCTTCACTTGATGCTTCGTTTTACTACAAATAGTGAGTGCCTCATCAGGCACAATTATTTTGGAAGGGAAATGACAATCCAATTCAAAAGGTGGAAGATCTCGGACATTAGTCACTGCATAATTCCAAATTGTGCATGAGAGCAAAGTAGATCAGCATTCTCCGCACAAACAAATGTAGGAATACAACATATAGGGAAATTCTTCTATGGCACCAATGCCATAAAAGATTTCGGAGAAGCAGCCCCATTATGACCCCCTTCATATTTAATATCAAGTATCAATCAAATCAAATATTTTGTGTAGATCCCATTTGATGGAAGTGAAAAAGTGAAAAATCAATATAATAAAGTTGTTTGATTTATATATCTATTTTACAGCTACTAACTCGAAAGAAAACCTCTATGAAGTCACCAATCATATCGGGAAATGAGCAGTACATTCCTGAACTTGGAAGCTACTTGAATGGAAGACCTTTCCAACTGATGTACACTCATGAAGCCACCAAGGAATCAAATTAAAAAAACTGGGTAATGGGTAGAATCAAAGATGGCAATGAAGGACAAAGTGAGAAAACATGAAAGACAAAAATGTGACTTTGGATAAAGAAAGTGAAAATAGAGATTCAAGTTACAATGAGCCAATTAAGAGAATAAAGCTTTCTTCCACAACACAGACGCATGCAAGCATAATGAATGTGCACACATGCGTGAGAGAGAGAGAGGGAGAGAGAGAGAGAGAGGCGAAAATGTAGATTATCACAAACCATTGTGGCTAGAGAAGGTAATAGAAGGCCAATAAGGGCATAGATGAAGACGAAAACCACGGAGCATATGCCTACAAGGAAAATAAGAAATAAGATTCTGTGCATTTAGGAGACATATACAAAGTCAATAGGATTCTTGAAAATTTTATTTAGAAACTAATTTATTTATGAGGCATTTTGGCAAGATGGTTTTAAAAAATTTTACATGGGCAGATGAGAAAGGAAGAAATAATTTAGTAAAAGAGAGGGTGATGTTAAGCATTAAGTGTATGGAAAATATTGGCATCTTTAATGGAAAGATATGTGGAACAATTAGAAATATAGGTCGAAATGAGGGGGAAATTGAGTTGTTGGGACTTGGGATACAAAAGGGAGAGGTATAAGGGGAGGATAGCTTATCCTCCCGCTTATGAGAATGTCCGAACACCCCAAAATAAAAATCACCAGAAATAACCTCAAAAGAAACAAATAAATACATGCGTCCTAGCTGATTTTCCCCATTGAAGTATGTTTAGATGTGTTAAAAAATACCTCTAAGAAAAAGAAACAAAAATCAGGAAGGTAAAAGCATCAGATGGGGAAAAAAAAAGTATCAGATGAAGTCACAAGAATCTTCCATTGGAAGTAAAATAAAAATTATAAAAGCACTAACAATTTGACTTGGCAGCACAAGAACCTTTCGATGCAACATCTTTTCTGATTATAATACTCAATTTACATAGCTGTTGGAAAGAACGGCACATAGACAAGCATATAAGCATCATACTTCCACCATGATTGTCCATGAAGGAGAAAAAACAAGAAACAGAACAAGAACAACAAAAGAGAGGACAAAAAGAAAGAGAAGAAGATTGAAATGAAAAGTTCCAAAGATTGCTTGAAAAGAAGTCAACGAGCTGATAAACAAAATTCACAGTCAATGAAGTGCTAAATCAAAATTCACCTAAATAATTATCATTTTGAGGCAATCAACCAAGTGTCTCACATTGAGGAATAAAAGAAGGCTTGAAATCATGAACCTGTCCTTGCCACACGAGCTTTACAATCAACAACCACCCATGAGTATGTGCTTTGACAAAATCATATAACAAGTTAAATTGAAGGACAAATGTGATCATCAAATGGGAAACAGGCCACCTGGATTCCAGCCAGAAAAGTTAAAAGCGACAAAAGTGACAAGTACATACTGGTACATTTGGTAATAATGAAATTGAAGGAACTGCATCAGATTGAAGTATAATAAATCAAGATGTTCACGGCAGCATAAGATGAATTTTTGTGGTTAACAGCAGCATAAGATGAATTTTCATGTCGTCTGTGTCACAGCAACCAAAGCAAAATTAACTTCTTGCATCATGTTTGATGAGATCAGTGCATTGTTGCACTTCGTTCTTCATACATTGGCACTTTGTCTTCTATTAGTTGTTGCAATGCATCTGAGCTTTCTTTCTTGCAAAAATTTTACACATATATCGCAGTTTTTTTTTTTCCATCCTAGTAATGCGAACAGGTGATTGAACCACTGGACCAAGCAAGACACATCCTTTGGAAGGGTGATGTCCACACAGTTGCTTTAGGAGTCCAGTCAAACAAGGTGTTCATAACACAAACTAATTTTTGAATCTAACCACACTAGTTTAGTTTTTCAAACATTAATAGTTTATTAATGGTGCTTTTGACTGTTAAAACATAATTTGTAGCATTTTGTATTACATTTATATATGATCAGTCTCCACAATTTCATAGTGGAAAGTTGTTAAGATCATAAAAAGAGAATTTTGCTAATTTTAAAGAATTATGAATAACCTCGCCTAATAGTTCCGTTAAAATAAACAAATGAAGAATTTGCACAAATTTACATTCAAACATGCCTTCTGAGAAATATTGAATGGAAAAAGTCACAAAACCAAGAATGTCCATGCAAAAGAAGATGGTTTCTACAAGCAGTGAAAAAGCCTGAGAACAAAATGATAATACCCAACAGAATGGTTTAGAAATTTACACCTGGAGGGCATAGAAAAGACTATTTGATTTCTTGCTGTCAAAATGTTGGTGATCTTGGCGGCACTAAGATTGCAAAAGGATTTTTTCCTGTTCTTTTTTTGTAATTTTTTCTTTCAAAAGCCGAGATTACTAATAAATTTAATTAAACTTTCTAACAAATTTACTCAAAAGAAATCAAGATATTACTGCCAAATCTCCAATTGCTATGAAACTTCCACATTTTAACAGCTTTATATGCAAACACATAATACATTAGGATTCATAACATATAACTCATTAAGATTCACTCGTTATGTAAAAGATAACAGAGGTTTTAACATCACACCTTCCACTCAAATAGTGATGCATCATACAGCCTCGCTAAGCAAAGATTGTATGCCTTGTACTTTCCCTGCAAAAACACATCATTAATATCTGTAAATTCTATACGTCAGCAAAAGCTCCTTAATTTGTTTAACAAGCGCAAACCAGCAAAAGCAGGACAGTCATGCCACAGAATAAAAGTAAAAACATTACTACTTAACTGACCATGCATCAGCAGTACCACGGAAAGGTATTCAGAGGGCAAAATCTTTCACATAAAGATGTTAGGTTAACAAAATAAAGTAAAAGTCACTATTTTAAAGGACCATATCACAATGAAAGTAAGCCAATGCAGAATGTACTAGTGGAACAATCTCAAGTGTCCACACACAAAAAACACGCTCAGTTTATGTCAATTGGACAATGGCATTAACTTCATTAAATAACTGATTTCAATTAGATAAACCATTGGAGAAATCATAAGCTTCTTTTCATGGCTGTGTTGTTCTAATTTAGTTGAAGCAAACCCTCGTACTTTCAATCAGTGATTCAGCATTATTGTGGTTTAAAAAACCTTTCTGTCTTCCTCTCATCCATCTTTCATTTTTTCAATAAATTAATTTATCAATTAAAACTTGTCCCTATGTTTAATATATATATATTTTTGGTTTATGTACCATCTAATTTCCATATTCTTTCATTTTGTATGTCACTTTGTAGATTTCTAGTGTCAATAAAGATAATTGGATAAGGGTGATAGAAGAAGTTGTTCGAAACAATTGACAAATTAAGCAACGATCATGTTTTGATGATTAAACAAACTCAATTTGAGTTAAATAAGGTACTAATTCAATTTATCTAAGTGTTTGCAAGGTTTCATAATGTGAAAATGAAGTCTGACAGGTCAAGTCAATTCTCAAGTCGACTCAGGCATCAACTTAGGTCAAGTCAATTCCCAAGTCGACTCCAGATATGACTTCAAATGTGATTTTATGGCCAACACTGAAACTGGGGAGCAAGAGTTGCCGAAGTCGCACTTCAAGTTGACTTCACATGCGACTTAGGTGAAGTCGCAAACCAAGTCGACTTCAAATGCGACTCGATTTCTAGAAAACCCAAAGTCGAAGATCTAAGCCGACTTTAGCAGAAACTCAACTGAAACTTGAGTCAAGTTTAAGACGAAGTCGACTCCGCATATGACCTAGGTGAAGTCGCAAATCAAGTCGACTCAATATGCAACTTCAAATACAATTTTATGGCCAGCAATGAAATTGGGAATTCAGAAAGTGAAGTCGCACCCGAAGTCGACTTCACCTGCGACTTAAGTCAAGTCCAGAACCAAGTCGACCTGAGAAAGAACTTGAGGTGTTTGTTGAAGACCGAAGTCGCACCCCAAGTCGACTTCAGTATGTAACTTAGGTGAAGTCGCACCCGAAGTCGACTCCACCTGCGACTTGATTCGTAACGGTCGAAAATATTCGAACGTTGGCGCATTTAATGTGTGTCACCTACTTTCAAACGTTTAAATACCCTTGTCATTTATATAAGGCATTCGAGACAGATGTTGTGGGTAGCTGAAACTTCATTAATTGAGCACAACTCCCATCCCTAAGTGCATTAAGTGATCAAGCCAATATCCAGAAGAAGAACTCTGTACTCAAACCGTTAAGAACTACTTGCTGAATCGTTTAGTCTTTTTCACCAGTTCTTCTCCGTGCTAAATCTGCCTCTACACAACAGTAACGTGTAGAAACTTTCTTTATTACTTTCCCTATTGTATTGAACTTGATTTAGTATTTGTGACTAAGGTCAAATGAAAGCAAAGTAGTGTGTGATTGAAGTGATACTCATCACTTACTTGTGCTAAGTCTGTTTTAAGCCCCATAGAGCTGTGAATCTAGAAGAGAGCAAAGGCTCTATTGTATTTGGTGAAATACATAGTGGAACCCAAGTCACAATGATGTGATCTTGGAAGAGTGGAGTAGAGAAGGTTGTCCCGAACCACTATAATTTGTGTGTTCTGTTTGCTGCTCTTAAATTTCTATTTTATTTGCTTCAAGGGGCTAGATCATAACAAGGGTTGTATCTAAGATTATCTAAAAGAATTTTAAAAACCCGATTCACCCCTCCTCTTGGGTTAAGCCATAAACTTAGGACCAACAGAAGTCAAAACCGAGCTTTGGTTCTTTGATCTGAATGACAGCAACCTCATGCTTCTACAACTTAAAAGTTGACTTGCAGACCTAAGTAACATTGTATCTGATAAAAATGTTAGCTGGCTTCAGTTGGCAACACAATATGCTTTTAAAAATGGCAAAGAATAATAATGAAAAAACCCAGCAAAATGTCAGGATATTTTTTTTTCAAGACTTTCCCGTCCTTATTTGCAATTGAAGCTCCAGCAAATCTGAAGAAAGATTATAATTAAGAAATTCCGGTATTTTCAGAAAAAGTTGAAATTTCCTGTTTAGCATTTGTACAAATAAATTGAATTTGATAGCATCATTCCATTGTACCATTTGAACAGTTTGACATAAAAGGTAGGGACTCATGCCATCAATTACACCCCATTGTTAGTTCTTATTTCAAAATTGACACTACAATAATATTAGAAATATATACTTTCTCTGTCCCAGAAAAGTTGGATACTATAATCTGATATAAGTATGTTTGCAATTGCATTGTTGTTTGTGTTGTGAGATTGTATCATAGTTATACTAAAAATGATGAAAAGAGTTCTTCTGAATGGGACAGGAAAGAGGTCTTTAGGCCAAGCTGAACCACCTGATTCATCAGAATCACTGATCACGACACCAGAAAACTGTCAAACTTTAAAATCAAACATTCAGCTATGGTCATTTCCCTTTCATTGTACACTGTAACTTACAGCTTAATTTGTCATGATAAAATGAGGTAACAATTATATCGCATTTCAGATCCCATAGTATTACCAAAAATAATCAATAAAGTGAAGGAATTGCATTAAAAAAAAAATGAAAGAAAGGACATGCTATAGAGGAAGAAAACTCATGCAGTAAGAGGTTTACCATAATTGGTATAAGAGGCTTCCAATCCTTCATCCTCAGCAACTTTAAAATGAAACATTCAGCTGTGAACCTTTCCCTTCCATTGTACGCTCTAACTTATAGCTTAATTTTTCATGCTAAAATGAGGTAACAATTATATCAAATCTTCAGATCCAATAATATCACTAATATTAATCAATAAATGGAAAGAATTGCAGCTTCAACCCATCCAAAACAGTAATCAATATGCATCTCTCTCAGCCACCAACAACCACAAACAAAAAATCACCAATAATCACTGCATGAGCATGAACCAACTTGAAAATGATGGAATCTATTCCCATCCCTAATGTCAATCTCTCTTCTCGTCACCTTAGAAACGTACTTGAAAAAGGTGTGGCAATCCCCGCAAATGCGGAGATTCTTCATAATCCGGATTGTTGTGCCAGCAGCTGTGCTCAAAAGACCATAAGCTACAGCAAGTTTCTCACTATGGTGGAGAAGTATGTTCTCCTTCTGCTCGTCATCAACATCATGAAAAACAAAGTATATGTCAGGCACATAACCTGCAGCTTTAACCCGTTCATTTAGCTCGTTCAACGATTTATTTATCTCTTCCATTTGTTCATGATTTTTTTCTCCTGTTCTGAAAGAATGAAGCTTGTTTCTAATCATTATCCAGCTAAACCCAGGTTCTTTGCTCACTCCCCTATCCTTCATTAGCTTTCTTACTTTGCCTACTTCATTCCAAAATCCATGGGAAGCATAGATGTTCGATAGCAAGATATAATTACCAGTATTCTGCGGCTCCAACTCAAAAAGTCGTTCTGCAACCTTCCTACCTATCTCTATATTTTTGTGGATTCTACAAGCACCCAACAAAGCAGCCCACACAACCGTATCTGGTTCAATGGGCATGTTCTCAATAAGAGCTTCAGCTTCATGCAATTTGCCGGCCCGCCCAAGAAGATCAACCATACAAGCATAATGAGCCTCCGATGGCATCAACCCATAATCTTTACTCATTGAATCAAAGTATTGCCAACCTTCATCAACAAGGCCAGCATGACTGCAAGCACACAAAAGACCCATGAAGCTCACATGATCAGGCAAGATACCCTCACCCTTCATCTGCTCAAAAAGCTTTATAGCTTGCTTTCCAATACCATGATGAGCACAACCGGCCAATGCAGAATTCCATGTGACTATATCACGAATAGACATCTCATCAAAGGCGCAGCATGCATCAATACTCCCACACTTGAAATACATGGATATAAGAGCATTTCCCACAAAAAGATTAGCAGCAAGCCCAAGCTTAAAAGCCAAGCAATGGATCTCTTTGCCAAGCTGAATAGCACCCAAATTTCCACAAGCACTCAGAAGACTTGACACAGTTGAGGAATTTGGTATTATTCCATAAGTTAACATGCTAGAAAACAATTGCATTGCTTCAAAAAAACCTCCATCTTGCACATAACCAGATATCATAGCTGTCCAAGACACGACATCACGGTTTGGCATCTTTTCAAAAGCAATACGAGCATCATCCAACAAACAATTTTGCGATAAACCAGCAATATAAGAATTCCAAGAAATAATATCCTTCACTCTCATGGAACCAAAAACCCGATTAGCATCCTCTAAGTCCTTGCACCTTGCATACATGGTGATCAAACTGTTTCCAACATATGAGTTCAACGAACCCATCTTCGCAGCGAGTGCATGAACTTGTCTACCCATTTCAAAATTTTCAATGTTAGTGCAAGCATAGAGTGCACTAGTCAAAGTAGAGGTCGATGGCACCATACCTGACTGATGAAGCTCACAAAGCAGCTCCAAAGCTTTCTCACTCTTCCCATTCTGTGCACATCCAGCAATCATGGCGCCCCATGAAATGTCATTTCTAGTTGGGATCCTTTGGAAGATCTTGGCTGCTTCTTCAATTCTGCCATTCTGAGCATACCCAGCAAGCATGGCATTCCAGGTGATTATATTTGGATTTTTAATCTGTTCGAATAGCAAACGTGCTTCGTCTATTCTCCCATGTTGAGCATAAGCTGTTAGCATCGCAGTCTGGGTTGCAGTTGTATGTTCCTGCACACGCTCATACAACTTCATTGCATTGTCCAATCTGCCACTTTGAGAAAATGCGCTAATCATTGTCGTCCAAGTATACTCATTCCTCTCAGGCATTGCCTCAAAAAATTTCAGTGCTAGATCAAGTTTTCCATTCCTCATATAACAGTTCAAGATTGCAGTTCCAACGACCACATCTCTGTTAAAGCCGGTCTTGATTGCCAATATGTGCAAGTTCTCAACAATGTTAAAATCATCAAAACATGCACCTATTGAGAGTGTAATTGCAAAATTCGCTTGATCTGGTAGCTTTCCAGCACAATGCATTCTCATGAAAAGCCTCCATGCTTCATCATACTCACAGAGATGGACATAACCAGAAATCATCACTGTCCAAGAAACTAAATTCCTCTCGGTCATCCAATCAAAAAGCTTACGAGCTTCACCTATCATCTGAGATTGACAATAGCCTGTAATTAGTGAATTCCAGGATGACACATTTCTCTCAGGCATTTCTTCAAACAAACGCCTAGCCGATATCAAGTCACCATTTTGAATATATCCACTAATCATTGCGTTCCACGAGACAACATTCCGCTCAGGCATTGCATCAAACATGTTTCGTGCTTCTTCTATCCTCCCATCTCTGGCATAACCGGTGATGATACTCGTCCACGTCCTTACATTCTTTCCTCCAAATAAGTCAAACAGATCTCGGGCATCACCAAGCCGTCCATTATGCACATAGCCACTGATGATTGCGTTCCAAGAGACGGCATCTCTCTGGGGCATCCCGTCGAACACACAGCGAGCTTCGTCAATGCGGCCATGACGGGCCAGCTCCATTATCCTGGCGTTATAAAGATAGAGGTTCCCCACGGGGCTTTGAAATCTCGGAAGTGCAAATGAAGTAAATGGGCGACGAAAACAATCATGAAAAACTCTTCCATGGCATCTCTGGAGCATAACGAAGAACACGGTCTTACTTTCCAACGATGTTATCGTCTTTCCACCAATCACAGTACAAAAATAAATCGATAGGAGGCTGGCAACAGAGGATTCGCTTGAGATGGACGGGTCGCAGATAGAGAATTTGAAGAAGGAGGAAGAATAAAGTAGGATGAAGGCTTGAAGTTGTTGGCTTGGTAAGCTTGAAGTTGTTGGCTTGGTAAGCTTGAAGCTGCGGCAACTGCAGAATGTAGAATCACTGGTGGCCTGCGTGATTTCGGTTCCAGCAGCCTAGTGGCAGAGAGCTGGAGTGAGACGATGAGGGAAAGATGGCGAAGGCTTTCTATTCGGGACGGGCGACATGCATGCGGTTGTTGTGGCTACGTCAAAGACAACAACGAACGCACCGTGTCAAATTGATATACGCAATTAGGTAGGCTTTGGGATTCCGATCTTCTCTGACCGCTCTGAAATTCCACCATTTCAGACCAGTCCAAAAATATACTTTTTTAAAAATAGTTTTTGATTTTTTAATAAAATTGTTAATCAAGATGTACTTAATTTATAAATCAAGTTTCATGATATATATTTTTCAAAATTTTAAATATGGGGTACTTTAGTCATTTTAAAAATGTTCGAAATGACTAAAATACCTATATTTAAAGATCTAAAAATATAAATATACATACACTCAAAATTGTAAAATTTAATTTATAAATTAAATACACTTGAATGAACATTTTTGTACATCTAAATCCTTCCTTCAGTTTGAGTCATTCCCTTGTAGTCCCGAAAGGCGAATTAGTCGGGCTTGGGGCTTGGTGTGGATAGTCAGGGTTGTGGGAGACCGGAGGTAACAGGGAAGGATTGGGCAGATAGTCATCAGAAGACTAAGTGCTGCTGGTTCGTGGAAGCCTACATCGGGGGAGAGGTTAGACGAATTTCGGGCAAAGAGCATGACCCCAAGCATCGCTGATCTGTTGGGGGCTGAACTCCAAACCATGACCATTGAGGGATCGGCGATAAAGAAGATTCAGCCAGGAGAGGACGCTGCCATTCTCTACTCACTCTGGATGTCCAAGTCATATAACAAGGAACTTTTCAAGGGAATGATCAGACGGCTATGGAGGACGAAGGACAGATTCTATTTCACTGATGTTGGGGAAAATTTGCTCAAGGTTTCATTTGTAGACCACAGTGGCAAGGAGCGAATCATGGAGGGGCGTCCATGACTGTTTGAACCGAACATCATCATCCTCGCTAATTTGCGAGAGGAACTGGACCACGCCCAACTAATGCTCGTCAAAACGCCTATGTGGATACAAATTCCGGGGATCCCACGCATTGTCAACAAAAATTATCTGGGTCAAAGTATTGGCAACACTTTTGAGGAACTGATTGAAATCAGAGCTACATAATCAAAAATCAAGATGAAAGTGATGGTGGACTGCAGAGAACCACTTCGTCAAGGACTGTTCATCCAAGTTGGCTCACAGCAACGTAAATGGATTAGCTTTCAGTATGAGAAATTACTGATTTTTTGTTATTCTTGTGGCATAATGGGGCATGCCCATAAAGACTGTCTAACATTATCAAAGGAGAAACAGAAGGCATTAGAGGCGGACATGTCGTATGGTAGCTGGCTGAGGGTGGGAGTGAGACCAATGAAGCTGAAAGATAATCTCGTTGTCGAGCACAGAATGGCACTAACCAAGTACTTGGGCAACCAATGGGACCATTTTGAGGAAAACCATGAGCCAAGGGAAGCAGGTGAGAAGAGAACAGCCCTCATGGGCATCAACCAGCAAGCTAGGTGCTCGAATAGGGGGGGCATCCACACAGCGCTACTGAAGCAAGCACAGAGCAGATGGGAACTTCGAGTATGGGGGATGAGCTTAGGCGGACAAGCTGTTTAATCAATTCCAATCTCACATACTGCTAGACAGACTCGCCACATTCCCATTTTCATAAAGGACTGAGTTTCAATTACCAACAGCAACATGATTCAGAACTTACACAAGGCTTGGTGGCTCCCATGGAACTGAACTCGGCTGGAGAGAGGCTTGGGAATGAGGGTGGTAAAAGCATGGAGAGAGAGCTGGGCAGATCTGGATCAGTCAAATGAATGGAGGCTCTTCACAATGATGTGGATGGACTACAGCAGTGTTCGGTATTTGCTCAACAGGTGGACCATGATAGTGCAGACACTATCCCTGCCATGGGGAGGGAAGCTGGACTGGGAGACAGGTGAACTGGGAACCGAAGGGAGATGGAGGATAGTACACTCTATGAAGTATATGTGCAAACAGATGGTGTGGGGGACAAGATGTTTTCCACCACACTTCAATGTTTTCCACC
>JAXCLR010000092.1:5398111-5424368 GCA_035584095.1 Annona squamosa | reverse complement strand
TTGGACTTAATCTTCAATTTCCACAAGGTACAAAATATATGAAATCTATTAGCCCGATTTCTAACCCGAACCGAACCAATTTGAGGTGGGTTGAAATAGGGTTGGGTTAAGGCGTAAAAAGTATGGTTGAAAGTAGGGTTGGGTTGGGATTTTACAAGGTGGATTAGGGTTCTATTTGTCCCAACCAAAGTCAACTCGACCTGATTTACACCCCTAGGTTCAACCAATGGAGTTCAAAACTGAACATCAACACACACGTGGACATAGAGGTGGATGGAAAAGGTGAGCTTAGCAAGGGGAGGGTATGAAAATGCTTGACTCAATTGAAACTAAGGAGCAGGGAAATGCCAAGAGAGGGCTGAATTTGGATCTGGGTGTACAAATGAATATGCAGAAGCGAGCCAGAAAGATGGAGAATGCCAAATATGGAGAGGTGGAGGCTGTGGGGGTTCCCCAGCCTCACCTCATATGACATGGCCCTCAAGGCGTGAAATTGTTGTGGGCTTGGGAACCCGCGAGCAATTCGTAGTCATCTTGATTTGGTCAAGAAATAAGATTCCAAACTAGTCTTCCTCTGTGAAACTAAGTGCAACACAAAGGAGATGGAGGGGATTAGGCGAAAGCTCAAGTTTGATTCTTGTTTTGCAGTGAAATCCGTGGCTAGGAAAGGTGGATTGGCTCTTTTTTGGAATAATGACCATCCAGCGTCTGTTCGAAGTTTCTCTATTCATCATATTGACATGGATTTCATGGGATGGTGGTTCACAAGTTTCTATGGTCACCCAGAAACCCATTGTCGACATCAAAGCTGGCACATCCTCAATCAATTAGGCGATGGAACCGACTCCCCATGGCTTGTAATGGGCAACTTTAATGAAGTTTTGGGACCTAATGAATATATCAGTATGAGGACGCGCACCCAAACTCAAATGGATCTCTTCTGTAACACTATCGACAGGTGCAATTTGCGGGACCTCCGCTTTGTGGGGGCGCCCACGACCTGAAATAATAATAGGAGGGGGGCTCGAAGAGTGGAAGCGAGATTGGATAGAGGGCTTTCAACCTCTTCCTGGCTCAACCTTTTTCCCTATGAAAGAATAGTTCATCTATCAACGGCCACTTCTAATCATTGTCCGATAGTGTTGAGGCTTGACTCGAAAAAGGGCATGAGGAGGCCTCCATGGGAATTCAGATATGAGTTGTTCTGGACTCATAATCCAGAGGCGAATAAAATCATCCACAAGGTGTGGGAGTCCAAACCTCAAGGGGAATTGGCGTCAGCCGACCTACTTAGTTGGAAACTTATGTTATGTGGTACCGAGTTATCCAAGTGGAATTGCAGAAAGAGGGGAAACCAAGGCTTGCTATTGAGCGGAAGCAAATGGAGCTTTCATCCCTGATGGGTCAGAATCCTACTGATGATTGGGATGATTCCTTGAGAAAACTAAAATTTCAAACTAACCTTCTGTTGAAAGATGAGGAGCAACTATGGAGACTGCGTGAGAAGACCCACTGGTTACAAGAGGGGGACAGAAACACGGGGTTCTTCCATCGTATGGCTTCAAACCATAGACGGTCCAACTTCATTGATGCGCTTAGAGACCCAAATGGGCAGTGGGTGAGGGATCAAGACCTGAAGCTGGATATGGCAGTGACACACTTTTCAAGGGTTTACTCATCCTCGGTCACACAGGATGCGGCGTAGGTTAAAAAACATATCACAAGGAGAATCTCTGATCATCAAAGGATGTGTTTGATTAAACCACTATGCTTGGAGGAAGTGGAAAAGCGATAAGGGCCATGAGACCAACAAAGGCCCCTGGCCAGATGGAATGTCCCCTGGTTTCTTCCAGAAGCATTGGAACACTGTCAACCAGGAGATCTTTCAATGGTGCAAATTATTCATGGAGGAGCGAAACCATACTCATCAGGGTAGGCATATTCGGGAGTTTAACTCTATCGCTTTGGTGTTGATCCCAAAGAAGGCCAGTGCACAGGACTTGTCACAATTTTGGCCAATTAGCCTATGTAATGTTGTATACAAAATTCTGGCAAAGGTTCTCGCTAATAGGCTAAAGTTGTTGCTTCATGATGGCATAGGGGCTGAACAAAGCACTTTTGTTCCCGGTCGGCTCATCACTAACAACATGTTGATCGCCTATGAAGCTATTCACTCTCTCCGGAGGCAAAACAGAGGCAGAAGACAGGAGATGACTATCAAGCTAGGCATGTGAAAGGCCTATGACGGAGTCGAATGAGGTTTTCTGGAGCAGATTATGGGGGTTATGAATTTTAGTCTGATGTGGATCAACTGGATTATGAGTTGCATAACCACTATGAGGTACCGAGTTAACATTAACGGATTCAAATCCAGGTACTTTCAACCTCAAAGGGGGTTAAGGCAGGGGGATCCACTATCTTCATATCTTTTTCTCCTATGCGCGGAAGGTCTCTCCGCGCTAATTTCAAGTGCAGTCGCCCAAGGAGCACTACATGGAATCAAACTTAATCTGCAAGGGCCACAACTTACTCACCTACTATTTGCATATGACACTGTCATTTTTATCCGGGCTGATGACAAAGATATCATGACGTTTTTGGATATCCTCAATCAATACTCTGCTTCCTCGAGCCAGATGGTCAATGTGGATAAAACCTTAATTTTCTTCAGCTCAAATATGAACGGCCATGCTTGGGGGTGATGTTTAATCTGCTGGGATCCTCGGGACAGGAATTTCATCATTACCTTGGCCTCCCGACGTGGCTTGGGAGATTCAAAAAAGGGATGTTCAAGGGCATCAAAGAGCACATATGGCACAATATTTAAGGGTGGAAGGGCCGATTACTGTCTTTGTACAGCAAGGATATGTCAGAAAGCTGCAAGATTGAGTACCCCGACGTCTTCAGTGCAGGAAATTTTGAGAACCTTATCTAGCAAAAACAGATCTGATGATCCGGCTTTCTTCATCTTGCGTTGTTGGCGTGTCTGGTTCTTGCGAAACAAGTTCAAGGAGGAGGGTGCTCAACCGGCTTTTGCTGATACCCTGGCGTGGTGTTGGGAGTATTTTGAACAACTCCGGAGGGCCAAACTCCTCGGACAGGCGAGCGCTTTGGACCATCCCCTTGTGCCTAGATGGACCAAACCTTCGACAGGAGTCTTCAAGATGAATGTGGATGCTCATTGTATTGGGGATAAGGAAGCCACAGGGCTTGCTACTGTCATCAGGAACTCCCGTGGATACTTCATTGCTGCCAAAGGCTGGAGACGGAATGGTGTGGGGGAGCCACTAATTATAGAAGCAAATGCATTCCTTCTGGGAATCAAGTGGGCCCTCCAACTCAAGCTCAGACAAGTATAGGTTGAATCCGATTCCCTTCTTCTTTGCACCTATCTATCTAACAATTGCCTGATCTCCTCACCGGTAGGTTATGTTATTATTGAGATTAGGTCCATCCTCAATGCTAATGCTCACCTCTCGATTCACCATGTTCTCAAGCAAGGAAATGCGGTTGCCCATTCTTTGGCCGATCTGGTTTCTGTTTCTGTTTTGAATCATCAAACTTGGTGGGGAAAACCCCCCCCCCCCCCCCCCTCTAAGCCATACTTAGGAAAATTTGTACAGACAATTTTTTGGCAATAAATTGCGTGAATTATTCTTTGCCTACCCCTTTTCACATTGAAAGGAGGTCGGGATAAAGTGATTTCTTTTATCAAAAAAAAAAATAACATTTTTGTAAAAAATCAAAAAATTAAAAAAAATTATGATTTTCGCCGGATCCCAATACTATATGCTGGAATACGAAATCACCGCTTAACACTTTCGAAATATCTGTCCACGTTTCTCAATTTCCATTTAGTTCTCTATCAGAAAAAAAAAAGTTCCGTTTAGTTAGAATATTCGAAAGTATCTTGACTGGAAATAATGTAGCCAATATACTCTTAACAAATGTATAAATTCGTAATGCGATGAATAGTAAGAAAGTGTAAAACACCGAATTAATAATATTCATGCGAAGAGTATGGCTGGAGCCTGAAATGAGGCAGCTGGCAAGTTAAGCTGAGAAGTTTCACATTTGTGATTTGCCTACAAAATTTACCAACTGCTGTATAAAATCCTCAACATCTTCAAATTTGGCAAAACGACCTACAAATCATTCATACAATTACAAAGAGGCCAATGCTTAAAACTATGAAAAAGATTTATATGTATTTATGTATGTATAAAAGAATAGCTACAAACAACTTTTTGAGGAGAGGATGATAGTGAAAGAATTTTTATCTTTTGAGTTTTGACATCACATACCAATATAGACATTTTTCCTATAGTTTTAAGAAACATAGAAACGAACTTTAAAATTTTCAAAATTTTAAGCAATTTTACATTAGAATGTAAAAACTTCATAAGAAGGACGAAATCTTCTATCAAATTAAATTGATGTAGGCAGTTCAACTTGTACTGAGCGATACTTTCAATCAAGAGTCAGCATAACATTGTCAACCTGCCATAGGGCAATTGGTTTCACACGCAGGCTTATATGCCCAGCCAATGGGATTCAAATCCTGCGTAACTGCATATGCCATGGAGCAGTAGCTCTGGCAGATCTTTAAAAAAAAAAACACACACACACACAAAGAGTCAGCATATCATTCATTATGGAGCAGAATAGTGGAACAGGATTTGTCTACTACTTGGATGGGATATGATTAAGATGGTGGTAAGGAGACTGTCAGATTTGTAATGCCTGCCTATAAAGCTGCAAGAAGCCCCAAGAGGAAAACAAATTGAATGCGGTTGCCTAACCTCACTAAAGAACAAATTTGAAGATTTAGCACTTGCTCAGTTGAGAAACTGCCATACACAAAATACAATAGAATTTCAACTTCTTCCCCGTAAAGAGAAGACATATCACACTTGCTCAATTGAGAAACTGTCATACACAAAAAGAAATAGAATTTCAACTTCTTCCCAATAAAGAGAAAACATATCCCACATGATTGTTCTTCAGAGATGCTTCAAATTCAATTTCTTACAGGTCTTTCTGTACATATTGTGACAACGATAAAATGGCAAGAACGCTGCATTTTATTCACTTTCATAATCCTCATCATCACCAAACGTAAAGACAGAAGCATCTGCAGCAATTGCCTTGAAATCACTAACCCCTGAAAGATCTGATTTTGGGACCTCAACACTAGCATTTTCTTTCTTCGTTTCACTAGGTCTGGGGCTCTCCTTAGCCACTTGAGAAACTTGATCAACACCATGTGTCGTGCTCGTCATTTCTTCCTTCTGCTTATCCTTATGCTGTCCTCCTCCAGCAGCAGCAGCAGCTTCTTTCCCAGAGGCTGATGTTCGTGATCTTCGGCTCTTAACAGACCCACCATCCTCTGCCTCACTGTCTGAGAATACATCATCCTTGTCATTACTTGTGCTGTCTTTACTTTCGTCTGGAGTTGTACTAGTTTTTGGACCATCAACAGTTGCAACAGTTCCTGAGGCCCCATCTGACTCCTTGCTGGTGGTTTCCGATTTGACTTTTGTTGGAATTGTACCATCATAATCTATCAGAACAATCTCAAGCTGGAATCCTGGAGATGGTAGTTTCCTCTGCAAAAAAAAAAAAAAAAGAGTATTATTAATTGAATGTATCAGATATATCAGTCAAAGGCAGAAGGAAAGAAAGAGGGAAGATAAAAGAAAAAAGGAAATGCAAAGCAATTATTGCAACACTGTGTGGGGAAAAAAAGGCTGATCCACTAGTGATGCGAACTGCATTTGTTTGCTAAATACAAATAATTGACCAATTATAATGCAAAAGTATCCTGGTGAGGCAGGTGAATGGGTTTTTCATAGGAAATACCATACTAGCAAACTTTACTCCCGGAATGGATTTCATCATGTCAATTACAACTTTTATGGCAGTCATACAAAGTGGACAAAGAAACAGAAAAATCCAACTTTTTTGACATGTAAAACTTTTTGGAAAGTCAACTTACAAAATAAAATGATAATCTAGTAACTCCCCGGTGATGATAAATTGGAAGCTCCTAAAGGTTTCATATTACTCCAGTAAGAAGTTTTGCCAGAGAAATCAGTAAGACTAAGATCAGGATAGATATTTGATATCATCAAATTAGAACATCGCATTAAAATGGTCTTATAACTATGTTATAAATGATGAGTGATCTTGTTAGCCCAGGCTAAGCAGAGCTCCACTTAGCCCACCTCAAAAAACTCATTTATAACAACTTTTTTTTTTCCTCTTCTTACACTTGTTTATCTAAGTTTATTTAACATACAAACCAAAATTTACCATTTTTGGATGTGTATATATATTTTTTAGATTTTTAAAGATAAGAGTATTTTAAATGTATATATACGCATAAATGTTTAAAATCTCAAAGAAATATATAAACATATCCGAAAATGGTAAAACTTAATTTATATGTTAAATACACTCATATAAACAAGTGTATGAAGAAAAAAGTTAAAAAAAAAAAAATTGTTGCAACTGGGTTTTTTTATGTGGGCTAAGTGGAGCATTTGCTTAGCCTGGGCCGATGGGATCACTCCTCATTATAAATTCAGTTTTCTGAGACAATAACTCGATACCATTGTAATACCTCCATATGTCATTGTCACAAATCCCAGCCCATTACATGCTCCGTTTCTCAATGATTAAATCATATCCATACCTTGTCAAAACCATCAAGATCCGATGTATTCAAAATCTTCCTGTTTTCCATCATTGTTGTGTTCAACCAACTGGAAAAAGACAAGGGCAACATATTTGAAATTAAGTACAAAGGGGAGAAAAGCAGCTCTGAGCATTAAGGACCAGTAAGCACATTCCACCAAAGCATATAAATTGCATCATAATGACTGCAATTTAATGCAATTTAAGGCACATTATATCCAAATAAAAAAATTTTAAAATTCTGTTAGCAATTGATTTTATAGGGGGTAAACTGAAAAAGGTTTTGACTAATCCTTATCACACAAATGAAATGGTAAATTTAATCAGGATGATAACCTTTCAAGTTTCTGTTATTCTCCCACTGCAGTGTGTATCAATTAATTTACCACTGTCGGTGACTGAAAATAAAGGTGTGTTTGCCATAATCCAAATAGACTAGTTGAATGGCTACCATTCATCCCAGCAAGCATTAAATTGCCCTGGAAAACCAGAACTGCTTTATGGACTGCCTTTTATGCATTGTTATGTCAACAGTCAGCAATATCAGCACTTTTACTGTCAACCACAGAGATCATTCCCAACCTTTCACATAGACGTGAACTGCACATCCACTGTAGCAAATACTGTCAATGTGTTTTTTTCATCAATAAAGCATGCGGAAACAAATGAAGACTCATGTCCAGACAAGGACAGTAGATTGTGCTTGAAGGACAAGGTAATTGAAAATTAGGGTGCACTTGAAAAGAGAGAAACAAGGGGGAAAAGAGGGGGAGAATCCCAAAAAGTGGAGTAACATATATGGTGTGATGTGAATGTAGGTAAGGATTAGAAATAAAGTGAATGAAGGTCAAATCTTCATGCCTGAAAAGAAAAGTAATGAGGAAGATGTACAAATGTTAGGTAACTAAATTGTCAAATGACATTTTGGGGTTACCAATTCTCTAATGCCCAATCTAATTGAGAAGAATGCAGGTACCATTTGATAAGCTATCATCTAACTCTACCACTGAAAAATAGAAAACAGTTACAGACCAGTAGAAGTCTCCTTGACGATCATGAAAATGGACCTTGAAGTCACCAGCCAACTCTGTTAGACCAGGCTCCCCTGGTAGAGCAAAGACCATGATCCCTTTCCTTGGCGCACTAAACCAGAAATCTTCCGGCTACACAAATACATTGTAAACATCACAACAAGAGGATCAAGAAAGAGGAAAATACAACATTCGAACACAACAACAATTACTAGTTGCATCATTTAATTGGCAAATATTGAGTGGAAATAAAATAAAATAAAAACAAGAGGTATGGAGAAATAAAATAAGTACAGTTCCTGATATATAATATGGATTTGATCAAAATTAAATGGAATTGAGTGGAAATAATATCAGTGATATAGGGGATGATGTCGACAGTTAACCATAAAATGAATAAGGTTAAAATAAGTAGGTAGGTAATGATTGGAAAGATATGCAGATAAAGAAAGGAAAACACAGAATTGTTATCGAAGTACATGGCTACATTCAAAATTCAAACTCAGAAAACTGAACTTTACTAGCAAATTCATTCAAATCCATGCACCTGATCAAGACCATCACAAGTTCCATACAAGCTCTTAAGAAGTATGACTCTCAATGACATCAACCAATAAGGCCTTCAAATATGTGAATCAAGAGGCCAGCTCTCACTATTGAATGCTGGATACACCATGTCTCAGAAATATGTATTTATCTCAGCTAACAACTTCAAACCATGGCAACAGGACAAGTAATGAGATGCAGCAACTAAAATAGAGTTGAACAACAAAATGACAAAAAGATCATGATGTTAGACTGTAGATATGGATTGTGGAATGAATTTCTGTGGATTTAAGGGACTGTGGAAGTAAGAAGATATACCATCAAATCCTTTGTCCTGGGGTGTTTCTTTGTTGAGAAGAGAACTCCTGCAGCCCATTAAGAAAAAGTGGCATTTAGTCTTCCAGACAAAAAGTACAGATGCATCATGTAATTTTATGAACTTTTTAATGAGTAAAGTATGAAAAAGTGCTAAGCATTATGTAAAGTATAAAAAAGAGCTAAGCGTTACGTAAATGACATAACCCTTTAAAAGGTAGGTCCAAGATAGGTTGCCAATTGCATTGGGGGGGATGGGGGAGAGAGTCAATCAATGTCGAAGCCTGCTTATAGGAATTTGGATTGAACAATCACTGCCCAACAAACTTCTCTATAGAGGCAGTAAACCATTTTTGTACAACAGTTTGGCCAATTAGACAGCACGACTGGATGTAAAAAAAAAAACACTATCATGTAAATAGCCAGGAATATAGACAGTCAATACAAGAGCACACATGCAGTTAGTTACAGGATCCATCCAACTAGATGGTAGGTACTCCAGTTACAGTCAGACTTTCCATCCTATCCCTCCCTTATCCGTACTAGAAAACATTTGAAACAAATCCTTCTTGTTTGACAACCAAATTTGACACAGCTTCACTCAATGCTTCGTTTTACTACAAATCATGAGTGCTGCATCAATGCACAATTATTTTGCAAGGGAAATGGGCAATGCAATTCAAAAGGTGGAAGATTTCAGACATGACTCACTGCATAATTCCAAATTGTGCATGAGAACAAAGTAGATCAGTATTCTCCGCATGAACAAATAGTGGAAATACATCACATAGGGAAATACTTCTGTGACAGTGGTACTGATGCCATAAAAAAATTTCGGTATTGCTGACACATTATGCCCCCCTTCAATGATAAGCTGAAAATCAAAATCTCCCAATTGAATTTAGAATTATTTATTTGATTAGGAAATCAAGTTTCATCCAAATCAAATACTTGTGGATCCCATTTGACCAAAGCAAAGTAATAAAATTGTTTGATTTATACATCTATTTTAAAGCTACTAACACAAATGAAAACATGTATGAAGTCACCAATCATATTGTGAAATGAGCACTACATTCCTGAACTCGAAAGCTACTCGAATGAAAGACCTTTCCAACTGATGTACACTCGAATAAAATTGCAAAAACTAGGCAATGGTTTGAATCAAAGATGCCCATGAAGGACAAAGCGAGATAACATGAAAGACTAAAATGTGACTTTGGATAATCAAACTGAAAATAGAGGTTTAGAATGAGCCAACCAAGAGAATAAAGCTTTCTTGTACAACACAGAAGCATGCAACCATAGTCAATGTGAGCGCATTACCGTGTGTGTGTGTGTGTGTGTGTGTGTGTGTGTGAGAGAGAGAGAGAGAGAGAATGTAGATTATAACAAACCATTGTGGTTCGAGACAGTAATAGAAGGCCTAATCCAATAAGGGCATCGATGAAGACGAAAACCACGGAGCATGCACCTATAAGGAAAATAAGAAATAGTGCTAATAAGATTTTGAGCATTTAGGAAACGTATATAAAGTCAAGAGACTTCTTGAATTTTTATTATTTAGAAACTAATTTATTTATGAGGCATTTGGCAAGATGGTTTTAAAAAAATTTATATGGCAGATGAGACCGGCAGAAATGATCTAGTAAAGAAGATGGTGATGCTAGACATTAAGTGTATGATAAATATAGGCATTTTTCATGGAAAGATACGAGGAACGATTGGAAATATATGTCAAAACGAGGGAAGAAATTGAGTTGTTGGGAGTAAGTGGATGTATACAAAAGGGAGAGGTACAAAAAGAGAGGATAGCTTATCCTCCCTCTTATGAGACAATCCAAACACCCCAAAACAAAAATCATCTGGAATAACCTCAAAAGAAACAAATAAATACCTGCGTCCTGGCTGATTTTCTCCATTGAAGTATGTTAAAATGCGTTCGAAGTATTTAACATATCTCTAATAAAAAGAAACAAAAATCAGCAAGGTAAAACTATCAGATGAAGATCACAATAATCTTCCATCAGAAACAAAATCAGAATTATAAGAGCACTGACAATTTGACTTGGCAGCACTAGGCCCTTTCCATCCAAACATCTTTTCTGATTGTAATACTCAATTGACTCCTCAGCTGTTGGAAAGAACTGCACAGTGACGGACATGGATATAAGCATCATAAGACATGGATATAAGCATCATACATCCACTATGATTGTCCATGAAAGCAGAAAGAAGAAGAAACAGAACGAGGAAAAAAAAAAAAGAGAGAGGACAAAAAGAAACAGAAGAAGATTGAAATGAAAATTTTCTAAGATTGCTTCAAAAGAAGTCAATGAGCTGATAAACAAATTCAGAGTCAACAAAATGCTAAATGAAAATTCACCTAAATAATTATCATTGTGAGCAATCAACCGAGTGCCTCACCTTGAGGAATAAAAGAAGGCTTGAAATCATCAGGCCTGTCCTTGCCATACCAGCCTTACAATGAACCACCACAACATTTTCTATGTCCTCCTTCAGCCATGAGTATGCACTTTGACAAAATGATATGATAAGTTGAATTGGAGGACAATTGTGATCATCAAATGGGAAACAGGCCACCTAAATTCCAGCAAGAAAAGTCAAATGCAACAAAAGTGACAAGCACATACTGTTCCAGTTGATAATCATAAAATAAAAGGCACTGCATCAGATTGAAGTATAATAAAGGAAGATGTTAACAGCAGCATAAGATGAATTTTCGTGTTGTATGTCACACAGCAACCAAAGCAAAATTGACTTCATGCTTCATGCCGGATGAGACTGGTGCATTGCATTGTGGCACTTCATTCTTCATACATTAGCACTTTGTCTTCTATTTGTTGTTGCAATGCATCTGAGCTTTCTTTCTTATAAAGATTTTACAGACATATTGCAGTTTATTTCATCCTAGGAATGCAAAGAGGTGATTGAACCACAGGACCAAGCAAGACAGATCCATAGCAAGCGCAATGTCCAGAAGTTACTTTTGGAGTCCACCAGACAGTTACATTAGGAGTCCATGCAAACAAGATGTTCATAACATTAGCTAATTTTTACATCAAACCACAAACTTGTAGTTTTTCAAACAATAATAGTTTGTTAAGAGGGTTTTTTACTGTTAAAACATAATTTGTAGCATTTTGTATTATATTTATATATGATCAGTGATTCAGTGTTAACAATTTCATTGAAAGGGAAAATTTTATTAAGATCAAAAAAAGAAAATTTTAGGGACTATCAATAATTTCACCCAATAGTTTCTCTAAAATTTTTTTTAAAAAAAATTAAGAATTTGCATGAATTTACCTCGAACATGCCTTCTAAGAAATTTTGAATGGATAAAGCCACAAAACCAAGAATTTTCATGCAAAACTAACATGCATTCCATATGAGTGAAAAAGCCTGAGAGGAAGATGACAATACCCACCTATTTGATAACCTATTTGATATCTTAGATTTCTTGCCGTTAAAATGTTGGTAATCTTGGCAGCACTAAGATTGTAAAAGGATTTTTTGCTATTCTTCTTTTTGTAATTTTTCCTTGCGAAAGCTGAGAATACTAGTAAATTTAATTAAAATTTTCTAACAAATTTACCCTGAAGAAATCAAGATATTACTGCCAAATCTACAACTGCTATGAAGCTACCTCATCTTAACAGCTTTATATGCTAACACCTAATGCATTAGGATTCATAACATATAATTCATTAAGATTCAAATCCTTCACTTGTAATGTAAAAGATAGAAGAGGTATTAACATCACACCTTCCCCTCAAATAGTGATGCATCATACAGCCTCTCTGAGCAAAGATTGTATACCTTGTACTTTCCCTGCAAAACACATCGTTAATATCCAAATGTTCTATATGTCAGAAAGAGCTTAATTTGTCATCAACCTATCAATACCTAAGACTCCTGCTGCATAAACATCCCCAAAAGAATGCAAGCGCAAACTAGCAAAAGTAAGATAGCCGTGCCACAAAATTAAAGTTAAAATATGACTGCTAATTAAATGACCATGCATTAGCAGTATCACAGAAAGGTACGCAAAGGGCAAAATCTTTCACATAAAGATGCTAGGATAACAAAATAAAGTAAAAGTCACTATTTTAAAGGACCACATCACAATGAAAATGAACCAATGCAGAATGTACAAGTGGAACTATCTCACCACGCACAAAACCACATGCATTTTGTGTCAATTGGAAAATGGCATTAGCTTCATTACATAACTGATTTCGGCTAGATAAACTGTTGGAGAAATCACAAGTTTTTTTATGGCTGTGTTGTTCTAATTTAGTTGAAGCAAACGATCATATTTTCAATCAGTGATTCAGTATTATTGTGATTTAAAAATCCTTTCTTCTTCCTCTCGTTCATCTTTTGTTTTTCAAGAAATTAATTCACCAATTAAAATGTGTTCCTATGTTTAATATATATTTTTATTTTTTTAGTTTATGTACCATCCAATTTCCATATTCTTTCATATTGTATGTCACTTTGTAGATTTATAGTGTCAACCAAAGATGATTGGATAAGGTGATAGAAGAAGTCAGAACTGAACTTTGGTTCTTCAATCTGAATGACAGTGACATTCATGCTTCTCCGACTTAAAAGTTGACTTATAGACCTAAGTAACATTGTATCTGATAAAAATGTTAGCTGGCGTCTGCTGGCAACACAATATGCTTTTATAATGGCTAAGAATTATAATGAAATAACCCAGAAAAATGTCAGGATGCTTTCTTTTTGAGACTTTCCCATCCTTATTTGCAATTGAAGCTCCAACAAATCTAAAGAAAGAATATAATTAAGAAATTCTAGTATTTCGGCAGAAGTTGAAATTTCCTATTTTAGCATTTGTGGAAATAAATTGAACTTGATAGAATCATTCTGTTGTACCTTTTGAATAGTTTGACATAAACGGTAGGGACTCATGCCACAATTACACTTTATTTTTAGTTCTTCTTTTAAAAATTCACTTTACAATAATATTAGAAATACACACTCTCTGTCCAAGCAAAGTTGGATATTATAATCCAATATAAGTATGTGTGCAGTTGCATTGTTGTTTGTGTTGTGAAATTGTATCGTAGATATACACAAAGATGATGAAGAGTCATTTTGGACGGGAAAGGAAAAATGTATTTAGACCAAGCTGGGAAGGTCGATCATCAGACAACGATAAAAATTCAGAGGGGGAAAAAAATCTTACCTTGTGATGAGTTTCAAAAAACTTGATTACTTCTTCCATATGGTTACGATAGAACCCCTGAACCAAATATTAAACCACAACCTACTCATAAAACTGGTACTATTGTGCTCAGCCCAATCAGATTAAAGCATATCGCATGCTCACCTCAACGTATCCAAAGAAACCAGAGCTCATATCACCAGCAGGAAAACCCATAGCAATTATATTCTCAGTGATATATGTCATATCCAAATCAAATCCACCTTCCTGGAGAAGGGAATGAGAAGATCTCAGTTATGCAAGGAAAATGCAAGATGATGGAGAGAGAAAGATTCACATCCAAGTAGAATTACATGTGAAGAATAAAAAGCTAGCAGATAATCATGATGACGGACTTATTGCAAAAATTTGAGGCAAATTTTATGGCCAACGACTTTGGACAACTGCCCTTTATTCAGTATGTGAACAACCTCTGACAATTATTCTGTATTTAGTGTGTGAACAACCTCAGACAACTATTCTGTATTCAGTATGTGAACAGCCCCAAACAACTATCCTTTATTTAATAAGGGTACTTTCAGACAATTATCCTTTATTCCGAATAGGACCAGACAATGGAAACAGAACCTTCCATTGACATCATACGTTAGCTTCTTAAACATCATCACCAAGCAAGGAAATCACAGCATAAGACATTACATGGTCTGTTTGGATCAGTGTAAATAGTTTAATATGTTAAAACCAGTATTATTAAGGGTTGTTTGGGCAACTTAATTTCAATGGAATGTGCAGGCCATTTGCGGGAGGCACATTTATTTTGGTTTCAGCAAAAGTGGAATTTCTACTTTTTCTTCCCAAAATTTAGCTTCAGCAAGCAACCTGGTATCTGCGCTTGTTCTGAGAGACAATATGCCGAGCTTTGACCTGCACGGCCTTCACTGCACTTCTAGATGAGTCCACCAGCCCTTTTGTAAGTGAACCGAGAACACCAGGTTGCGCAGTGGGTGAAGTACTCTCAAAAGCAGCAGCAGTCTCATCTTGTACAGGAGATTTTGGAGACATGCGGAAACTAATACCACTGGTGAAGCGTGCAAATGTTGACTTTGCTGAATTTCCAGATTGTGATTCATCTTGCACTGAGGGTTGTGAAATTTTCAGATTTCTAGCCCATGAAGCTATGCCAGAAGAGGATAATATAGATGAAGAATCACGTGATGAGGTTTCTTGCTTAGCAGAAGCTTGAACATCGGGAGTCGTAGCAGTTGGTAATGAGGACGAATCAGCTGGTTCAGAGGCCATGCTTCCAACCGTATTCCAAATGTGTCAATGCCGATACACAGCAACCAATATGAATCATCCAGCATGTACCACAAGATCAACAGTAACTGAACCTGAAAAACAGATCATGCAAAAATGTTGTAAATGAGGTATCTGCAAGTTTAATAATCACACATGCATATGAGAATAAAAATTAATCATGTGTCATGGTGCAGAATTCTGTATGTTCAGCATAGACATACATCAGAAATGTAGTCGACCATTCATGAATTAACAACAGAACATCAGCAAACTTCATATTTCTGGCTAAAAATGATACGATGCAGTAAACGCATTGGCTGACTGGGTATAATGTATCGGATCATAAAGTACATGATCTATAAAGCCAGTCACTTGCTAAATGCAAATCAGGCATTATTTTATGAATTAAGTTGCAGCAGACCATCCTTTGTTATGAACATGCATGCCCCATTGGTAAACACAACTCAAGCATGAATTGGGAACTAGACCCAATTTAATGAAATACAAAGAAGACGCTACCCAGCATGACAAGAAAACCCACATATCATTGATACCATAGATTCAAATAATGGAAACAATCAATCTCAGAAATGAGAGCGGTGGTATGAATCTTACCTTCGCCAAGCCTAGCTTTAGAAAGGACCTCATACACTACGTATGCCACAGAACAAAACAAAACAGAAAAAGTCTTCCGACAATCATGACATCAGGTAAATATGGACAATACAGCTGTATCAGCAAGGCAACAACTATGACACTGATTTATTAAATTATGCCCCATGTACTTCAACAGTCCCATTCATATTCCTTCAATTTCATAGGCATGGAGACCCAACATCGACAGGCACATCTTTACATAACGCATTTTGTTCTAAGTACCTCACTGTGTCCGAGATTCAAAACAGCCTCCAAATAATTCCCTTCACTTAGAGACAACCAGTTTACTCGGGGCCATGTAGCTCAACTAGGTGATCATGTGCTGTTGTGATCAACAACAACTGTAATGCATCCATCTGTCTTAAACCTATTATGGTACATCCAAACAATGATCAACTTCAATATGTTCCCTCAATTTCATGGGCATGGAATTTCGGGAGACTAGACTCTTTTATTCAAGTCCATTGATATGCCAGAAATTGCCCAAATAGATGAAAACACAGTTCACCAACCTCTCTTAAAAACATTAACATCAGGTCATAATAAATTTTGAAACAGGCATGAGGTAATAATGAAATTGTCAAACCCCAAATGTTCCATGCTGTTTAGGAGCAATTGGCATCCTAGGCATTTTTCAAGACCCAACATCACAAGGAAAACAATCAATCACTAACCTAAATATTAAATTTTCTGTGGATTTCAACAACATGCAAGCATAAGCATTCCCACACAAAACCAATGCAAACATGCGTGTGCAAGGTATGATTTCCATTCCTAGCCTAACAACTCTCTCAAACTAACCATGCCAAAAGACCGTTATCAAGCCATAATAGGGAACATTGTCGTAACAATGGCTGAAACACCAATGTCAGACCTGGAGCTGTCGGCAATGCAGTTCTCAGAAAATAACGGAAAAAAAAAAAGAAAGAAAGGAACAAAAAATAAAATAAAATAAACAAACAAACGGTGCACTTCGTGCCAATGTAGAACCGCCCTTCCTCCTTACCCACAAGCCAATCAAGAGCCGAACCTACTGTGCTCAGGAATAAATAGCGCAGCTTGCATTTCCGTTTCGCCTATCAAACTCAGTCTTTCCCCATTGGAATAAGCACACTGAAACGGATCCGCCAAACTCATCCAAAGCATAATACACTTTCAGAAGGAATCATTCTAATAAATATCAGCTTTCGCAGCCAAAACAATAGAAGAATTGCAACAATTAAAAAGATCTGGTAGCGATGCCCTAACACTTCATCCAAAGCTATGCAAAAATGAGGGAAAATTGGAAATATTGGCAAAGAAATGGAATAAGAAAAGAAGGAAAACAAATCAATTAAGAAATGGAACAGAAGTTTGAACAAGCTGAGATTTGCATGAAGAGAAAGATCCAAATGAACGAATCAAAGAAAAATCCAGATCAATAGAAGAACCTGAGAAGAAGCGAATAAGCCAGAGCTGAAAAGAAAAACACCTGTGTTTGATCGATCTCTAGGGTTTTGAGGAATCGGAATTCGTTCAGCAACGACTTCTATTTTTGTGCTCTTCAAATCTTGTCTGGGAATCCGCAAGGAAATAAGAAAAAGGATAAAAACTGCCAACCGCTGTTTTGTTGTTCTTCCTCTTGAATGAGGGATTCGATACACCTGTGGAGTGCACTGCTTCCTACTCACGCGCTTTGAAATTTCATAAATATTTGCGAAAGTCGAAATCACCATGGTATTTCTCATCCGGGCCGCATTTTGTGAGGAGGTGTTTGTTAAGGTTGTGTCCGTAATGAATAAAAATTTTGATGAAAAGTTTTAAAGAGTAAAAATTGTTAAATGATGTAATATGATAGGAGTAATGATGAATAATAAAGAATATAAAATTAAAATGAATGAGTTAGTTGTGTGAATAGTTGTGTAGAAATGATTGAAAAGAACAATGGTTTTGTAAGAAAAATGTGAAAAAATAATTAAAAAATATTATAATTGTGGAGAATGAAAAGTTTTATATTGAAAATTTTAACGTGACATTTTCTGTTAATTACCAAACACACCCTAAAGCATAAACTTTTTCATTAAAATTTTTCAGTCAAAAAGTATTTATTCTTAGTAATTATCTTTTTTTATTTTTTTACTTTTTACTATATAGTTATCTTATTTTTTAATCATTTCTATGTAACTACTTACATATTTGACCAAGAAACTTAATTATATACATCATATTTATCAATTTTTACAATTAACTATATTTTTAATCTTTCTTTATAAATATGTTTAAGTCAGTGTTTTTAATTCATATATTAAGTTTTTCCATTTCACAATATTTTTACATTTTTATTTTTTATTTTTTAAAATTCAAGTTTTTAAAGTATAAAAAATGACTTAATGCCCCTAAAAGTAATGATTTTTTCAGAAAATAAAAATAAATATGTAAAAATATTATAAGATATTGTAAAAATAAATATGTAAAAATAATAAAACTTAATATATGAATTAAAAACACTTAGTATAGCTAGTCTATAAAAAAATATAACTACTTGTAAAAATAAATTCATGATGTATCTCAGCCTACGATACATGACGATGTATCTATTTAACTTATTTATTTTAACTTTTTTTTTTTTACTTTTCATCATCATTCATATCATATCATGTTATTTTTCACATTTCAAAAACATTTTCAGCAAAAATTTTTCATTAAAATTTTTATTACTTCTGAAACACACCCAACAAAAAAAAGACAAATTTTATATATACAAATTTTTTTATCTTTAATTTTATTTATACTTGTGAATTTTCGAATTTCCAAGTATTCAAGTATATTTTGCTTAAAATTTTGTTCATTCCCATGGCTCTTTGAAATATGATGAATATGTCTAAACTTTAATTATAATTTTAAATTAAAAATTCACGTTTAAATAAGATTTCGACACTTTTTTTATCTATCTAATCATGTTTTTATTGATATAAAATCATATATTATTTAAATGTTAATTTAAATTCATAATTAAATTTCATGCATATTCATTATTTTGCATGAAAGTGTGGGTATGAATGTAAGTTTAAGTAAAATATATAAATATATTTAGAATCTTTGAAAGTATATGAGATGTGAAACTAAATGTAAAATTTATCATATCACCTAGCAGCTGAAGGACAACTATAGGAAAAAGGTAGACAATGCAAGTATATTTACCCAACTTATAACCTTAAACCTTACACCCTACAACCTCTTATATATACTAACCATTTTTGTGTTACATCTTCATTGTTATATGAACTCTTGCTATATCATTTGTAATCATTCTATTTAACCAAGGAAAGAAATTTCATCCAAATCAAAAGATTTGCATAAATCATATGCTTAAAATGCAAAATCAAACATAATAAACTAGTTAATTAATATTTTATTTTCAAATATTTTAATTGAATACCTATGCCTTCTAAAATATTTTTCCTATGTATGTGAATGGTTTTATAAATTAGTATAATGTTACTAAATAAATTAATATACTTCAAATTTTTCATATTTTATACATAAATATGTTGGCAATTTTATAAAGTTGTGCAATATGAGCAGCTGAAAAATATTTTTATTTTTAGTTTTTAAATATGTAGGCCAACTTAATTTTACTCCTATAAAATTTGATGATTTTATAATTTTTTTGTATTTTTATTTAAAACAATCATTTATTAATTTTTCAATATTAAAATAAAATACCGAATAAATTCTAAAAATTATCAAATTTTACAGAATAATCTAAACAATACTCACACGTGTATAAAAATTTTTAGAATATTTTCTAGTAGAGCATAAAATTGCATAAAATACTAATCATATATATTTTGTCACCACTTAAATAACTAAATGGCTTACATGAGTGTATGTAAGGTATTAGGGTGGGAAGGTTAAGAGTTTAAAGTTGGGTAAAGGTAATGACTTTGTTACCCTAGTCTTAAAGTACATGCCCATCAAGCCATATATATTTTGAAGGGCTCCACTTCTATGTACATAAAAGTGGAGTGTGGAGTTATTTAACTCATTCGAATTTTAAAATTTTAATCTTGATGGAAAATTCAATATATTTATTGCATTTAACATTATTCGTTTTAATTAAGGGATCAAGTTTCATTCAAATTAAACATCATCATCATCTCTATTTTCAACTACATCTTTATTTTTTTGATGTTAACTTTTTATGGCGTACCCTTAGAGGATCCTCGCTTGCTTTCTATTTCAGCTAAACTAATCCACATAAAATAAAAAGATTTAAATCATTGACACGAGTAAACTTTATTTTCGGTATGTAGTAATAATAATGTTATAAGCTTATTTCAATCATAGAAACTCCGAGTGTACATTTGGTACCAATAAAAAGTAAAAAGAAAATCATTATGTCCCGCCCATTTGTTGATATAATTTGAAATTTTAACTATCTGGCTATTATATTTTTTATTATTATCTTTATATTCTAATTATTTTTATATCTCTATATATAATTATTCTATTTACTTTTGTTTTATTTTATTTACTCATAATTTTAGCTTATATCATATCATTTTTCCCATTTTAAAAAAAATTTCCCATTCACACCTTTTATAAGATACAGACTCAAAAAATTTATCTTAGCCCATGAGCTATAAGTCAAATAGTGTAATATTATCTGATTTGGTTTGGTAGCTTTGCTGCACAGTTTTAAAAATACAATACATCATATTTAATCTTTGATTCGCTCGTAAACTTATAGAAACTCCCTCTCCTTTTCAATATGAAATCTTATTCATTATATAACTTTCCACTTTTACATCTTCTTCAATAGACCTTAAATAATTTTTGTGTTAAATGATTTCCATTTTTAACATGCTAATGAATGAATGGTTTTGCAAAACTAGGGTTTTTTTAAAAATGTTCTTCGTAACCGAAAGTTTATTCAAATTCTTATTTCCTAATTTCACAAATAGCTTTTATGAATGGTCCCTTCTATTTGTTCCCGCTTCTAAGTGAATTTATGTAACCCTTCTAAAATATAAGATTTTAATCTTTAATAGAAAATTAAACCCATTCATTATATTTAATATCGTTTGTTTATTTAAAAAATCAAGTTTTATACTAAGCAAATATGTTTATCGGGTATATTTGTTAAAAAATATATATTCATATGTAAATTAAAAAAAAAGTTTAGATTCATTACATATATATTATAATGTAATAATATTTCGTAGAATCATTTATGCACATAGAAATGATATTTTGGATAATTTAGATGTTAAAAATACTATTTGAAAATTGATATTTTAGCATTTTTATAATTTGCATATAAGTATATATTTTTCAATAAATGTAACTCATAAATATACTTTGTTGTGATGAAACTTAATCTCTTGAAGAAATAAATTTACATCAAGAATTAAATGGCTCTGCTTCCCTTCTTATGGTACCTTGGCTCCCACCGTAATTCATCTCAAAAGCTTTACCAACTTAAGTGTGGAAATTAGTTACTTCTATTTAACTATTGATTGATAAAACGTAAGAATGCATTGGGATTTGGTTCACAGATGTGTTCGTTTCATTGACGGCGCAGTTGCTCTGAGAGCGGAGAGCGGGCGGGCACAATGAAGAAAATTTCAGTTTAATTATTATTGTGATTAATTTTGAAAGCAACAAGTCAGGATGGCCGAGTGGTCTAAGGCGCCAGACTCAAGTTCTGGTCTCCGAGAGGAGGCGTGGGTTCAAATCCCACTTCTGACAATTATTTTAAAATTTTACTCCCTAAATTTTGTTTTTGTTGATCTTTAATTTACTCTTATATGGATAAATAATAGCAAATATGACTCATACAATGCTCCCACTATGATGATTTCTAATACTATGATAGAATAAATAATATTAAGAACTGAGGTACGACTCTTATAGCATATTCTCTCTTTATATGATTATTTATGATTATTCCTTAAGTACAAAATACCAAGAAGTAAACATTACTCTGTTTACCTAGATACTAAGTGGGCATTGCTCCACTCATGGGTGGCTTTACATCCAATCGAGTAGGAAAAATTGGCCTCAATGAACCTTCAAAACTGGTACAATTCTTCATAAAAATTTAGAATATATTTTAAAATTCCTTTGTCAAAAAAATATACTTCGAAAATCAATTTATTCTAGCAATTATAATCCTTTCACATTAATTGCCCCATCAATCAAGGCTCTTAGATACTCCCCTTATTCCACTCATAAATTTGGCTCAGACATATGATGAATCCATTTGGGAAGGGTAAAATGAGAATTTTTTTCTAATGCTTATTTAATATATTTTTCAATAAATAATTTAATATTTTAATTAATTAACTACTTTAATTTTTATTTTTATGCTTATATTTTAATTATTTTCTCATACAACTACTTTATTTATTTTTACTTTATATATGTCATGTCAAATCACTCTTACATTCTTCAAAAGATATTATCATTCCCACCTACATAACCAAAAAGACCCCAATATCTAAGTAACAAAAGTAACAATCTACTTAATTATGCATGTTCCCGTAGAAGTAGATCTAAACGAGATGAGTGAATTCTTGAGAAATGATCAATTTACATTACATGAATCTAATTAATAGGTGCAGGCTCTAGTAATGATCAATTTGGAAGAAAGTAACTAATAAAAAGTGTGCGCCAAAGGCTCGAGAATGATAGTTAAGAGCTTGTGTACTACAACTTGAATGTAAAACCCACATGAGATGGCGCACAATTTAGATACCATGTCAGTAATTTGAAGAACTCACAAGAAAAGTATTTACAGTGTATTTTTTTTCATCATAATAGTTAGGGTGTATTTGATACTTAGATAAAACTTTTAAATGAAAGTACTTGTATTTGGGAAGTGATAAAAATTTTTATATAAAAATTTTAAAAATGTTGTAAAATGATGAGATGGTAGGGATAATAATAAAAAGTAAAAAAAATAAATTTAAAATAGGTAAGTCAATTGTACATGTAATTATTTAGAAATGATTAAAAATTATGATAGTTGTTAGAAAGATATGAATAAATAATTAAAAAAACAAGTTAGCTGTAGAGATTAAAATTTTTTGATTTGAAATTATGTATTGTTACCGTGTGATTACATGATTCCAAAGAATATTGCTGCATATATTCCACATTTTAATATAAATGTCAATGTATCAAATATTTTTCATAAATTAAATATGTAAATACGAAGATCGCTTCTACAATTTTTTTTTCCCCTCTTAGGTGTCCAGAATCTTTTAATAGTTTCTTTTGAAGATGTTGTGATCACATCCGAACCCGGGACCCCCACCAACCCAATCCAAATTAACCAGGTGACATCATGGATTAGACACCCGAAAAATTAAAAAATATACATAGAGAAAAATCAACAAATAGATTATCATGAGTGCGACATCTTCCAATTGCACACTTCCGCAATCAAACCTTTGCAGTATTATATCCACCTTTTAAAAAATCATATAATTAATTCCTCACCCCAATAATTAAAAAAGCAAAAATCCAATCAATCCAAGAACATGATGATCATCACTTCCTCACACCCACACATGCATCAAACGGGCTTGTAGTAAGCATAGACTCCGTAGAAGGTCTGCGTGAGGGTAAGCAGCAGCAGGGCAATGGCAGCGATCAGAGAGATGATTGCCCAGGGATTGCTGAAGTATTTGTGCTTCAAGCTCGCGCGCCACGCATTCCACCGGTGGTTGTAATACAGGTTCATCTGCTCCGACAGCCGCGACAGATAGCTGTCGTTAATATCAAACACCACCTCCTGGCAGAGGCGGTTGAAGAGATCCGCCACCTCCCCGTCCGACCCCAGCCAGTGCTCGATGATCCCGCAGTAATGCAGATACCCCACGTCATCTGGACCGTTAATCAGGTTGTCCATGAAGATGACGTAGGAGGTGATGTCGTTGGAGCAGTCGAGATGGCACTGCTCGAAGGCGATGAGGTTGAGGAACAGGGATTTGGTGCCGTCGTGGATAAGCAGCCGAGGGATTTTCAACACCCCCCTCGACACCGAGAACTTCACGTCCCAGAACCGATCGGTTCTCCGTTTCTTGAATTTGATTCCGGCCTCCCGCAGCTCCGTCACGCAGTGCACCAGCTGCTGCCGCCGCTTGTCCGCCACCCGCACCGCCTTCGATCGGTGCCGCATCCACACCCGCGCCTCCGGCTGCGGCCCTGCGAGGAGCAGGCTCCGCCGAAAGACGTCCAGGCAGTGTAGGCTCTGGCCGCCGCCGTGGTCGGCCAATGGGTCGAAGGAGGCGGTCGTGGGGCCTGCGGCGCTGGAGCAGCGCGGCGGCTCGTCGGTGGGCATGAGGGGGTCGAAGAAGCGGAGGGCTAGGTCGGCGACGAGGCCGCGCTGGTGGGGGCGGCCCAGCTGGAGGCCGAGGAGGCGGTCGAGGACGAAGAGGGGGAGCTGGTTCTCGAGCATGATCATGTCGCGCTGGATGGAGTGCATGAGGCCGCGCATGGCGAAGACGGGGTCGTTGCGGGAGTAGCCGAGGTTGCTGAAGCCCTCGACGGCGCCGCGGAAGAGCTCGATGGCGAAGCAGCCGTCGAGGACGAGCATCTGGACGAAACCGTTGGGGGAGAGGGCGATGGTGGAGCCACCGTCGTAGCAGGCGCGGGCCTTCTCCTCGAGGCCGGAGATGGAGTGGAGGTAGAGAGTGACGTCGTGGCCAGTGCGGCGGAGGACATGGTAGAGGGCGCGCCACTTGTGGGGCTCCACGTGGCGGAGGCGGCGCTTGCCGTGGTGGTAGGGGCCGAGGGAGACGAGCTGGGGGGCGTAGGGCTTGTCGTCGCCGTCGCGGAGGGATCTGGGGACGCGGTAGATGCAGAGCTTGGGCCATGGGCAGGCGATCTCGTCCTTGCGGGCTTCTTCGAGCTTGTCGCGAATGGCGATGATCCAATCTGGGTCGGGGGAGGAGGGAGAGGAGGAGGAGATGGTGGTGGGAGGAGGAAGAAGGTGAAGATGGCCATCGTCGTCATTGGTGGTGTTCGGCTGTTTTGGGATGGCTGCTCCGTCTAGAGTCTCTTTAAGCTTGAGGGTGATGAGATACCAGCTCAGTACCTCTTTGTTGAATACTGCAACCATGTCTGGATTCCGATCAGATCAAGAGACGAGAGCGAGACAGCGAGAGAGCATATTGATATCATGGCGGCTTTGGTGTGATGTCTTTTAAGAAGCGACACATCGAAAAGGACTGCTGTTTTGGTGTCGGAAACGGGATGCAATGTTCGGGGACGTTTGGATTGGTGTAAACACGATAACTATCGTTTTTACATGGTATTTCCTTCCCAATACTAATTATTATTCTATTAATCATACTATTTTTTCCACTTTTACTCTTACATTCCAATCATTTTCCCTACTAATTACATACAATAAATCTATTTATTCCAACTATACATCTATCATTTCCTATCAATCACATATTTTTCAAAAAATTCTTTTTTTCATTTCCCATCATTTCCCACAATCCCGTCATTTTACACCTATCCAAACATCCCCTTCATTTCATTGTTGCGGATTTTCACGATCATCTGATTGGACATGGATTGGATGAATTTTGAAGGCCTCTTGTCAAGGATTCCGTGAAGTTTAACCATTCGCTACGTTAATTTTCCATTTTTTTATAATTAACTTGTTTATTTTATTTTTACTTTTTTTTATTATATCATTACCTTTGTTATATAATATTATTTTGCTTAATTAAAAAATTTTATACTAAGAGTGTATTTGATAATAAGTTAAAATTTTTCAATTTAAAACTTTTCATTTTCTCTATCTAATGTGTTTTTTAATAATTTTATTATATTTTTCTATGTAATTATCATATTTTTTAATTATTTATACGTAACTATCAATCCAATTAACCTATCTAATTCAACTCTATCCTATTTATTCTTTGTTATTAATTTTATCATATTACATCATTTAACAATCTTTATTTTTTTTTTATTTTTATCAATTTTAAAGTACACCCGAAAATATGCTTAGAAACTTAAAAAAGGCCCCGAGAATGTAAAACTTTTCGAGGAGAGTAGTCATGTCACCATTTCCAAGTACGGTGGATATCGCTGGTCATTTTAGGAAAGTCCGAAAAACTGGGCACAGGCACATGCGACAGCTGCCCAATCGGTGCATGCGGGGGTGCAACGTGGTTCATGAAATTCCGCTTCACTTCGACCTTAACCTTAATTATATTTATAAAATATTAATCATAATTTTAACTTTAAATTTAATTCTATTTATAAAACTTAAATTTTAATCTTATTTTTGAAAATTGAATTTCGGATTGAAATTTATATTGATAAATTTACATTTTATTTAAAAATGATAAGTTTAGAATTTCATATGAATAAATAAAAATCAAACTACATATTTTTAAAAAAATAGTAATATAAAGAATATTTTTTAAAAAAATTTAACATCAAAACTACAATAAAAGAAGAAAATTAATAAGTGTAAAAG
>JAXCLR010000092.1:5378913-5391355 GCA_035584095.1 Annona squamosa | reverse complement strand
TTTGATTCATAGATCTTACAAATCGGTGAAATTTTAAAGCATATCTAATTATTTTCAGATAATTTGATTGTATGGGTTTTTTTTTTTTTTAATACGAAAAATCATATAACTTCATAAAATTTTAGTGATTCTATGATTCTTCATCAAGTGCCTACAAAGCATTGATGGTGTCACATACAAAATAAAGCTATTTCTTATGATTTTATATGGTCGCCATAATTCGTGGTAGACATGCACCATTTTTTATTATGGTAAAAGCTGGTGCATCTTCTCCTCCCACGTCTTCCTGGCCTCGCAGGGCATTAAAGAAGCATTGTGGTGGGTTAGCCCACAAGTACACCGGCAGCAATTTATTTATTTTTTTTTTCCAGATCACTTGCTTTTGGATAATCGATGATAACTTAAAAATAAAAGTGTGTTTCAAATCGTACAAGATTCATGAATTCAATCTGTATCATCATTCTCAAGATAATTTCTTAATTCTTATGACAGTTTTTTTCATTTTTAATAAAACTTTACTCATTTTTAATACACGTTGTTATATTCTCATCTCAATACAAATTTAATCTAAAAATCTTTTATGATTTAAAACATGTACTATCTTTTTTTTTTAGCTAATAAGTTAAATGATTATAGGGAACCTTAGAACTTCTATCCTACACATCTTTAACTCACATCTGGTCACCATGTTGATGCAAATTGAGACCGTTTGTCACTCCTTACGACGTTTTTAAAATGCAATTTAACAAAAAAGGCTAGACGTGCACCATTGAGGCATATCATAGCCGGCAACTTCTTCTTCTTTTTCTGTCATGCGTGTGTATATAAATGTCCACAAGTTAATTATGGTGTCAGCTGCATGTGGCAGACTAAGAAGAAATTAAACAAACGTTTGATGTATGCATGCTTGTCAATGTGAGGCTTGCCCATTATCGTGACAATTGGAGAATGAGCTTTGACGGTTTAGGTAGGTTTGGAAGGGCTTCGAGGATTGAAATTACAGATTGCATGTAGCCGGGAACACATGCATCGCAATGTTGCATTTAAATCCATCGTTACACTGATTACTCACCGTCTATTTCGATTCCCTGTAAATTATCTTCTCATAGGAGAATAGCACAAAACGAAGCTGTCAGTTTCTATCATATTTTTTTATTTATGGAATTAATTTTAATAATTTTTGTAATGAGAATTTACAAATTCGATAAGAAACCAAATCTATCTATTTAATGTAGGGAAATTGAAATTAATTTTACAAAAAAAAATTAAAATTGCAAATCTTACCGTAATGATGGAGATTAATCACTATAGCGTAGATGCAAAGTATTTAAAAATCATCCCAACATATGCTAGATTTTTTGAAATATTTGACATGAACACAAGTATTTTTATTTGATTTCTCATGAAAACTTCGATAATGGTTGCTTTAGGAAGATATAAAAGTAATTGTGAAAAGTGAAAATGAAAATTTTTTTAAATAAGAGAATGATGTAATATGATAAGAATAATAATTAGTAATAAAGAGTATAATGTTAAAGATAGATATGATAGCTGTATGAAAAAATGTTAAAAAAAATTGACATATGGAAATAATAATAATAATAATAAAACAGTAAGTTTTTTTATGGTGAACTTTTGGTGACTAGTTAAAAAACTCTTCCTCAAGTTAGGATGTAATGTAAGGAAGGGAGAAAGTGCATCTATTAGATAGTTAAATATTAAATAAGATGTAAACAAGAATAGTAAAATATTGTTTTTTTTTTTTTTACTTTTAACTGTTCTCAAACGATCATTAAAAAAAACCGTTCTCAAGCGAACCTTACGTTAAATTATTTTTCTTAAACCACTTCTTCACACTATTCCTTTCCTCTTGTGCTTCTTTACCATTCTTTCCCCATGTCCCAATTAACTGGATAATTTTTTTTGAGGTAATTGACCGGATAATTTGAAGCATCATATGATTGGATGAATTTAATCCTCTCCCAAGTGGACGTTTAAAAATGTTAACTAATTACCTGATCATTTAGAAATATTAATTAATCTTTTGAGCTGGTTGCCTGCTCTTGTAGGCAAAGATGTGGACTACACATGATATGCATTGAACACAGATCCGTTTGTCATTTAGTAAAAATTTTAAAAATAAAAATATTCGCCTCTTTCTATAAACCCTTTTTATAATTTAGTATTTTAACTATTTCGCTATACTATTTTTCTATTATTAACTGTATATTTCAATTATTTTAAAATATTTTTCTATATAATTATACATCAATTTTATTTTTATTTTCTTTATTTGTAATCATTATCTTTTTTTATGAGGTGTAATCATTACTTTTTTATCACATTACTTTCTTATATTTTAAAAAAATTTCGACTTTTTTTTAGATTACCAAGTACACACATGAATTTACTAAGATTATGAATGTAATTAAAACCCTGTTGAAAAATCAAAATGTTATTGCTAATTGTGTTTTAGGAAATGAATATTTGGATAAAATTGCCAATGTTACATATTCAGTCGAGAAATATAATAGGATATGGCGCAATCAATGTTGCTTGAGGAATAGGATTTGCCTTACCGAGGAGTACAGTTAAAAAGTTCTTCCACCTGCATCAATGGACTCACTGGCTGGTTTGCAACCGCATTCTTGAGGGCCTTCTTATCATTCACAAGGACGACTCCTTATGAATCAATGGCAACAGCACGAGCATTCTTCTGCAAACCTACTGAACTGCCATTGCACCCTTGATCGTAAGATGACACAGTCCACTTCTTGCTCTGGGAGGGAGATCACGGTCTCGTTGATTCTTTCCCCAGCACCGATCGTCGAGAAGGCCCAGCAACTCCCTTCACAATTTTCAGCCAAGAAGAAGAAAATCAGTGATTGCTGATCCTGTAGCGAGAACTGTATTCACCATCAAGAAAGACAATTGCTGGCCATGAGTCTGCAAGCATATCCTGTCGGTTTCCACATTGTCCATAAGTAGATGAACAGAAGAGGGTAGCTGCATAAGGTTTTTTTTGCGTTTTGGTTTTTCTAACTAGGCATATTTTACAAGTTTCACATATTTGCTTTTTAGACCTTATAAGTTTGCCCTATTTGCATTTTAATCTCTGCGGTTAACTGTCCGCCGTTAACTGCATCTATGAGTTGGCTCATGCTCTCGACTCATGAACACAAGTCAACTCATATATGCAGTTAATAACAAGATTATGAGTTGACTCATTTATAAAGTTAATAGTAGAGTTTCTGTTGTGCATTAACAGCTGAGATTAAAATACAAAGAGGGCAAATTTATAAGGTCTAAAAAGTAAATATTCACGCTAGAAAATAAAAAGCTTACTTAGAAAGACCGCAATGCAAAAAACCCACAATTACTAACAATGCATCAGTAGGACTAACCACTAAAGGAGAAGCCCCATGCAATCCAAAATGGGGAAAACTTTGGGCAAAAATTATCAAAGATATGGGATGAAGTAAGACTTTCTAATTGGATCAAATTAACCACCCATAACCAACTCCATATAAACCACTCATTATACTTTTCTTAAAATATTAAACTTTAATCTAAGAAATACTTTGATTGAAGGCTCAAGGGGGTCGTAAAATAAAATTATATTTTGTTAATACGTATCACCATTAAAATGATTTAATGATAAAAGGGACTTTGATGAATATGTTATGTATTCTAGCTAACCAAATAATGTTAAAAATTAGCTCACGATTCAAATGAGTCAGTGATTTTTTTCCATCGTTTATTTATTTAGCTATTAATATGAGTTTGCTCATGATTCATAGCTCTTCCAATATTTAGCTATAATGCTAAAATCAAATATTTTGAAAACTTGTCCTTTATTTGTTTTCAAAATTTAAATCATATTTAATATTTATAAAAAAATTTAACCAATGCGATTTTTAACATCGTAATAAGCATTGACTTAAAAGGACGTTGTTCAGCAAGAACCTGTTTGGAAAAATGTCGAACCTGTTCACGTCGGGTATACCAAATTCGGCCCATTCTTTTTTGTGATTATTTATTTTACAATAGTGCTTAAATTCGGTTTCTATTAAAAATCAATGCAGACCTTATAAAAGTTAACAAATTTAACGAGCACCATACACTAATAAAGCCAACTAACATTGAGTAACACGCTTAATTCTTTTTAACGAAACTATCACATTTTAATTAATCAAACTTTTGAAGCACAATGAACGGAACGGATCATGCAAAATCAGTTTAGCAGGCCGGGATCGACGTCAATGTGGAACCGAAACCATGTGATCACCTGCCATGCAATAAAACTTAAAAACATAACCACCGTTGGTACAATACCAACCCGGCTACACAAAATTATGAGTTAAAAAAGTTATTCCGTAGGCTTAATAATTAAGAAGTAAAGAGAATAAAGATTAAATTAGATAATTATATGAAAAATGTGAAAAATAATTTACGTACAGAGATAAGAATAGAAAAAATAAAATAATTAGGTACTCAAAATATAAAATAAGATTTAAAAGGCATGTAGGAAGAAGCAAAAAAGTTCTCCTCTTTTGACATCTTCCCAATCTAGACCCTCATGATAAATGTTGCGGATGCAACATTGTCTAGCTTCTCGACAAACGTATTGTCAACACTTGCAATATCCCAAAAGCTGCGTACAATACGAATGCAAACCCTCAAAAATGGGGGTAAGAATCACTGTTTATCATTGAAAGGAGATCCTGTTTGCAATGATAATGGCTTTGAAGATCATGTTTCATCCCAACAGGTAATAGCCCTACCAAAGGCAAGTAATGTTGCTAACCAAATGATGCTTAATAAGAGACTGGCAACTAATATTGGTAATCTAATGATGCCTGCAAAGAAAAAGGAAGAGAGCTACAGAAGCCGTAGAGTATGCAACAATGATAAGATTAGCAACAAAGGTTCAATTCAAATACCATGTGAAATTCATGATAGTAGTATATACAACAATCATTCTAATTGATAAATATAATTCCCTCCCTAATGGACACGAGAAAGAGGTGCAGCAGCAAGACCGTGCAATTATTTTATGCCATCGCTGCTCCACCTTCTTCTTAAAGGGCCAGGGAAACAATGAGTTTCTTCAAGCATTGTTCTCAAAAGACCAGTAGGGTTTGGCCGGAGTGCGCTTCAGCATCTTCACTCCCAGAGGGTTGTTCTTGTTCTGCAAATGCCAAAAATGCAAAACATCAGAAAAGCAGAAGAGCAGCAGAGCATACGCTCACAGAAGGAAAAAAAAAAAATCCAGTTTTTGCTCCTTGTTTTGATTCTCAAATGAACTAAAATCAAACATGACAACTACTCATACCATAACAACATTGACGGAATTTTTAGAGTTCTACTGAAAGTTTTAGCAAACAAAATTCCTTAAAAGATGCCATTTGTGGGAACAGAACATCAATGTCTTCTCACAAAACACAAAGTAGAGCATCAATGCCCAACAATCAATGCTATTTCATATTTAAAACAAGAATGAATTGCTTACTGTCAAGCAAGTTCCAGATTGAGTGTTGCAGACGGGATAATCTTGTGGGCAGCAGCTGTAGTGGTCATCGCAGCATGTGGCAGACTCAAGCGGGCAGCAGCCCCATGCGAAGCAGTAGCGACCATACTCATAGACACAGCAGCAGGTGGTTGACTGTGGGCAGGAGTAGTAGCTGTCACAGACCGTGGGCGGCTTCACAGGAGTGGGAGGAGATGGACCTGGTTTGGGTGGGTTCGCACCATTCTTGATGGGATAAGAAGCTTCCATGGCAAGGCCACACTTGCCTGTTTCAGCAGGAATGTTGCGCTCCATCCTAACATATCCTTGCTCACCCCAGCTCTCTCCCCATGAATTCCTCACGATCCAGTAATCCTTGCCATTCTCTGTACCATACCCAACAGCAACCACTCCATGATCCAGCTCGGTGCCACAAGCACCGGTAAAGATGCCCTACAAGATAGATGATCATTTTAAAAAGCATAAGACATAAGAAAATTCACCCTTTCGAAATTTACATTTCAGAAAAGAATTCAATTCTCAACAGATAACCAACAAGAATTGCGTTCCAGAAAAAGAATAAAATTTTCACCAAATATTTCTGACAATGAAAATTTTAGAGCTTGAAAAACTCACATTAGTGCATATGAAATTAGAATTTTGTTCATCAACTCATATAAATTCCAAGTTCCCAAAACCAAACTTATGGAAAATTCTATTGTTCCTGATAATTTCTTTTGCTTGGTAATGCCTGAATTGGAAATACAAAAGACAAGCAAGTAGCATCAATTTCTTTTGCAGCTTGTGAGTTTGAAACTTCAATCTCTCATATTTCAACCACCAAAGCTGTATTCACTTTTTCCCCCTAAATACCATCAACCTTATGATTGCTCACTAAAAGAAATTTAGTGGTGCAATCAATATTGCTCTAAGCAGTAACCAAAAATAAATATTACTCTAAGGAATTGGTTTTGCCTTACCGAAGTGTACAGTTGGAAAGCTCTTCCACCAGCCTCAATAGCAACACTGACAGGCTGGTTTGCAACAGCTTTCTTGAGGGCATTCTCATCATTCACTGGAACATCCTCAAATGAATTAATGGTAACAGCATGAGCATTTTTCTGAAAAACAATTGAAAAGAACAAATATTGTCATGTTAGGCAAAACAGGCAGCACTAACAACAGAAATTTCGGTGATGGAAGTTTACTATGAACAGACCCTGTAAACATCACAGCTACCATCGGCAGCATTGTACGGGTAGTCGGACTCAGTATCAACACCACCATTGTCAATGATGAACTGGAATGCATAATCCATGAGGCCACCATTGCATCCTTGATTGTAAGACGTGTCACAATCCACCAACTCTTGCTCTGACAGGGAGATTAATTCCTTGGTCACGATCTGGTTGATTCCTTCCACAGCACCAATTGTCGAGAAGGCCCAGCAACTCCCTTCACAATTTTCATCCAAGGAAGAAACATCAACACGCTAATCATGCAACTATTTTCATGATTAGAAAAAAATGAGAGTCCATGGTCAGCTTTCACATCCAGTGGTGGATGAATAAGAGAGGGAAGATGCAGAACACATGCCAAAAATCCACAACTGGGACAAACATTTTTTTTCTGCTCATTCTATGATGACTCCAATCTCTCAACGACCCAAATGATAAAATAAAATAAAACCAGTTTAGAAAGATTCTACGATTATGCTCAACAACCCGAAATATTTTTTAAAAAAAACAAAACAAATGCAGTTCAGTGACTTTCTATGATCATTTTAAAAAATCCCCAACACTAAAATTCCAGTATACTCATCAAGATACCTTATTGTTGAACAGAAATACAGCACTCCAAAAGCCTGTGGCACTCTAAACTAAATTAGGCCAGCTAAATCAGTTTTGCTATAGTAGAGTGCCAAACCAAAAGCATAGAAGGGGGCCAGGCTTGCCATTATTTCTGGTCATTACCATATTCCATACGAATAGAAAGCACTAGAGATAATTTGCTGCAACAAATCTTGTACATGAATAGGGCGTCAAGGAAAAGGAATAATATTAAAAAGCAAACCTTAATTAAATGATAGGTCACCAGAGAAGCAAGGCAATTATTAGCATAATCTTTCATTAAATCAAGGCAAGAAGAATATTTTTTTTGAAAAAAAATGGTCTTTCATTGAACCAAGACAACGTTAAGACCAAAATACGCGAAGGACAGATGTTTGACGGAGATCCAATTTGGATGAAGCTGTTTTGTAGAAAGAAGAATCGGTAACCGTTTGGGTTGAGGAATATGAGTGAAAGGCTAGGCAAAAAGGCGAGTTTGGATGATCTTGATAAGCCATGTGATCTGGTAATCCAGAATCACTACTGGAGGAAAGAATAAAAAATATATATATCCAGAAATCCAAACTGGGAAAAGGGAGACATTCACTGATGAGAAAGCAAGATATCGGATGGAGCAGCACAAATACATGTTCTAGATGGAACAAACTAACCACCACATCATCAAAACAACCAACCCTCCAAATTGTGGAAATTCCAATTTAGAATTAACGAACAAATAAAGATTAATCAACAAAACAACTCACTCATTCAAATTTATGGAGTCGATGACCCCGAAACAACTCTTTGTGGGCTTTGGTAATTTCGTTGTCTTTTCCAAAACCTAACGAATAACAACCGATCAAAATCCAGCCAAACTCCTCCCATAGCTACCAGACAAACCAGCACAACACCAAAACCGCAAAGCAGCCAATCTAACCAAGAGACAAACGAAAGCGGACACCATCTAGCGACGAGAAAGCCCTTTTGAAGACACAAAGAACCCCGAATACCCCCAAGGACTGATCTCCAACCGAGGAAGCTGTTGTTAGAGGGGAGAAAAATCCACTTTGACCGAAAAAAAAAGGCCTGCACAAGCTACCACCAAAGGCCTCCAATTGCACGCACACAAACAGAAACCCACAAAAAATGGATATGTTTGCATAAAAGGAAAGGTAAGGATCATTAAAGCATATGAAAACATGGTCATGGCCATATCCATCTAGCTTCAGTGCTCTCAACTAAAACCAAATCCCACAAACCACAAAAGAAACAAGATTTTAAGCACCAAAACGAAATCGATTTTAAAAAATAAAATATCATTTCAGAAGACGAAGCATAGAGGACGAGAGAGAACTCACCACAACTGCCTTGGTCTTTCACAGGATTCACAGCCCCCTTCTCCCTCCAATCAACAGAGTGAGGCAGATCGTCTCCCTCAGTGGACCTATACCTGTCACTCTTGGGCCTCTTCAACCTCCTCGTAGTGTCCATCCTCATCCCCAAATACTTGGCCCTGTACTCCTCATTGGTCAGATCTGCAAACTTATTCAACCCGACTTTGAAGCTGTGGTTCCCCGCGTTGTGCTCGTCCACAAACCTCAGGTTGTCCTTGAAGATCTCAAACCTCTTCTCCCTCTCATCCAACGCGTTGCTGCTCCCCTTTCCGTGCCTCACCAGCCACTCCTCATACATCTTCCTCACCTCCGCCTCGTTCCTGCTGCTCCTTGCCCCCATCCCATGCTCCTCATCATAGCTGATGATGGACATGTCCGACCCACTCGCCACCGCAAACGCCCACATCAAACACGCCACCACCAATCCCTTTGAGACACCCATGTTTCGAAATCACTCCAAAAACCCAAAAAACAAAACACCCAACTAGAGCAACCCAAAGAAAAAAACCTCCTCCTCTGTTTTTTTACTGATTCTAATTATACATATGTATATATATATATACGAAACTAGTTATAATACTTAAATAAATATAAGAGGAGAAATAGTAAGGGGGAAAGAGAGGAGCGAGTGGTTTGGAGGGGATTAATGAAGGGGAGAGATTCTTTTATAGATGGATTCTTGAGAGGGTGTCCAAGCGGAGAAGCACAAGGAAGAGAGCGGACGAACGCGAAACAGGGGATTCCGCTCTTTCGTTTGCGTTTGCGAAACAGGGGATTGCTGATTCGCCGTAGCGTCGGCAGGAACAATAACCCGAGTTGCCCAACCTCCTTTGACCGTGGTTGCCAATTAACCCACGCCTCCGGTCACCGGTCAAGCGGCTGCTCTCATTTTCTGGGATCCCATTTCCAATTTCCATGTATTTTTGGCCGATTGGCTGACCACAGCTGACCATTTGGAATACTTTCTTATTTTCAATTTCGATAAACAATTTTATTGGGTGAAAAGAAAAGCGGGAATTTATTTTAGAAATCGGTTGACTATTTAAGAATGTGGAATTTTTTTATTTTATATGTTTTGCTCATTTAATTTCATTTGTAACTTTTTATTTTACGGGAGGCATCTAATTTTAGGGTGTGTTTGGAAAGTAATAAACTTTTTAATAAAAATTTTTTTAGTATAAAAATTATCAAATTGATAAAAAATGATGTGATATAATAAGAATAATGATGAGGTATAAGAAAAATAAAATTAAAATTGATATGTTAGTTGTATGAGTAGTTGTATAGAAATAATTAAAAATAAAGTAATTGTATAGAAAGACATAAAAAAAATAATTTTAAAATAGGATAAGTTTGAAGAATAAAATTTTCTATATTGAAAAATTTTAGCTTCATATTTTCTTCTCAAACACACTCTTTTAATATTCATATACTATACTATCTTAATTGATATTACATTCAAGTTAACGAGACATTCTTACAATTTACTTATAATATTCTATACACATTCTTACAATGAAAATTTTAACGAGCACCATGCATTATAAAACTAATTAAGATTTAGTAACACGCTGAAGTCCTTTCAATGAAATTATTATATTTCCAATTAATTGAAATTTTTAAGCACAAAGAATGTAACTGATCATGTAAAATCAGTTTAGGCCTCGGTTGGATGTCAATGTGGAACAAAATCCATGTGATCTGCACCCATTAAAGAAAGATTAAAAATACATAAGTAACATCTGATGGTACAATACAAACCCCACCGCACAAAATTAAGTTAAAAAAGTTAAAATAAAGATTAAATTGGATATTTATATGAAAAAACGTGAAAAACAATATACCTATAGAGATTATTCCATAAAAAAATAAAATAGCTTGGCAGTCGAAATATAAAAATAATATTTAAAAGGAAGTCTCACTTCTATGTTGCTAGTATGTATAGAAGTGGAGTCATGTAACTTCTTTAAAATTTAATATTTTTGTACTTATGAAAAATTTAATCCATTGATTATATTTAACATTGTTTGTTTATCTAGGTGACGAAGTTTCATTCCAATGAAGTATGTTTATGATTCACATTTATTAAAAAATATATATTCATGTGTAAATTATTAAAAATGCTTAGAATCATTTACACATGTATTAAAATGTAATAATACTTTATATAATAATTTGGTTACATAGAAATGATATTTTGAATAGCTTAGATGTCGAAAATACTATTTTAAAATTGATATTTTAATATTATTTATAATTTACACAAGAATATATATTTTTTAACAAGCGAGACCTATAAGCATGCCTGATTTGAATGGAACTTAGACTTCTAGATAAATAAATAATGTTAAATATAAGGAAAAGTTTCTTTTATGACCACAGCTTTTATCCTTAATTCCTTTTGTGCACGTGATATTTCAATAATTCTTCCTGTGCTGGTAAAGAAATTCCAAAGGTGCACATGCCTGCCGTCACAACCTCCTTATCCGTCCACGTTAAAAGACAATTTTGCCCTTTTAATTTTCTCGAGATCAATTTAGTCCCACAATAATCCAATACCGCTTGCTACACATCACCTCGACTTTGGCAAATGCCACTCTGCTATGTCGAAATGCCTAGCCATCAAACATCAAAGAAGAAAATGGCCATTGCAGATTTTCGAGGAGAAATTTGCAAAAATGGTTGTCCACATGCTATTTTCTCGTGGTTAATGGAGATGATCATCAGCGAGAATGTTTATTGCTGGTTTGTTTGAGATGCCTGCTTGAGTATCAGCGGGTTTGGGATCCTGGAATATTAATCCATGGTTCTGCATTGTTTGTTTGCTGCATGAGATCAGAGGCACATAACTTCCATTGCGGTTGGAGTTCTGCTGCTGGAATTATGATTAAGATGGCTTTAAATTTTTCTTCCGGCGCCAGTACTAATTTCAGAATCAGGCGACGAGCTCTTTGATCTTCATTTTATTCTTTTTCGGTTTGAGATTTGGATAAGGCATTCCAGAAGGGCGTCGGCATGATTGGGTAGCCGTGTTTAGCTTCCAACTTTAACGGATTAATGTCATTTCGCGATAGTTGGTAATTTAAGATATGTTTGGCATAAATTTTGTACCAATTTGATAGGTAATTATTTGAGTTTAGTGTGAAATTTTCTTTAAAATATATTTTTAACCACATTGGAACATTAAATATTAAATATAAGATTTTTTGAATAATTTTCGTGATATGTTGATTTGGAATTAAAATTATTTGTTGTGATAAGAAAAAAAAAGTTTGAGATTTACTTACTAATTTGGGCAGAATGTTTATGATAATTATATATTTTTGCAGTTGCCCGTGTAAAATCTTACCGTTCATTAATTTCAAGCGGACCGCTCATGAAAAAAATCAATGATGCAGATCCGTTCGTGGACGTGCAGAAAATTCAGCCGTCCAAGTGTGCAGCAGGCTATTTCAATTTTTGCTGAAATTTGCAAATGGCCCGCTAACCAAATCGGCGTCCAATTTCAGAAAAATTAATGGAATAGCACATCTTTCTCAGTCTAGACATTCACGTCCAGATTTTTTATCCGTACATAAATTCAGGGGCTTTTCCCAAATATACCCATTACGTTTGACCATATTTACAAATATACCCACTACGTATCAGAAATCCCAAATATACCTACTACGTTTTGCCAAAATCCCAAATAAGCCCACGCCGTTAGTGAC
>JAXCLR010000092.1:5353590-5370108 GCA_035584095.1 Annona squamosa | reverse complement strand
TCAAACATAATCTACATAACAGTTATTCAAAGCAATTAAATCTAAATACACTAAGCATAATGGTTCAACATTCCAATTTAATTTAAGTGCGATTCAAATTTAAAATGACAATATATACAAATCTCAAGTTTAAATAAGTTTGCATTCACTTTTAAACAAATTCAAAATTTAAATGAGTTCATATCTCCGAAGTGTTCAAAAAAACTAAAAAAATATTCAAAGACTTCCAAGTAATTTCTCGCTTGATTTCCATCTGCATTTCTAATGTCAAGTTCTTCCTCCTAGATTTACATTTTTGAAAATAATATGCATCAACCTAGACAAAAAAAATGCATGCAACAGTTAACAATAAGAAGATAATAATCATAAAAAATCATCTTAAAAATTAAGTTACCTTAAGTGTGCTTTGGTAATGGAAGAAGAAGTGATTTGTCTAAACTAAAGTTGGTAATGCCTGAAACATGTATATATATTATTATTATGAAAAAACATATGTAATTTATGAAAAATTATATAAATTACATTTGGTTTGGACCGGGTCGAGTTTTGGTACCGAGTTGGTGCGAACCTAGTTTTGGTTTCAGGTTTCTACGGACCGGGTTGAAACCATATCTATTTTGAAAAAATCTAAAAAATAAAACTTATTTTTTGGTTTTGGTACCGGATCGGGTCGAGCATGTTCAAACTGACCCGATGCCAAGTTGCACCCCTAGGTCAGATAGCACCAAAGGTGTAGGTTGCACCATGTGCAGAATGGACAGGAAATCTATCAGCGCATATTACAATTCATACGGTTGGGATTTTGACCGTCTGTGTCATTTACTGGAGTGTTTATTCAGCGCGTGTTTGGAAAATAATAAAATTTTATAAAAAGTTTTTATTACAAGGTAATTTGAGAATGAAAAAAACTTTTAAATGAAATTTTTTGTGTAAAAGTTGTGAAAATGAAAGAAAATGATGTGATGCAATGGGGGTAATGATGAAAAGTAAAGAAAATAAAGTTAAAATAGATAGATTAGTTATATAAGTGATCATGTATAAATAATTAAAAAGTATAATAAGTTGTATAGAAAAATATTAAGAAATAAATAAAAAGTTATAGAAATAAGTTTAAAACTTTTAACTTACCTTTTTTGCATGTCACTCGATGCTCCTTAAAAGTTGTCAATATAAAGAAAATAATGTGATATAATAAGGATAGTAATGATAAGTAAAGAGAATAAAGTTAGAATAGATATGTTAGTTGTATAGTAGTTATGTAAAATGATTAAAAACTATCATATGTGTATAGAAAAATGTGAAAAAATAATTAAAAATATGATAGTTATAGAAAGTGAAAACTTTTAGATAAAAAAGTTTTTGTTTGACATTTTTACGTGTTACCAAACATGAGAAGTGATAAAACTTTCGCATGAAAATTTTTTTATATAGAAGTTGTCAAAATAAAAAAAATGATATGATGTGATATAATATGGATAATGATAATGAGTAAAAAGAATAAAATTAAAATAAACAGATTAGTTGTTGAAGTCATTGTGAATAAATAATTTAAAAATAGAATATTTTTATAGGACGATGTGAATAATTAACTAAAAATATGGTAGTTATGAATAATGAAAAGTTTTAGATTGAAAAAATTTAACTTAGACATTTTATATGCTTTACCAAGCACACCTTTATATTACTACCAACATTTTATCCTATTGATTTGATTGGAAAGAAGAAAAGTTTTTTATGCATAAATTTTTAAAATGATATAAGATAATGTAATATGAAATTAGGTGACGATAAAGAGTATATAAAATAAGGTTAAAATAAATAACTTAGTTATAAGAATAGTTGCATGAAAATAATTGATAAGTAAAATTGTTGTATAATAATATGTGAATAAATTATCAAAGATAAGATAATAGTGAATAGTAAAAAGATTTAACTTTAAAATTTTTAACGCATAATGTAAAAGTTTCCTAGTTGGTAATATTGTTTTGGGTCATATAGTTGGTTAGTGTTCGAGTCTTAACTCAGGTGGTTTCTTCCTTATTTTAATATAAACGTCTCTAATGTAGGTTCTTTTGTTTCCCTTTATATTTAGGATTCTACAGTATCCTTGTTAACATATTGGAGCTTGTGGGATACAAATTTTACAAAAATGGAATGATATTTCACATTTTTCTAAAAAAATTCATGTTAAAATTAGCAATTTTTTTTTATTTTCAATACAATTTTCCCTCATTAAAATGCACGTTTATGTGATCAACAAGCTACAGAAAACTTATCTAAGGGAATGTTTAGTAACGTTTATGCAATAGGGGGCATAGGAGGTAGGATATGTCTCATCTTCTTAATTTTTTCACAAATCATTTAATAGCTTAACAATCATATTTTCCAATTTTAATCAAATATTTTAATCATTTTTTCTTTCAACTACTGTATTTATTCCACCTTTACCTATATTATTTTGAGTGTGTCTGCCAATACTTAAAAAATGTCAAGTTAAAACTTTTTCACTTTTCATAACTACCCTTTTTTAATCATTTATTCACATTTTCCTGTACTATTATCTCATTTTTCAATTAATTCTACACAACTACTTACACAACTAATTTATCTATTTTAACTTTGTCTTTTTTACTTTTCATCATTACTCACATCATTTTACAACTTTTAATCTTCAAAACTTTTCGTCGAAATTTTTATCCATTCCCTAACATACAACATGTTTAGTTTTATACTATTTACTCTTCATTATTACCCACATCATATCACATCATTTTACAACTTTTACTTTACAAAATTTTAAACTTTTCATCAAAAGTTTTATCTATTCCTAGACACACGTATTACTTTGATTGAAAAGTGATTGAAATACAACGTAATAATTAAAAAAAGTAATATACATAAGTACTTAAGATATCAACGCACAACGAAAAACGCATAAAAAAATGAAATAAATATTGCTTGTAGATCCACATTGTAAAAAAGTGATAGGACCTATGTATGAATTTTTTGGTCTCAGAGTTTTTGAAATGGGAAAATTGAAGTGATATAATAGTGGTAATGATAAAGAAGTTAGCTACATATGTGTTTGTGTAGAAGTGATTAAAAATTAAGTTAATTGTATAGTAAGATGTGAATAAATAATTAAAATATAATAGTGTAAGAGAGTGAAAAGTTTTAAATTAAATTTTTTTTGGTATGACTAAACAACTCATATTTGGCAATGTTAGTTTCGATGGGATTCGAGACGAAGTGTCAAATGAAAAAAACAACATTTTGAAAAATACGTATTTGATAATGAATAAAACTTTTGACGAAAAGTTTTTGGTAGAAAAAAGTTGTAAAATGACGTGATATGATACATGTAAAGAAGATGAATACAGATAATAAAGCTAAAATAGATCGATTAGTTGTATAAATAATTATGTAGAAATGATTGAAAAATATGGTAGTTTATATTGGAAGATGTAAAAAAATAATTTAAAAAATTGGGTAATTATAGACAGTAAAAAGTTTTAGTTAGAAAAAATTTAGAATAAAAATTTTATTGAAAGCCAAACATATTCTTAAAAATATAAAAAATTTTGAAATGAAAAAAACAATGTAACATGAGGGTGGTAATGACGAGGAATAAATAAAATAAAGTTAAAATAAATATGCTAGTTGTGTAAAAATAATTGAAAAGTAGAATAATTATATAGAAAGATAATAATATAAAAAATAATTAAAAAATATAAGAATCATAGAGAATAAAAAATTTTAAATTCAAAAGTTTCATGTAGAGCAAAATCTGCACTCAATATGCAGATTGTTTATGTTCTTTCGGTACTTACGTAGTTCTCCTTCCCATCTCATCCGGGAAATGCCCGTTGCCCGCCCACAAAAGTGGGCCCCGCGTGAAGGTTATTTCGACTGGGGCGGAGTAGATGACGCGTGAGATGGGAGTACAAAGACCAATCCGCTAGGACCGCTACGTCCACGTGGCACCATGCCAGCGGTGAAGCGGCGGAAAAAGATCGAGGTCGATGCACCCCACATGGGTTGTTTGACGTTTTCGACTGTCACGTTTTGTTTTTGTCTGACCCATTTAACATTTTAAACTTGTGTTTATTTTATTTTTTATTTTTTATTAGAATTTCCTTGCTAACTAAAATCGTTCTTTGATTTTTTTAATCATTAATGCCATATTTATCCAATAATTTATAATTTTAATCGTTTTCGCAAAATTATCTGTTTGAAATTCAAAAATAAAGAACAGCATGCAGAGATATTTTGCACCTGATCCTTGACTTGCTATGATTTGGACGGCTTATCCGATCCTTTTCTTTATAATCGGACGTGGTCTCTTAACCCTTCCCAGCCTCTAAAAATAATGGCCCACTTTCCCATCAAAACATGCCTAAAGTGCAAAAAGCGATTGATTGATGCATGTTTGGTACTTGTTTCTTAATCAGCATGATAAGTAGTATTTAATCTGACTATATCACGGTCCACCATGGAATGATGAAAATGACTGATTTAACCTCAATTCGCCATGCATCTAACCAGCAACTAATTATAGTATGTTGTTTTTTTTTTATATTATTTGTTGGCAATATCGCTTGTTAAATTTATTATATTATCCCTTGTGCTTCTTTTTGTTATATTTACTTTTTAATTTTTTGCAAAAAAATTGTTTCCATTATACCAAAATTTTCGACTTGCTAGTTGATGTAAGTTACTTAGTCATCCAAGTGGTAATGTAATTATTTTCCTTTTTAATTTGGTTATTAAGTTGCATTCTAATCACCTTAAAATTTTTAATAATCTTCTTTAATATTATAGTAATTTACAAATTTATCATATAGTTTGATCATAATTACAAATATACCTATATTAATAATAAAATTACGAATTACTCTATTGTTTACATAATTTTTAGGAAGACCCATGCTGTTAATTTTATGTGGCGATGTTGTGACAATATGGATATGACTGCAAATTTACTCAAACAATAAGAGATAATTTGCTATTTTAGAAGCAATGTAAGAATATGCCAAACTATAAGGTACACTCACAAGTTATCCATTTTATAATTTTTAGATATATCTTTTTGAATTTTTAAAATTAATCACTTTCAAATTATTTAAGTAATTTGTAGAGTGCAACTTAAATAGAGTGCTCATAGAACCAACACTAATTTGGGTGGGATGTACAAAATTTGTGCTATCTTTTATCATTGTTCTATCTTGGAATATACTTTACAAGATTTCTATTTTTTTACAACATAATCAAGCATTATAACTAATTTGTTTAAATTTTTGCTTAATAAATAGATAATACCTAAAGAGTAGTAGTGAGAGACAATGCTCCTGTATGGGAGATAACAGCTCCCTACCTGGAGTTAAACATAAGATATCTAGCATCAAAGCCGAACATGAGCACCAACTGCATTATGTGCTTAGGCTCAAATGTATGCTATCTTTGCTAGCAAGTTATAATATCTTTTTAAAAATTAATAATTTTTAGTGAAACTACTACATGTACAACTTGTGTTGGGCATATTATTTATAAAAATTTTACTTTATTTTATCCGCAAATTAATTTAGTTCCTAACTTTGTATGCAACTTATGTTGGATATATGTAGTTAAGGTCCAACCTTATTATCCTATTATCAAAAACTTCTTATCTATCTTATTTTAGGTTAATTTGGTTTTAAGCCTACTATATCTTATTTTTTAAGGTTATGCTACTTTTCATTTTTGTTTCGAACTAGTTCCTTAAAATAATCTATATATTGTATTTGAAAAGCTATAACTTTATGATAAGTCTTAATTAAAAATGTATAATTAAGATAATAATATATTTTTTGAAATACATTTATTAAATTTAATAAATAATAAATCAATTAAATAAGTTTTTATACATATATATTTAAATACTATATTTATAATTTTATTATGAAAACTATTTCATAAAATATATATTAAACATATATCAGCAATTCGGACCAATTTCGAGTGCGTAGACCTTGGAAGGTCCTTACTTTAATTGAATGAGATATTTTTTTTAGTTGAAACTTATCCTGCCTTGTGAATATAAAAGTAAAAATATATCCTATCCATCTAAATCACCAAAATAATAATTTAATTATTTAAAATAGATAAATGCAGCCTCAAATGCCAACATAGGTATCCTTCATAATTGATTCCGTATACCCAATGCACACTATTATCCTACCAAAGTTAAGGTTGCTTTGATGGATATTATGCTAAAGTTACACACTTAAGAATTACTTAAATAATTTAACAATTTTTTTTACATTTCAGAAAAATATATGCATGTATAGAAAAATCACAAAAGGATAATTTGTAATGATACTCAATAATTTCACTGTATTGAAAATATCTCACAGTCTTTGCAAAGTAGCAAAGCAAGTTAGGTTTTTTTTAAAAAATAAAAAATAAAAATTGCATGCATACCCACTACCCCCACCACGTTATGTATATAAAAAGTGACGGCTATGTTGGCTTACAAATTTACGCAACAATGGAGGCTAATTTGTTATTTTGTAAACAAACTATTAAGTATATTTACCCTTAATATTACTTTAATTTTTTTTATTTTCCTTTGCTTTCTAACTAAAATAACTATTTTTGCATTACTATAAATAAATCCCGTATGTTTCAAAATCTTTGCATAATGGACTTAGCCCGTAACATATATAAGATACCATAAATACTAATACAACGTATTATAAATTTATCTAAATTACAAAATGCACCAAAAAATAGTTTGAAAGGTATTTTTCCCATTTAGTCGAAAATTAGAAGCATATAAGTTGAATGTTTTAAATTTATAGGTTTTATTTACGAAATTCTAAAATAAACATGACAATAAAAGACAATGAAGTCTACTTATAAAGTTTATTTTGTAAAAATCATGTAGTTTTTGTCACACATCTTTTCCATTATACCCATCGAAAGAGATTTAACTCTCTTAACCATCATATTCACTACTATAATGATTAGTTTCTATTAGCAAAATTTTTATTTTATTTTAATTCACTTTATTTTTCATACATTGTGGCATTTTCCTTACGGTGTCTGAGAGACGTGGATCTCATATGGTCGCCAAACTGATTTTTTGTTTTTATCAATTCGTGTGGGTACTAAGTAGATCAATTTTTTTGAAATTAGATTATTATTGGAATTTGTTTAATATTTTATTTTAATTTCTAAAAATTAATAAAATAGGTGAGCAATGAGTGCATTTGTGTTCATTTTTGTCTGATGAGTTATAGTTTTGATGATAGACGGGGCAATGCTTAAAATGTGTGTGATTGTATTAGTTTGGGATGAATACTTGTAACAAGTTAGTATCAAATTGTGCGTTGTGAATTTGTCGAAGCTTTTATGTAAAACTTTAGTAGTTTTGGTTTAACTTCAATAGTTTTAGCTTGAAATTATTATAGTTTTGGGTTGAAACTTCGATAGTTTTTGAAAATGATCTATAGATAGATAATTAGATGATGATGTTGGTTAGTTGGTTCAGATGAGTTGTCTTGATTTATCAAGTTGTTACCGGTTATTGAGAAAATCCGAGTGGTTGAGAATTTGGTGGAGAAAATCTCTTTTGGCGGTTTTGGAAGTTCAAAGCTATAAATAGAGAATGAATTTCAACTGAAAATTCAATTCAGAGAAAATCATTTCTAAAGTGCGGATCTGTCTAAAGGCATTTTCCGTGATTCTCTATTCATCTGTCAGAAGCAGTATATTGAAGATTGTTGTGACCATCCTACTAAAGCTTCATTTTTGTGCTGTTTAATTGATTGTAAGCTTTATTTTATTTTTAGGCTTGTTTAGCAATTAGTAAATGTCATGTGTTGCAATAAAATCTCTCACCTTGCTAGGACTGTATGGGAAAAAATTATCATTTCATCTGCCAATCTTTCACTTCATCGTTGACTACTACATGTCCGCACAAATGTAACCGTTGAAGTTCCCGCATTCTGCTAAAAATAGTTTCAATCTCAATAAGAACTCTTCCAAAAAAACTCAATTTTTGATTTTATTTTAAAAATCTAATCACATGTATTATTTTAAATATAATTTTAACTGTTAATAATGAAAATTTTAAAAAATCAGATATTACTGTGACTTTAAATAAGTAAAAATCATAAAATTTATATATTTAGTAAATAAAAATTAGTATACAATATTTTTTCAAAATGAAAATATTTTTGTAGACTCACCTAGAGCAATAAATGCATGTAACATTTTAGATTATACAAATTTTATTTCGTATATTATTTATATCTTAAAGATATATACACCATTAATATTTTTATATCATAATTTTTTAATTATCACCATAGGATTTGTATTATTTTCACTATGAATGGTTAAAATTATATTTTAGATAATATATGCTATTAGATTTTTAAAGTAAAATCAAAAAATAAAATTTTTGGAGGAGTTACATTAAGATGGCAGGAGCTTGTGCCTTCATCTACTAGGATTATGCCAATCATAGTATGAGCATTCAATGTGCCCACTGGACATGCGCTGACAAGGGCAGCAAAATAGTCAACAATCAGCTAAAAAAGTGTCACCAAAGTTTTTAAGCTTACCACACAACCCCTTTGTTTATTTTACCTCGAATTAGAGGTTGTTTAATTCAAGAGGAAAGCTTTTATTGTGATTTGTAGAAAGTTTCACGTGCCACCTGAAGCCATTTATATAATCCAGAGGACAATTAAGATCGTACAACTATAACTCAAGTTCTAAGTTAACGAGCGGAAACCCGAGTTGAAGTGTTGACTTGGAGAGTATAGTAGGTGCATTAACCGAATCATTATAATTTATGATGTCTTCTTTGGATTATTTGTTGTGGTGTGTAGAATCTATCATATTCTTTTTTGAATCTCTTTTTGTGCTTTTGTTCCTTTCATTTATTAGTTTCGTACAAGCCTAATATTGGCAAAATTTACAACAAAGAATATATAAATGAGGCCCATGCACACATTTACATGTAAAAAAATTGCCTGCACTCAATACTGGCAATGGTATAAGATCAACATGCTTGTTTTATTTTATCATTTTTTCAGATTTTTACCATACCCCCTCCCACCCATCACAGGTAGGTTTGGAGACAGATAAACTAAGGTGTGGAAAGACAAAAACACTCCAAATAGAAAGAGTTCATACAAAGAGAACCCACAATTATACAACTAGGAGGTACTTCCCTCTAAAAAACTCCTCTCAATTTGGTTTAGCCAATTTGTGGGTTGTTTGGCTTGCAGTTCTTAGGACATGGGGAGAGATATCTACCCAAGTTATCCTTCACATTCCTTAATTTTCTACACTACATGGTGCAAATCTAAGATGATCATCCCCCTTCTTTTCGTAACTTCAACATCTAACCAACATAGCATCACTAACAGGTTGGAAACATATTAAAAATAATTTTATACAAATTAATCACTTACAATAGACTAGCAAAGCTAGTAATTTTCATGGGATGAAAACATTCATAAAAAAATGACCACATGCAGCAGCAATAGTGAAAGCAGAAAAGAAGAAAAATCAAACACCAATGAATCTAGCAAGTAACAAATTAATAATACGCTTTCACAACATTGCTGACAACAGAGCTAGCTAATAAGGAAAAACAAAAATATTGGAAAATGGGTTTTTCCACCAAGTCGAAACAGAAAACAGGGAAGATGAGACGAACTTTGATCGATCGATTGAGTAGTCAGCTGGCTTTAAAACTGGAAACCGAGATAGTTCAACCAATTCCTGGCAGCTTGTTTCCTCCAACTAGAACGGGGCAAGAATGGACCGGCTAGATCGCCTGTTCCCGGTTGAACCGGCCGAACCGACCGGTCCGATTCGATTCCTATAACATTGATGTCAACTGCTTTATATACTGGTTTTTCCATGCAAGTATGCTCTCAAAGTTTTTAATATATAATAAATAGGTATATTAAAATAAAAATCATTATATGGTTATTATAGTATATTATACAACAAATCTACTATTTAAGAATAATTTATGCACACAAAGTTGTATTTGTATAAATACATTTTTTACAATAGAAAACATAAGAAAATATTTTTAAAATTTAGAAAAAAATCTTCATATTAACTAAAATCTGGTTTCTTTCAAATTTTATGAAAGTTCACCATAAATAGCATTAAAATATAAAAAAATACGAAAATATTTAAAAATTTTAGAAAAAATCTTCGCATTAACTAAATAAATGTAGTTTCTTTCAAATTTTATAAAATTTCACCATAAGTATCATTAAAATATAAATTCTTTAAATTATAATAAAAAGCAAGAAATACTTTTTTATTTAGGATGCGTTTGGGAGGTGATAAACCATTAGATGAAAAAGTTTTTTGGCGTAAAAGTTATTAAATTGGTAAAAAAATAATTTGATATGATATGAATAATAATGATGAGGAAGGAGAATAAAGTTAAAATAAATATATTAGTCATATAAGTTATCGTACATAAATGATTAAAAATACAACAATTTATATAAAAATACGTGAAAAATAATTAAAAAGAGATAATTGTAGAGAGTGAAAAGTTGTAGATTAAAAATTTTCAGATGAAATGTTTTACTTGTTGCCGAACACCCTCTTAATATATATTATATTTATTACACAACAAATTTATTTATATTATTATACATTGAAAACTATAGGGAGCTGGTTTACCTATAGAGTCAATTCATTGATGAAAATGGCAAAAATAGAAAAAAGAAATAGACTGGCTAGGCTGTTTTAACTGATTCGCTAGTTTTATTATTATTATTATTATTATTATTATTATTATTATGATTTTGGCGTGCAGCCGGAGCCAATGTTCAGCCCGAGGCACCTTATCTTGAATGAGAGATAAAAATAGTAAAATTAAACAGGTGTTCCGCGGCATTTGCATCGTGGAAGTATCATCCTGTAATTCCTACTGGAATTTTTTCCTAAAATTATTCCGAGACGCGAATTTCAGGTTTGGGATTGGGAAATATTTTGATAAATCCAGTTGTATTGGAAATGCTATTTCCTGTCAAATTGGAGTTATAATGTGTGTTTTGGTGGGAAAAGGTCAGTAATTAGTGGGCTGGAAATATATGCGGATGGAGAAAGACAGAAAACAATGCAGCAGGGGCCTGCCCTGCTAGAAATCACGCCGGTTCGTGTTCCAACTTCCAAGCCTCTCTTTCGTAGTGGTGTAGTATGGTGGTCCAGCTGAGATGCACGTGAGTCATGTCCCAATCAAAAAAGCACAAAAACAATATTATTAAAAAATGAGTGGGGTCGGTCAGTGCGTGAGTTCGGATCACGTGTTCCACATTTGTGGATTTATTAATTATTATGTGGATTGATGCAGCCTACCTGCATTCAATCTCGTGATTTATTATTTTTATTTTATATATATATATATTTCAACATCATCAGTTGATAGTACTATCAGACTCTAAGATATGTTTACAAATATTTAGTTAAGAATTTAATTTTTTTAAGGAGTAAATTTCATATATATCAACGAATTTTATACATAATTTTAGTTATCTCATGAATTTTTTGAAATTTCTTCTATACTCGTGATTTTTTTTTTGTAACTCAACTCATACCCATGCCGTTAGAGATTTTTTGAATGGGCCATTAGTCCCCTGTGTAAATGATGAATATGCCCAAACTCTAACGTAATTTAAAATTATTTTGCTTAAAATTAAATATTCATATTCAAATAATATATATATATATATATATATATATATTTTATTGGGTTGGAGCCACTGGTAACAACGGAGGACAGGGGATTCGAAACCCTGACACCAAGCGTGATTGCCCGCATGAGCCACCAATTGCCCTATGGCAGGTGCTCAAATAATATATAATTTTATAGTTATAGAATTATTAAAAATTCATTATAGTATGAATTTTTAGCTATAAAATCATAATTAAGGATGAGTATATTCGTCATTTTTCAAAGAGTTACTAACTTCTTTAACTGATCTTTAACAACGTGAGTATAAGTAGAATTATAATGCAAATTCATATGTATATGATGAATTATGGGTAAAATTCATGTGTATATAAGAAATTCACCATTTTGCTAACAATAATTCTTAAAATACCCATTTGGTGGAAGCTCAAATTTGAAGATAATAAATGCTACTATTAAAATTCTTTAGAAAATATAGCCACGAGGATTCAAAACAAAGGCGCTTAACTTACTAAGTTCAATCCTGGACCACTGAAGCAACGCCCCAATGACATTTTTTACATTCATTTTAAACATCTATTAATTGACACATTTTTATAAATTGAATGAGACAATCTACCTTTATTTATACCAAAAACTTTTTGTAACAAGTCTTATAACTTTTGAAACACAACCTTAGTTTGCAAGGAACGTTTGGTGGATGTGTACAAACGTTGGACTGTGTGATATGTATTTTTATTATTTTCCCATGTGCGGACTGAACTATTTTTCATTCCTTGTTGGTTTTTCTTAAGAGCGGAGTTCCCCACACGCCACATTGCGTGGGCTTTTGATTAAACATTACACTATTGGACCTACTTGTTATTATCGTATCATTTCCATTATCATTTGACCCTGGGTTCCAAAAGAATTTTATTCTTTCGTTGACATTATAAATCCTTATACAAAGAAACTAAGCCCTTATCTAAATAGAATCTTATATCTGATGAAATGAATTTCCTTTTTCATCAATCCTTCCTATCCTTTTCAGAAAAAAAAAAAAAAAATCAAAAAAAATTTCGCTCGTTCTGAGGTATTGATGGTTATCAAACAAACGTTGACAAAGCAAAGTTGCAATGACGAGGCTTCCTAGTTTGCCGTGCCAAAATGCTTTTAAAATAATTTAAAAATATTCTTTCAATCCCATCAAAACAAGCAAAGTATGGTCTTACAATGCCGTGTGAAATCATGCTACCATTTTTTATTTCATGTTTGTTTGTTATTTTTCTCGGTCCCTCATGTGGACAACATGCTATGTATTATTGGGACCCTAGAATTTTTTTTTATTGGCTGATATCTCTCCGGTCGAGGCAGTTGTGAGTTGCTAGGATAATTTGGAAACATGACCTCATAGTTTGGCATTAATTGATTATATGCTCCATTGTTTTACGATTACATGTTATCCAGTAAAGTTTAGCAAAAATTGCTTGCATATCCCTGTTAGTAGCTGAAATTTAACAGTTGTTAAATAAAAAAATGTAATTTGTTGATGTATCCCCATATTTTGACACTAATTGCTCATATACTCTATTGTTTCAGGAATTGCATACTACCCCTGCACCCACAAAGTTTCGTGAAAATTGCTTGCATACCCATAACACCTTTTTGTCGCCAAATATGCACTAAAATTTTAGATAATAACAAAAATGACCATATTTAAAGCTATATTAGAATCTCATAATTTATAAAACACCCAGTTGTGCAGGTGAAAGATGTTTACAAAACACTCATATTAATTGCTAACATGTTATCTCCTTCCACTTGCACAACTGAGTCATTTTTGTCATTATCCAAAATTTTAATGTACGTTTGGTAACAAAAATATGTCATGGGTATCCTAGCAATTTTAGTGAAACTTTGTGAAGATAATATGCAATTTTGTGAAACAATGAGGGTATATCAGTAATTAGCTTCAAACTGTGGGGATATATCAGCAAATTATATTTTAAATTTAACGGCTGTTAATAAGGATATGCAAACAATTTTTGTGAAACTTTATAGGATAATACGCAATTCATGGAACAATGAGGTCGTATATGCAATTAGTGTTAAACTGTGGGGGCATATTTGCAAATTATCCCAAATATAATTACCATGTATTTTGTCAATGTTAGCAAAAGTAGATATGGCTAGGGTGTGAACTATAATTAAATATAAATATTCTAGTAATGAATTCAAAATCCATAATATCTTCTTCCTTTATTTTTATTTTTTTTCCAGACGAAACTTTTATTATTCCATGTAAATTCTCATAAAAAACAAGTATGTGCATTGCCTCATCTAAAACTCTTACCAGAACATTTAAATCTTGATAAATGATTTTATAAAGTATCTAACATCCCATTGCATCTACGAATGTATATAAATATTTTTCATAAGTTAAACATGGTTATATATGTTTTTAAGCAAATGTAACCCACGGAATATTTCAATTTAAGGCGTGTCCAAAATAGTCGAGAAAATTAAATAGGGCATAGATGGGATAATATGTTCTATTTGCAATACAAGCTTTTTAAATTTCAATACGATTTGTTATTTTCTAATACTATTTTTTGTAATTAGTAATATACATGGTTATATTCTCATCTTATTTCTTTCTCTTAAGAATTTGAAACAACCCCTGGAGCAAATGATTTTATCATGTAATCCGTTGATTTGGACTCTATCATTAACGTGAACCCTCTTTTGTGATGGACTTAGCAGATCCCCTGAAAAATGACATGAATAATTAAAAGTAAAGAATACGCAATTTAAAAATGGAAATAATAATTCAGAAACAAGGATAATAATTGAAATACTGTACAGTGCTTCAATGGAAATGTATTAGAAAGAATGTAGCCTGTGCTGAAAAATGCTTGGTGATTAACTTCCAAATTAATCTGCATCACTAGAAAACTCACCGGGATGGTGAAGAATTTTTAACGTCTACAAAAAAACCCAGAAATGATCATATTCATGAGCAACTTTTAGAAAAAGGATCACATCGGCAAATAAATTTTTTAAAATGTGTTTTATAGGTTACCAAACGTACCCTATGTGTTTTTTTTATCATATCATCCTTAGATGGCTGATACCAAGGTGTACGCAAGGGCAAGCTAACGAGAGCAATATCTCTATTTAATGTTTGAATTTAGGGTGTATTTGTTAAACTTAAAAACTTTTTAAATTAAAATTTTTTACTTTTCATAATTATCCTATTTTTGATCATTTTTTCATATAATTTTTATATAACCACCATGCATTTAAATTATTTTTACATAACTACCCATGTGACTAACTTTTTTATTTTTATTTTATTCTTTTTCCTTGTCACCATCACTCCTGTCACATTACGTTGTTTCCTTCCAATTCAAAAACTTCTATACAAAAGAATTTTCTAGTATGTTTGGCTAAAACTTTTCACTTTTTATAACTATCATATTTTAAAATTATTTTTTTTTTATATTTCTATACAACTGCCATATTTTTTAATCATTTCAGCACAACTACGCATACAACTAATTTATATATTATAGTTTTATTTTCTTTATATTTCATCATTAATTTTATCATATCACATTATTTTTTATTAACTTAACCAACTTTTACACAAAAAAAAACTTTTTGAACTCTGGTGCAATATATCAGGGTGTATTTATCCTCGCCCCTAACTTTATATTCAAAAATTTTATCATTTTCCAAATACATATTTAAAAAATTTATCACTTTCTAAATATACCCTAAAACTCTACTCACACTATTCTACATATACCGACTTAGCCGCTAATAAATCTAGGTAGCGACCTTAGCACTGTCTACTTGTAACGGGAAAAAAGTGAAAAATTTGCTGTAAATTTTTCTTCTTCTTCTTTTTTTTTTTTTTTAAAAAAAAAGTAAAGTGAGCACGATATGAAGGTCGATTGAGAGTGAAAAAAATAATGAATAGCTTTATGAAAATATACGAAATAATAATAAAATAAAGAAGATAATCACAACAGATAAAACCGAGGTGATTTTTTTTTTTAGCCTTCCGTGCCAGAAACCCGTTCTGGGTATTAAAAAAGGAGGGGGCAGCCCGTGACCAGAAAGGGTTCTGCACATGGCATATCTGATACCTGACCCGATTTCAAGGCAGAAGATCTTCTCTGAAGTCTGAACAGATATTTTCAGTGGTTGGTTTGTTATTTATTTGTTTTTTTCTGTAAAGGCGCGAGTTACGAAATAAAAGAGATTCACACGTGGCGTTTGGGCGGCTGCCATGGCTTTTTCGCCGCCGATGTCAAGCTACCCGTTCGATGCCTTAGAAAGGAGGTGGCGTGTGAAGGTGGGAAACGATCCCAACCGTTGAATTGTATTCGAATGGCAAGTTGACCTTTTTGATTCTCAAGTTCTCGACCGATGCATCAGCAGGCAGTTATGTGCCTGCGCCTGCGGCCGCGAGCCAGGGCTGGAGGTCCTCTACGGCAACGATTAAGCAAACCCAGTGAAACATTGACAGGTGTGTTTAGATTCACTTAAATTTTTTTAAATAAAAAATTTTAATAATTTTTTTTACTCTTTGCAATTATATTAATTATTGTTACGTACTGTCTTATACAACTATCTTACTTTTAAATTATTTATACATAACTACTTATCTAATTAATTTATTTATTTTAACTTTATTTTTTTTAGTCATCGTCATTACTTCTTTCATATTACGGGTGTGTTTGGTTGGAGGTAAAACTTTTGATGAAAAATTTTTGGAGTAGAAGTTGTCAAATCAATAGAAAATGATG
>JAXCLR010000092.1:5341742-5353490 GCA_035584095.1 Annona squamosa | reverse complement strand
GTAATTATGAAGAGTGAAAAGTTTTAGACTGAAAAGTTTTAGTTGACATTTTTTGATGCGAAACAAACGCACCCTACGTCATTTTTATATTTTAAACATTTTTTCTTTTAAAATTTTTTTGTTACTCCCACAGATATTTTAAATCTATAACTTTTCATTCTTTCTAGTTATATTGTTTTTAATATTTTTCACATTTTTTAAAATATTTATTATATTTTAAATTTTTTCATAATTATGCATACAATTGTGTTATCTGTTTTAATTTTATTCTCTTTTTTTTCATGATTATCTCTATTATATCACATTACTTTTATAATTTTTAAATTTTTGTTCTAAAAAATTTTATTTTAAGAATCTTTATTGGTATTTATATAAAAATATGATTCCTAATATTACAATTAAGCACATATTTTTTTGATAAAATTAAGCACATGTTAACCTTCACATCATTGAAGAAATTTTTTCTTACCCCCACAATAAGGAGGAATATGTAAAATACTCACATATTAGGAAATACATAAAACACCTTACAATTGTGTGGAGAGCTCCTGAAGACTTTATTTGAAAAGATTTAACCCATATCAAATGCACCCAAATGACGGGTAGGATCATATTTACCCACCTTCTTTTGTGGGTAAACAACCAAAATATGATATTATTTTCCCTAAAAATATCATTATTTGTAACAAGGTATAAAGGACTACATTGTGATAAAAAAAGTATAAATGACTAAGTAAATAATATTAAAATTTGTACATTTGACAACATGCCACCACTTAAGGACGTGCTCTAAAGGATACCATGTGGTCGAATCCATGAGATCTTCTGTTCAAATTTTTGGGCGTGTTTGGTTATAGATAAAATTTTGATAAAAAAATTTAGAAAATAAAAGTTGTCAAATGATGTAATATGATAGGGGTAATGATGAGGAATAAAGAGGATAAAGTTAAAATAGATATGTTAATTACGTAGATAGTTATGTATAAATGATTAAAAATAGGATAGTTGCATAAGAGAATGTGAAAAATTGATTAAAAAATATAATAATTGTTAATAGTGAAAAGTTTTAGCTTAAAAAGTTTTAACTTAACATTTTTTACTCATTGCCGACCGCACCATTTTTATATACTTTTTCTCATTTTTAATATAATTTTTCCTATTCTGAGGACCGATCCTTACATTCTCGTCACATTCAGGTCATGGGCATCCTCTGTAATATGCCCTTCAGCAGCCAAATATTTAAAGCTAAATAAGTATATGTTGTTAAATTAATATATACGCAATTAATTTTATTTTATATGTAGCCAAATGAATAAATATTTTTATTAAAATTTGTTGCAGTGAGTATTAAATTATTATTATTTTCAAACAAATGACTTCAAGCTTGTGCAATTTGGCAATCTATTGCTTCCAAATGGGAAATGATCGTCTGTATGATTTCTGTTTTCAGATTGGTCCCCAAGGACTGCAATCCTAGTCATAATAGATTCGCGATCGCATGTCGCTGCTTGCATATCGGGCAATGTAATCTCAAAAATATAATCTTTGTTATTTTGGTCTTATTTATATCGGTTACTGTTTGAAATTTTATGTGTTTTAGCCCGATAACTTTTTTTTTTTTTAAATTTTCATGTTAACATGAGAATCAAATGAAATTTATTTTGTCTATAACATTTAACATTATTTATTTAACAAGAGTACATGATAATATATAAATTAAATATTTTTATAATCATTATATAGTTTTAACAATAGTATATTTACATGAATTTATTTTGTAACCCACCCAAGCGTCCAAAGAAAATAATTTTAAAATTTATTTTATAATTCAAAGTAATTATACTGAGTGATTTAAATTATTAAAATAAGAAATATTTGACTATAACAAAAAATTTTCAGTCTAGTGCATATTTGGATACCATTAAAAATTTTAAAACAAAAGCTTTTTATTTTCTACAATAACCTTATTCGTTAATTATTTATTTACATCTTTTACGTAATTATCGTATTTTTATCATTTAACACAATTATTTATATAATTAACCCATCTATTTTAAATTTATCCTTTACTTCTTTTATTATTATATTATATTATATTATTTTCTTTCAACTTATAAATTTTTCATCCAAAAATTTTAACAATTCACCAACACACTCGAAAACTTTTTATTCTCTATAATTATTTCAATTAGTGACTTAAATTATTAAAATAGGAAATATTTGACTATAACAAAAAAATTTTAGTCTAGTGCATATTTGGATACCATTAAAAATTTTAAAACAAAAACTTTTTATTTTCTTTGATAATCCTATTCGTCAATTATTTATTTACACCTTCTTATATAATTATCCTTTTTTTTTATCGTTTATACACAATTATTTATGTAACCAACTAATGTATTTTAAATTTATCTTTTTACTTCTTATTATTATCATATTATATAATATTATTTTATTTCAATTTATAAATTTTTCATTCAAAAATTTTAACAATAAAACTTTTTATTCTTCACAATTATTTAAAATTTTAATAATTTATTCACATATTTCTGTACTATTTTTTATATTTTTTAATTATTGTTGACAAAGCTACTGATATAACTAAACTATTTATTTTACCTTCACTTCTTCCGCATTTTATCGGTACGTTTCCTCTTTACTCATGCAATGGTGATGAACGAAGACGGAATCTTGTGAGGTGGGGCCAGGAAAAGAGCCGATGGGCGTGGATTGCCGCATTCCCATGTGGTGTGACGTGACGCAGATGCGGTGCATGATCCTCGGTAGTTGGAAGCCGTCCTGCTATCAGATTCCTTTCAGACCCACATGCATGCCATTCCACCCCTTGCACCGCCCCTTCAATGGCTGACCTAGGCCCATCCTAACCGCCCGTTTTGGAGGGACCCGTCCCGCGTCGATGGACGGTGTCGCCTTCCCTTACCCGTCGACCGTTGCGAAGTTGGACTGGATGCATGCAGCATGCCATGAGGGATTTCCGGCTTTTTCTTTTTCCTATTATCATTTACATTATTCACTTAAAAAATCATCTGTCCTTATTTTTTTATATTATTATCTCATTTCCAATCCTTTAATAAATAAATAATTTAATATGGATCTATCAGAGCAATCCTCTTTTTTTTTTTTTTTCAAATTGATGGGTTAGTTCCATTCCTAAATTCCGCCACCATATCAGGCTCAAAGATATTTACCAAGTCAAAATCTGGAATTTTAAATGCTTAGACAAAAATATTAAGAGATGATCTTATTAGCCCAGACTACTTAGTCCATGCAAATAAACTTATTTTTTGATTTTTTTTACTTGTTTTCTTGTGAGTTTGTTAATTTAAATGTATTTAATATATAAGTTAAGTTTTATTATTTTTAGATATACGTATATATTTTATTTAAAAATTTAAATATAGAGATATTTTAGACATTTTAAACTGTTAAAAGTTACTAAAATAACAATAAGTTTAAAATTTTAAAAAATATGTAAACATCTTTAAAGAGGGCACAAAATTTGATTTATATATTAAATACACATAAATTAACAAATTTATGATAAAAAGAAAAAAATTTAGATAGGTTTATTGACGTGGGCTAAGTAGGATCATACTGCAAATATTATATTTATTTTTTGTACATTGAAATTATTATATGGGAAAATGCTCCCTCAAATATCACGTGGGCTGGTGCATGCCAATCAGGTGATCTATTCTATCTTGGTAGATAAGATCATGAGTTGCATTTTAACTAGTCAGGGTACATCTGGGTAGAAAAAAAAATTGCCTAAATTGTTAAAAAGTGAGAGGGTAAGATATGAAAAGAATATTGATTATAAGTAAAAAAAAAGTTTAGATAAAATAATTATATGCAAAGATGTATGTAAAAAAGTGACCGGTATGCAATGACAATAATAATAAAAGTATGATGATTAGGTAATTAAGATGTTTACCTACGTCAGAAGGAGTGCCGGAAGGAGTGGCTAGGCACGTGCCATTTTCTTTAAAGGTGTACTTGAAAAGTAAAATTTTTGAATGAAAAATTTACAATGTGAAAGTTTTTAAAATAAAAAAAATAATATAATATGATAAGAGGGAATGAAAAATTTACAATGTGAAAGTTTTTAAAATAGAAAAAATAATATAATATGATAAGAGGGTTATGGCCTGTAAAGATAATAAAGTTAAAATTTATATGTTAATCGTATGAGTATTTATATAAAAATAATTAAAAAGTAAGAAAATTGTATAAAAATATATGATAAAATAATAAAAAATAAAATAGTTACGAAAAATAAAAAGTTTTAATTTTAAAATTTTTTTAGAATAAACAAACATGCCCTTAAAAAATGACCATCTGCTCGAGGCTGCTGTGCATGACTCACACGTGTGGGTTCATGCACCTGCGAGAAGAGTGTCTTCTTGCTTGCTACTCCAGAATATTAGAAGTCCTTTTTTATTTGACAAAAAAAAATGTTAGAAGTCTTAGGTAAGCTAATCTTCATATTATTTTTGGCCTTGCCACATTTTCGAATAAAATGGGTCTCAAAGTAAACATGATATTTCATGTTTTAAAATCAGGTCAAATCAGCTCCAAATTAATATAGTGTAGCAAAATTTATTTTACATGTAGTAACACAATAACACCCATATATTTAAAGGGTTCTGATTTTATAGGATTCATACTCACCAAAGAAACCCCGTAGATTGGGTCCTTTCTGATTATAGATGCACTAGATCTTAGGCCCATCCCATTTCCATCTCCTCCATACGTTCGCAGATTTTACCCTTCGACTTGTAATTGAAATGGTCTAAGCATAACTTTTTCTTTGTTCTTTCAAAAAAAAAAAAAAAAAAAAGTATTGATGTTACAAAAACCGCAAATGCAAGAAACAACCCAAAATGGAATGAGATCGTAGACACCCCACCCTTGGGCTCAAAGATGGATAAATTAAAATGAGATTTAAGCCCAAGCAAATTCAAGCAAGCTAAGCGGGCCTTTTTGAACTCAGCCCACAGGAGCAAAGCTCCACCAAGCTTCAAAGCATGCTTTTCAACAAACCAGATTCGGCCTATAAGAGCAAAACTACTATAGGCCACCTCAACGGGCTCCACAATGCAGCCCATTAGATTCAATTCACCGAACACAACAAATGAGCTTTAAAATGCAGCCCAGCAGATCCAGCCCACCAAGCCTCAAAAGTAGGCTTCTTTACAACTTTAGACCTCTATAACAGCCCACCCAAAATAATGGGCTTAGCCAAGCTCTAGCCTACCAAGTTCCAACTCACTATGGAAGAAGTCCACCAAACTCGAGCTTATGGACCAAGTCCAATATCTCAAGTGCCTTAAGGCCCATGCTCTCACCTCAAGCTCAAGCCCATGGACCAAGTCTAACACTTCAAGTGGCCTAAGGCCCATGCTCTCACTTATAAAAGGAGGTGCCCCCTTCCCCCCTCAACACCTTTGGAAAGGCATCCCAGAGGAAAGGACGGGAGTTTGCAGCAAAGCCTCGACGTCTCACTTTTTCCACTCTTCGAGCGACGAGCCTCTCTTCTATGTTCCCCCTTTCCATTTCTCTCATTCTCTCAAATATTTTATTTTCTCCTTTTTTCACGCCCGTGTATACCGTCTCGGGTTGGCAAATTTTGCCATATTTGCTTCAATCCGAAGGCCGAAACCCGAACTCTGTACGATTAGTGTCTTATTTCATTAAAAACAGGGATTGATCTCTCTTCAAAGATCAGTGGTGACTTTATTTTCTTTATTTTTGTGTACTTATTTGAGTTAACGCCCCGGCAAGGTAGGTGCACGCGGGTCCACAAATTCTAGCATAATACGCTGCCGTTATGCTGCCGGATTTGTAACTTGATCCGTGTATGAAAAGTCCTGTCTTAGCCGTTATGCTGCCGAATCCATGAGAAAATGCCCATATGTCAAATCTATCTAAAAACTGTGAATCTTAACGCGTTTACTCCACATGAATGCAGGAAAACTGAGCCCGCGTTGCTGTGTCGAACGCGTTGAAAACCCATCCGGCACAGCCCAGATTTTCAAGGCGAGGAAAAATAATCCGAGCCCATCGTAGTACTCGCAACGGATGCTACAAAGATGTTGGTTAAATTACTGCTATTATCCATTACGATTTACGCATAGGTTAAATATTTCAATAGCAAAAAGAAAAATTTTGGTTACTTTAGAGAATAAACTCAGGTGTATAGTGTCATATTGTAACTCAGGTTGGAATGAAGAAGCCATATTAAGGCTCCTAAAAAAAAAATTACTGAAGTAGTTACTGGTTCCGTTGATTTCGCACTGGACAGCGGTAGAAATTTGGGAGCAGCAAGTCTCTCCCCTCTGCCAAGTTAATTCTTATTTATTTTTATTTTAAATTTAAATCCCCTGTTTTTTTCTTTATTTAGTGAGAAAGAAGAGTGAAAACAAATAAATAAAATATAAAAGGAAATTAGAAAAATATTTTATGTAATAATAATATCAACTACGTTGACATAAAGACTTGAAATTATATAACGAAAATTTTATTGGAAAGAAAATGCACAGAACAGAAAAGGGTAAATGTAATTTTTATTGAATAACTAAGCTGAATTCCTTAAAGGGTATCATTCCTTCCACAGGATTGATGGCCACAGAACAATTGAAAAACAAAGGCGATAGTGATTGTACAATACTGGACTCTAGTCCATAAAAACTAAATCATCTTTTAATAATAAAAAAGAGAAGTCATTAGATTAGTCCAAGCTAAGCAAATGTTCTGCTTAGTCTATTTTAAAAATTCTATTTACAATAATTTTTTTTGTTTTTTCTCTATACACTTATTTATTTAATATATAAATCAAGTTTTACTAATTTTGAATATATTTATATATATATTTTTGAGATTTTTAAATATTTATGTGTACATATGTATTTAAAATATTCTTATAAAAATCTCAAATATATGTATAAACATATTCAAAATTAATAAAACTTTATTTACAGGTTAAATACACTTAGACAAACAAAGGCATGGATAAAAAAACAAAAAAAAAAATGGTTGTAAATGAAATTTTTAAAATGAGCTAAGCCGAACATTTGCTTAGTTAGTCCGAACTGACAGGATTATTTCTTAATGGAAAAAAAATTCATTCGTTTATTTATTTTTAATTTTTATATAACTATCAATCTAAGTATATTTAATGTATGTATTAAAATTTCACATTTTAGAGATTTGTAAATTTTTTTTGGATTTTTTGTAAAAAATAACATTTTAGTCACTTGCAAAAGACTAAAATGCACCTATTTTAGAAAATTCGAAAAAATGTTTAAAAACTTTTGAAAAATGATAAAATTTAATACATATATTAAATACACTTACATTAATTAGTTTTATAAAAAAAATTTAAATAAATCTAAAAATAGGTTAAATATACCAAGATACACCGAAGCTAAGTATACCCAAGTGCAATTATTCATTCACCTAGAAAAAACATTTTTTGAGTTAAAAAAAAAAACCATCTTTTATTTTTATGGGTGCTAAAGCATCCTTCCGGCTACGATCGGGAAAAAAAAAAAAAAGCATCCTTCAAGCTACTCGTATTAAAAGAACAAATTGCCTCGTAAAAATTATCCGATCCCCAATTACGTTAACTACAGAAAAATGTGAAACTGCATTGCACAAGTCATCTATATTTCAAAGTCGATTATAGCAGCAATCAGGTGCAGTAACAAAACCTTTATTCTTTTATTTATCACAAATGAAATAATTCTAAGAAACTAACACAACTGACAGAAGTGAAAGTCTCATTTTCATTTCATATGTTTCTTTTTCTATCTTGAATCATGTCAAGTACACACACTCCCTCTCTCTCTCCCCCCCTCCCTCTCATGGCGTGGCAATGATGCCGCGTATCCTCTACTCAACACACCTTTTTTGAACAAATATCCAGAAGCATTGGCTCTCACTCACCCCTGTTGAAGAACAACTCCCAACTACGACAAAAGCAATGTCAAATGCATGCCACCTCCCAAATCAAGTGATCGTACACCTTCATTGCCTGCCTATTTCGTCACTTTGTCCAGAATGGCTTCCAGGTCTCTCTGTCTTCACCATCGGTTGATTGTTGCAACAAAGGTCCGGGCCACGGACGGAGGATAGATCGAATAGATACAGTTTCCTGATGAAAGATTTTTAAGCGGTCATATACACTAGGTTATATTGCACTAGGATATGTTGCCATGATTTCAAAATAGAAAAGAAGTCCTGTTCAATATGTTTTTGTATGGATAGCTTGTCCTAGATTCAAACTGTTCATTTTCCTGGTTTGCCAAGAGCGGGCTGAATGAGCTACTGCTGTTGGTGAGACCATTGCATAGCCCAAATCTTGAACTGTGTTGGGCTGCATTTACGTGTCCAACAATAAGTTCAGATAGGAGCTAAGTCAGAGGGCTAATGAGCAGTCCAGCTAGCAACTGCAGATGAAAGGCCCAGATAATCCAAATGCATATTGCTAAACCATAAATGAGCATAGTAGCATGAATATCAACAGCAGCTCTAGAGGTGAACCAGGGTAAAGTCTGGTGGTTTCATATTGTGTGTACGTGCATGTGGTCTTGACTTCGAGTCTGAAAGGGAGCAAATGGCTCTATGTAATGATAACAACAGCTCTAGAAATAAAACCTGTTTATATTGAGATCTCATTTTCCTTCTTGATTTCTAGACACAGTAGAAGCCTGCCCATCAATTTGTGATTCATGCTTCCTCTTACTGTGGGAGCTCCTCGATCTGGAACTCTTTGATTTCCTGTGATGTTTTTCTACACGTTCTTCTGCCCCAGTTGCTCTTCCAGTAGACTGAAGTTCAGGAGGAACATCAGGCCATGGGGTGCGCTTTGCAGCAACAGTAATATCCAAAGGAGGGTCTATTTTCCATCTGTGAGCCAGAAAATAAATAAACAACAAAAACTGATCAATTGAGGTACAAAGAGAGATTTTTGCTATTGTAATTAGAATGAAAATTATAGAATCATTTGCATACAAGATTTCTTTCTTGCAATCAGTTTCAAGATGATTTGTCAGCAGTTAATTTCTTTTGCTTCCAAGGAAAAGATGATAAATTTAGCATGGGCGTAGAACTAATGTTATTGCACTGAACAGTAACATAAATGAAGATTAATAGTAGATCTACTAAATTTTTCATTCCTTCAGAAATATAACATAGAATGCTATGAACCAGAGAATGAGTGTGAGCACTAGGACATCCAAACAGACTAGAGCATTCATCAGGACATCCACAAAAAAGCCAAACAAACAGGAGGCTGATCTCAAGATGAAAAATTGTTCTAAAAACTCCTTGACTTCCATAATTCACTAAACATGATCCACCCATTTAATTTTGGCTTTTATCTTCTGGGAGTCACTTTGATCCACCTTCACACCCAAAAATTTCATTCAAAGATGTCCCGCAAACCAAGTCATAGAGGAATTTCTCATACGATGGTTTCCATGAAATGCGGAGTGTCCTCAACATTGTCACTGGGCAAGCCGACACAGAGATAAACATCCATTTTGCAAACATGGGAAGACCTAGATGGATTTTGTTGCAAGGGTGTTCCAATTTAGAAGCTTGCTTCCATTTTAGCCAGAATCTATTGACAGTAAGAGACCCACCATAAAAACACTAAAACCAGAACCACATCCAGGAGAAAGAAAAGCACTTGCCAAGCACTTGCCGTGAGTTGCAACAAGTAGAGGATGGTAGAATATCTTCCAAGAAATTATGCAAATTTCTTTTTTACATAGTATGTTGGAGTTCAATATATCAAAATAAATCTAAATGTCAGGCACCAGGAGGATAATATTATCATCTAAATTCCGAAAGATAATGAGCAAAACATACCAGAAAAACCATGTAACATGGTTGCTTTAATCTGAAAATTGTCAATCTAGTAAGACCATACTGTTAATTGAACTGGCTACTGAGGTGGCCTAGTGTAAACACAAGTCCAAACAGTAGACACAAGTGAATTGATTTTTACAATTACCTTTTCTGTATAAAAATGCGAGTGGAAGCGAAAAAGAAGGCAGTATAAACATTACTGAACTCTAAATCTGCCCTCTCCTCGCCATAAATAGTTAAATACGAGTAATGCAATTTCAAACTAGAAAATCATTGACGCATCCAGCCCACAGATTCACACACAACCTCTGGACATTGTATCATGTTAATTTTGGAAGAAGAGTCATTCTTGAGTATCAACTATTCAGGTTAGCATATAGACGTGCTGTCCATCTACAGGATGCTTCCAGGCCATAATTTATGCCATGCTGAAAGCATTGCCAAAGTAAAATTGAACAATGGAGCCATTGAAGGCAAAGCAGAAAACCTTGCCAGGGTTAAATTCAGCAGAGAACAGGACCATTGAAGGGTTTTATGCAGAAAAGCTACCAAAGCAGAATTCAACATACAGCTTCATCATTGAAGCCCAAGGATATAAACCAAGGCCTAACCGCTTGTAGCTTTTAAGAAGAGCAATTATGGAAAGGATCTCTAGAGGAGAAAATTCACTCAAGACTTCCTTGCTGTAATAATTATTTGCAATCTTTTCTTTCTTTCTTTCTTTCTTTCTTTTTTGAAATTGACATTTCGTGTTTCTGATTTCATTATTTGGGTGCACTAATAAGATAACAAAGTTATAGTGTGTTTGAGAATACATAAAACTTTTATTAAAAAATTTTAGAAAGTAAAAGTTGTTGGATAAAACTTTTAATAAAAAATTTTAGAAAGTAAAAGTTGTTAAGTAATGTGATATGATAGGGTAATGATAATGCATAAGGATGATAAAATTAAAATAGATATGTTAGTTGTATTGGTAGTTGTGCAAAAGTGATTGAAAAGTAGAATAATTGCATAGAAAAATATGAAGAAATGATTAAAAAATAAGATAGTCATGGAGAAAGAAAAAATTTTAGATTAAAAAGTTTTAACTTGACATATTTTACATATTGCTAAACACGCCCCATATTTAAAATGGCTTTTTTATCCAAGTGCACTAAAGTTTTGATGCACTTGGGTGCATTGAATCACTTCCCTAAAAGAAATGGATGAGGGAGAGAGTGGAAAGGTATGCACCTATGATTCTCCTAGTTTAAAAAATTCATCACAATTGTACAACAAAAGAAAAAAAAAAAAACAAACAAACACTTTTGTTGCAAAATACTAGATTATAAGCAATAATGTTTTTAATCTACATGAAATTCATTATGGTCCATCTTAATCATCGGACTTGCAACCAAAGGTCAGGATTTTGAAAATGCTAAATAATTTGAGCATAATGTACTAAATACTCACAGCTATGGAACATAATGTTTTCCAAGGAACAGATTATTATATTAGTTATCATCCACTTCATCCTTCATTCTTGGAAACTTGAATGCATGTATTACTGTTGGCAATATAGAATGATCAACAACTATGCCTTAGACCAATTAAGAGGATTACATATCCCTACATATATTTCAGCCAAAAAGTGTCAGAAGTGGAACATAAAGCAACAGGCGTACGGAAATAATAAAAAATGGTCAGCATCAAAGTGAAAAAAATAAGAAAAAAACTTATAATCAAAATCAAGAGGTGTTGAAACAAAAAATTTTCGAATATAGAAACGACTAACCCAGATGGGAACTTGCTATCTGCTCGAGCTTCAACACGCAGCCACCACAGCATAATCTTTTTCCCGCAGTTTCCAAG
>JAXCLR010000092.1:5316473-5334289 GCA_035584095.1 Annona squamosa | reverse complement strand
TAAAAAAAAATAGGTGCAGTGCACCCGGGTGCGTTGAGGCTGAGTGCACCCGGGTGCACTGAATTACGCTCCTATAAGGAGTACATTTTACGCATATAATTAAGGTGTGTTGCGGGAGTAATAAAACTATTTGATGAAAAAATTTTAAAATGAAAAAAAATAATGTTATATAATATGAGTAATAATGAAGGATAAAGAAAATAAGGTAATTTGATGTATAGTTACGTAAAAATAATCAAAAAATATAGTATTATACAAAGATGTGAAAAATAATTAAAAAATAAAGTAGTTGAAGGGAATGAACAATTTTAATTTAGAAAATTTTAGTGTTAAACAAACCCACCCATAATATTTTACAAACCCACTTTTAAATTTTTATTTTTGTAAACTTGTTAATCTTGGTATATTTAATTTATAAATTAAGTTTTACTATATTTGATAATGTACGCATATTTTTTGGATTTTAAACACAAAAGTGCGAAAATATCCTTATGTTTGAAAATATAAAAAATCTCTCCAAAAATAGTAAAATTTAGTTTATAGATTAAATAAAAGTAAATTAATAAGTTTATAAAATAAAAATAAAAATATGATTTGCGGCCCAATGCGCTGTGGTCGACTACATGGGATCGGCCCTATTTTTAATGTTCGTGATGAATAAATATATCTAGACAACTATGCCTTTATCAATGCTATTTTAGTCTATTTGTATATTGAATTAATGACTTCAAAAATTGATATATGAATTAAAATTTTATTACATTTTTACACCTTTATAAGATGGGTGCATTATGTTTAATTTTATTTAAATAATTTCTAAATATAATGAGTGATTTAAATTGTCAAAATAATCCCAAAGTGAGAGTGACATGCTGCAATCTTCGAATATTATTTAATGCATCAGGTGCAAAATCTACTTTTTTTATTTTTAAATCTTTTTATACAACTGTTAATTTACATATATTTAACTTATGTTTTAAGTTTTATCGTTTTTAAATATTTATATATATTTATTTTTAAAAATAGGGGGTTTTAATATTTTAAATGACTAAAATACTCCTATTTTTAAAAATAAAAAATACATAATTTATAAATTGAATAACATAGATTAGCAATTTTATTAAAATTTTTCTAAAAAATAGATTTTGCATCGGTACTTAAAGTTTTAACGCAGTGAAACAAGACTAAAAATCTTCAGTCCATCAAAGTTTAAACTGGAAGACCAACTACCGGAGCAATTACACTTTCAACCCATTTAAATTAGAGGAATGATGATCATTCCTGTATAAATTATGGTGACCTAGGATTCAGACAAAGAGCTTGTTTTATAGTAATTACCAACAAACTTTACTTTTTTTTTTTTTTTTTTTGAAATATAAGCTTCCAATTCATTAACCTCGAGATACACATTGGGCTGTCTCCCTCCATTTACAGTCACAGTCAAATACATATAAGTTTCATTTGCTATATGGTGGGCCACGTCATTTTTGGTTCTTAAGACATAACCGAAAACTACATTTTCCATTTGATGCGCATGTCCCCTACATTTTCACTTTTGATTGCTGCTTTTTACTCGAGCTCAGGGCAGCATTCACCCCCTCTCAGCCATGCAAGAGATCATCTACTAGAAGATGTGATGGATGAACAAACCAATCCAATGACGCATCCACCATTCCACCATTTTCAGAGAAATTGAGTGCTTCTCAATCAATTTCAGCCTTTGTTCTTACTGCATTGGATGCTTTCTCGTTAATCCATTCAAAAAGTACAGCAACTTTGGTTGAGTTATCAATTTTCTTGCACCAATTAGGTAATTAATGCGGAATTTGGAGAGATGTGTCACCTTTGGGGTAGGTCATCGTCTTAAGTGTACTTTTATACCTTTGTGGATCACCCATTTCAACCTCTCAATTTGGACCCTCCAACAATCCATATTTGCTTTTTATCCCACAAGTTTTATGCATTTACTTTTTTAATCTCGAAATTTACCATCTTTGCATTTTGAATCTTACCATTAAAATACTCAACAAACAACTGTTATTTGTAAATAAAAAGTTGACAATACCCTTATGTCTTAGTTAAATCGACCCGTATATGTGTACAAAATAATTTTATATGACTTAGCTGACTTGACACATGATTCCCGAGTCAACTTAAACTATCAGACAATATGATTTTTACTGTGATTAAGTTGAGTCCAAGTCCTTTTAAGGGCAATGTTGGTATTAAAAAATTTATATGACAATTACTAACAAATTTTTCATCTATTTGGGGACTTACATTAATGATAAGATTTAAAATGCAATCGAGGCAAACTTACAAGATTTAAAAAGCAAATAAAACTCTTGAGTTAAAAGGCAAATCTGCATAATCAAAAAAACCGAAATGCAAATTGCAAATAACGAAGGCAGGAATATTAATTTTTAAGAATGAAATGATGATTGAACAGATCAAGATTCAAATTCAAAGAGTATATTTGGGAAGTAATAAAACTTTTGGATGAAAGTTTTTATTATAAAAGTTGTTAAAATAAAAAAAATGATATAATAAGGGTAATGATAATGTGTAAAGGAATAAAGTTAAAATAAATAAGTTAGTTATATAGGTAATTATATAAAAATAATTAAAAAGTGAAGTAGTTGTGTAAGAAGATGTGAATAAATAATTAAAAAATAAAATAACTATACAGAATAAAAAATTTTAGATTAAAAAGTTGTAGTTTGAAAACTTTTAGTGTTAAACAAACACTCCCAAACAAGGAAACTAAACATGTGTCCACCAACTCTCAATTATCAAAAGTTCCAATTTAATACATGTGTGTAGAGGCTCGATATATACATAAGTGTTCTGAACTTATTTTGGATAATATAAGTGTTTAGAGCTTTTTTATTTTTAAAAATGTTTTATTTGATGTAATCCGTAAATATACTAAAATTAACGTTTTGTATCTAACACCGCATAATTTATTCTCTGCAGTATAATTCTATTATCATCATGGCACATTCCATAAAAGCATCTTAAATAATCGTTAGCTATAATTTCAATATTAAAATAAAAATGCTCTTATGCAATATGTCATGATGATTAAGAGTGCAACTCAAGTTTATAAAATTCTAGTTTGTCTCAATCTTAGCTCTAACTTTCTTCACAAAATTTAAGTTCTAATTCTAATTTTAATTTTACATATTTCTAAAAAGAAAATTATGATCCCATTTATGAAAATAGGTCAGGGGTTGTATTTTGAGTTGAAATTTCAATTGATAACTTTTCACTTGAGTGAAAAATGATAAATTTAAAGTTTCTTATAAACATACAAAAATAATAGATCATGTGCGCGCAAATAATAATACATGACCTAACTAAATTTAGAAAACATAGTAATATATAATATATTTCTAGAAGAAAACCAATCAAACTAAAATAAATAATATTAAGGTAAATATAAACATTGACATAAATAAAAATAAATTAATTTTTTTTGCAATATAATTCAACATGACAAACATGCATTTAAATATAAATAATATAAAATACATAAATATAAAGAAATATTATTTAAGTGTTACATAAAATACATTTTATATTAATACAAATAAGAGAAATCAGGCTTGGGTTAAAAAACTAAATCCTAATACTAATTTTTCTAGTTCGACATGCTAGGTTGGGGCTCAACCTGGCTTAAGTTACAATCCTAAATTATTCATTATGCAAATTCTAAATATACCTACAGGTTTTGTGCATACTTTCAAATATACATACCATGTTTCAATAATTTCAAAGATACCTATTCAGTTGGCTCAAAATTCCATTCCTACTCACACATGTATGAATTGACGAATATTGATTGCCACGGTGCTTAAAACATTGCTCTAAATGCTACACGTAAAAAAACTTTTCATGACGCAAAAGCTTGTCCTTATATACATTAATTTATAATACGACGTCATTATAAGTTTGTCACATAAATTATTTAGGACAATTTTTTAAATTTGTGATTAAAAGTTTTTTTTTTTTTTTTTTTGCAACCTAATTGATTTACAATTATTATTGTGATCAAAACCTAATTTTTTACAATAATAGAGTTTCGGGCGACAGAAAATGTAAAGAGTATGTCACGGAAGGTTACTTCTGCTGTAGCAATGAGGACAGTAAAGTTATTAGTGCCTAATTAAACAAATAGAAAAGGCCATCATCACTATCACAAGCACAATAACCAAATTGCTTTGATAATGAGAGTTGTATACAAGGATTCCACACATGGTAGCTAGGAAAAGTGGTTGGCTCCAAAGAAACAGCAGACCTTTCCACTGCATTCTGATTGGATGGCTATAAATGTTTCCCCCCACAAAAGAGATTTTTGTGTCCTGAAATAAGCATAGTTTATGATCTAATATAAACATGATTGGTTATACCTTATACTGTTAGGTTAGATGAGCCGAGCCAACCTAGCAAATTGATGAAAAGTAGGAACCCAAGTCCCAAAAACCATGCTGACCAACCAAGTTCATGTCTTCTCCATCTCTCTCGTCAATAATCTAAAAGCTTTGAAAGAACAGCCTAATCAAAGATTGTTGAGAAATTCGTGGTTACGGCAATCGATTTTTGGTTATTTGCATTTTTCCTCTTCTTAAAATTTTTTTTCTTAGATTTATTAATTGCAAAAAATAACACCACTTATAACATGGGCGGATCTACGTAAAGCTGAGTGGGGGGCAGTTGCATTCGCTGAAATTTTGGAAATTAGTACAAAACCCTTGAAATTTAAAAATATAGTTCATTTTACCATAATAACGTGAACTTGACCCGAGATTTGTTTGCAAAAATGTCTCTATTAACAAACACAGTTAAGATTTTTGACATAATTAAAATTTTAGCCACTCAAAATGAAACTCGATGAGGGTGTCTTTGGATTTCTTTTCAACACCCACGGTGACGGTTAAAAACAGGGCATGTTTGGTATAGTTTAAAATTTTGCATTATTTACAATTATTTTATTTTTTAATTATTTTTTTATCTTCTTATATAATTATCTTACTTTTCAATTATTTTTATACACATACTCATACAACTAACCTATCTATTCTAACCGTATTTTCTTTCTTCTTTATTATTACCTATATTATATCGCATAATTCTCTTTTATTTGAAAAATTTTATACCAAAAATTTTATTACTTCCAAACACATCTATAACAAAATTAAGAAAAGGCAAACGAATTAACAGATTTTCCTTTTTTCCCCCTTAAATATTTTCATCGATAACGAAGCCAATTTTGCATTTCATATCGGGGTTGTGCCCCCACAATGCTTGAGCAATAAAAGATGTTTTTCTAGCTTGGAAACGTTATTTATTTCTTTATTGCGTTTGTTACTGTAATTTTATGGTGAAGAACCTGTACGGCCTATTCATGTGAGTGGAGTTGGGTTGAGCCCATTACTACAGCACGTCATGATTCTCTCTCTCTCTCTGTCTTCTTTTTTCCAAATTTCGACTAGCAGCGAACTTAAACTCTTAAAGGTGGAGACGAAACAGAACATTATGTGCAAGACCTTTTCCCCTGTCGTGTCTTTGGGTTCCACAAGTGACAGAAAAGTTGATGACAGCGTGTCTTATTTTGTTTTAAAAGGCTAAGAGCTGCCAACTGATGAATATATGGCCTGTGGGCATTTTCCCAAGTTGAGCATCTTTGCCAACAACCGACTAGAATTTTTTAGCAGGGTGATAGAAGAAAAGGTCATATGCTCTTTTTATTTTTATAACCAGGAAAACTCAGTGGATCTTACTGCTGAATGTTGCAACTAACATCTACTTCTATATCTCTAAAAAGAGAGAGAAGGAAAAAAAAAAATCTAGCTTGAAGTTCCATCAACTTCCAGCTACTTCACCAAGGTGTTGCTCCCATTGCACTGTATGTTCTTCTAAAAATGCATCTATCTTAAGAAATCTAGAGTGGTGAAATCACATATCCAGACATTACAAAGTTTATTTTGCAGTATATTTGTGCTACCAAAAGTTATAAATTTTATTTCTACAAATAAAAAAGCAATTTGATTGATGTCAATACTCTCACTTATTTCAACTTGTGTACGAGAATTCTGTTACATGAGTGCTTAGTATTAAATTATAGCTCATTTTTTTCTTTAATAAAACTGGTTTCATTTAAAATGTGAAGAAACTAATTAAGTGCTCACCAGAGATCCAGTTACTACGAAGAAATGAAGTGTATTGTTGCATGGCAGCTAACAGGTCCACTGTTCTAGTCTTATAGAAAGTAGAATTCCAAGCCAAGATACCAGAAATTAATTTGTCAATCATAATTGAACGGTTCAGATCAATTAGACACGTATTCACCAATCCTTCAATTATGAGCTTGTTAACAGACTCCAAATGAGTAATCCATGTAGATTTGTATTAAATAAAGTGGGAGCAGCGCAGGTAGGTGACCGAATTAAAGATTAAGGACAACTACTTGAGCAGGCAACTTGTCATCTGATTAAAACATCATTTTTTTTATGGAGTCTAAACCAAATCATTGTGCTATATATACTTGGAAATTTCACCAGGCAGATAATTAGTTAACTGCATTAAGGAAAACTCTTTGGAGTTCTTAGTAAAATGATGAACAAATCTAAGCCAATTCTTTCTTTGAACAAGTATTAGAAATATCTTGTGCAGAGAAAAATTAAGAAATTTGCTCAATCGATCAAAGGCCTCCACTATCTTTTATTTGCTAATAACATTGAAAACCTATTCAAGAAAAAAATTTCGAAGGAAGTTTTTTTTATAAAATATTTAATATCTAAATAAATTTAAGTACAATCCACTCTTAATCTCAGCTTCGGGGCCCTGAACCCAACCACTCTAACCTAATTTGCAAAGTACTTGAGATGGCATAATTTACAATTTTGTTGTTTCAAGTTAACCTCATCCAATTGATCATAATGGAATAAATGCCGAGAAATTGAGGGAGCGTATGGTTACCATCAAAATTTTTTAAATAAAACTTTTTAATTTAAAAATTTTCACTCTCCACAATTATCCTATTTTTTAATTATTTTTTCACATCTTCTCATATAATCATCCTATTTTTAATTATTTTTTTACATCTTCTCGTATAATTATCCTATTTTTAATTATTTTTACACAACTATCAATACAACTAATTTATTTTTTTAATTTTATTCCATTTACTCTTCTTCATTACTCTTATTGTATTATTTTCTTCTATTTCAAAAACTTTTACACCAAATATTTTTCTTTAAAAGTTACATCATTTCTTAAACACACCCTAAGATTAAAAAAAGACAAGCTGAAAAGCATAATTGATTAGGAACAACGGATTCTAAAGTATTAGTATTAGATATCATACATGAATCTAATGATCTATTTTTCCACATAAATATCCTACAAGATTTTTTTTTTTTTTTTGTTGGATATTTACTCCATCAAGAATTTGATTTCCTACAAAACAGGATACAATGAGCTGTCACAGCTACTATTGTTAATTCTAACATGGTTGCTTAAAAAATGGGTGGGGCGCCTAATTTTGGAAAATCATGGTTGTTGTCGCCGCTGAATACTGACTGATATTCTGCCCGCGGATACGTGACTCTTTCCTCATCCATGGAAGATTAGGTTTAATAACTTCAGGGAAGTCTTTAAAGGACAGAACAAAATATATAGCTCCACCCAGCAACTGGAGGATGCATGAAGTGGTTGGCTCATGCTATGGATCTCCAATTCTTGCAACAACCCGTCCAATTAGTTGCCCAATGTAACTTTCATTCTCGTGAGGATGATAAGGCCTGAGGAAAAGAAAGGGAAAAATTTTCCCCTGATTGGAAGGAAGGAAAAAAGAGGGAAAAAAACAACTTTGGGAAATTATTCACAATAGAAATATAAAAATCATCCGGATACAGTAAAAACATAACCGAGTCATATAAACATGCTTAAAACCCTTCATCCAAAAAAATTTCAATAGAATCAAAGAGTAATTCGGTATTTACATATGAGTGTGTTTGGGAAGTCATAAAACTTTTGGATAAAAAACTTTTAGTGTAAAAATTCTTGAATTTGGAAAAAATGATTTGATTTGATAGAAGTAACAATAAAAAGTTAAAAAAAAATTAAATTTAAAATATACAGGTTAGCTGTATGGGTAGTGATGTAAAAATGATTGAATGGTAGATTAGTTGTATAGGAAAATGTGAAAAAAATGATTAAAATATAGGATAATTGTGAAGAGTAAAAAGTTTTAGTTTGAAAGTTTTTTTTATTAAACAAACATGCCCTACATGTATTCAAAAGATTTTAGATTCTTAGCACCAACCTCCTCAAAAGAATTCACAAGAAGATCTCTTGATATTCACAGACAAAAAGCACACTGATAGCACACAAGAATGGACACAAGGATGCAGACAGCTAAATGGAAATGTGGAGAAAGAACAAATAGAAAACTTTCCAATCAGATAGACATGTCACCTTGGTTACATCTCCAACATTAGAAATTCAGATAAAATTGGTACATAAGATCTACTTAAAGTTACATATCCAAAATCAGAAGTTCAACATTTATAGACACTTCAATTCCTATCATGAAGGCTACTTTGCTGTCATAGTTCTCTTAAAGTTGTTTTTGGTTGCTCCTTTATTCTTAATAGGTAAGGTCTTGAAAAGTGCAGGAGCTATCATCCATGGTTGTCAGGTAGGCCTGAATTTGGTTCGAGTAAGAAAGTAGCCTCATGCTCCATACTTAGGTGCCTTCCAAAGCTTGAATGCCACTTCATGCAAAAATCGCTCTGCAGGTATTGCAAGATTGCATCCTTTCTGCACGATGAAAATGTAATATGATCTTATGCTTGTGTCTTACAATATGTTTACAAGCCAAAAAATAAAAAAATAAAAAAAAATCTTAACAACATTTGATGAAAATGGTAATAACCGCATTTCCATTCGTTTTAAGATGATGACGTCACTCAAACAAACTGTTGCCAGAAAAAACATAATAGGCCAACAGTTGAATCAGTTACAAGGAATTACTTCTTCAAGTTGAATCCCGACAGGAAAAGAAGAAGGCCCAAAGGTTTGGATACAGGTTAGAACTTAGTAATAAGAATGTCAAATGCTTGTTAAATGTATTGTAGCCTTTAGTGTGATGAGTCTGATATGATAATCTAATTACTTGATAGGACAAATCTAATAGAATGCACTTGCAATGTTGGTTTCATAGAAATGCCTACTATAAATAGCAGTTATGCTGGTTGTTCTCTAGAAAGCAACTATGGAAGTGGCTTGATGATTATATAACATCTTCAAAACTCATATCTCAGCTTGTATTCCAAGGATGACAAAAATATCCAATTGCAACATAGCACGTGCATCCTTACTTCCAATCAGCCTCCAGTTCCACTTGTTTCCTCCTTTTTTTTTTCTTTTTTTTCTTTTTCTTTTTTATTTACTTGGACAAAAAGTAGGTTAGCATATAAGGATCACGCCATATCCCAAATGGAAATCAGGCAATTGATGTAATTCTTAATGAACCCTGCATCACCTCATGCACCTTTTAAGGAAATACCATTTCTAATGCCAATACAACTTACCATAGTAAATGTTAACTTCCTCATTCATGCATAGTAATGAGAGACAAAGTGGCAAATTTCAGCAGGATGCACTAAAATGAATGGCACAACGTGGTATACCTCCTTGAATTCATTGAAAGAAAATGTTTGTGCTAAATCTCTGCGAGTTACTGCTTCCTGCCACTGAGCGACCATCATTGGATGATGATGCCTGTTAACTAGAAATAAGTTGTGCACAATCCAAAGTGAAACTTGACTGAGATATTAAAAGAATCATTCAATGCACCTGATATCATTCAATAATTCTCCCCCCTTTTTGGTGTAACTTTGTTGTGGGAAAAGCCAAGGTAGGTGAAAGCTTGTTTCTTTCTCCAACACCAAAGTTAAAGAATCATCATCTTCATCATTAGCGGCCACCTCATAGCTCATTACAACTGAAAAGTGCAAGCGAGAAGCAAGTACGGATCCAGGCTGTGCTATTTGGATTACTCCACCAACCAAAGAGTTAATCCATTCAATGTCAATATTATAAACTCCATCTGTCATATCATTTTCCTTTTTTGTAGCATCTATATGCACAAACAATAAGTCAAAGTCACTTTTTTCTGACACAAACCCCCTTGAAAACCCTAGCAACCTCAGCAACTCAGATGCAATAGAAACACCATCATGAGCTGCTTGTTTGTAATTCTTAACCAACTTGGCAAATTGTAAGACGCTAAAACCGAGACTTCTTCCAAAAGATTCAACATTGGAAGATGTACTGAAGATACCAGCTTTCAATCCCATGAACCTGAATTTGGTAACAAATTTCAGTTGGCCAACAAAATATAATATATGATTATCATCATCAAATAGGAGAATTTAAGAGCCAAAATACCTGTCTGATAGACTTTGCATTTTCGAATCCTTTCCAGAGTCCAAATTAGCATACAGATATTCTCCTTTCTGAAACACCAAGATAACAGAATTTACAATTAAGGGAGCATGCTTCAAAGATGAACAATATACCGGCCATGTACAAATCTCACCCTTGCAATATAACCCTCATAGGCATCCAGTAACTGTGCCAAGTCCATCATCCTTGCATCATCCATTCTTTCTGAAATTAAGAAGCAGATAAGCAGGACCCTCAAAAAAAAAAAAAAAAGGCAGATGAGCAGGTGATGTAGTTTTCTAAACATAATGTTCAGCAATAAAATTATATCTACCATCTTCAACAAATTATTCTTGAGGATTCAACAAGTCCTTACTAGGGCCATTGAACAATTCCTAATGGTTTTGAAAGCTTCATATGCCATGAAGTTGGTCGAGGTTAAATAATTATCAAGTAGCAGCAATAGCTATCAACATTTTGGGAAGAAACTGTTTAATACCCTAATCACAAAATTTAAATAAAACCTCAACAATAACAATTAATTTTCGTTTTAATTTTTCAGTCAGGTTTCAAGGTGGTACTCAATGATAAAGCTAATGTGATAGTGAGATGAAATGCACACTTGATGAAATATAGACAATGTACCGGATTTTTAACAGTCCCAAATTCAAGGGAAATCATTCATCAGAACTTGATGTGTGATTCTTCTCCTCATGTTATATAGACAGATTATATTTCATGACTAGGCATAAGATTCACAGAAGTACATTATTTATAAGTTACCATAAGGATTTTGGAGCATTCATGTGATACATAGAGGTAAAAAATGAAGTGGCTGATGATGTTGGGATTTCACCAGGGAGGCAAGGAGATGGTTCCCAACATGGAAGGGTATTTCTTTCACTTAAATTTTTGGGTGTGTTGTGTCCCTGGGCTTGCCCCAATGGTAACACATGGTGGCATGATGCCACTTGGTTGAGGGTTCAACCCTCACATCCTGTATTTGATGTAAAAAAATAAATAAAAAGTATGGGTGTGTTTAGGAATTGGTAAAAGTAGGAATGAAAAAGTGGGAAATTTTTTTTTTCTTTTTTGAAATGAGAAAGTGATATGATATGATAGAGGTAGAGAGAGATTAATACGGTAGTTGCGTGAGAAACTAATAGGAATATAGGTGTAATAATGGAAAAAGTAAGGCAGCTACGATGTCAAATCAGACAGAAAAAGGTGTGTAAGGAGGAGTGAGAAAGTGGGGCTCCCACTTTTGCATGTTACCAAACAAACCCCATTTGGAATTGACAGAAAAAATTGTACGGAAAATTTTTTGAAAAATAAAAAAGTGATGTGACATGGTATTATTAATGATTAGGAATAAAGAAAATAAAGTTAAGATAAATAAGGTAGTTTACAAAAAATTGAAAAATGGTTGAAATATAGAAGCAATGATCGGAAAATAAGGTAGTTAAAGGTCACATCATATCATAAGGGGTGTAGAAAGTCAGGGAATATTTTTTCCTCCGCCCCATTGCCAATAAGAATTTCTTGCACTTCAAACAGAGAAAGGGACATTAGTCACACTGGGAAGATGTTAGATGTGATGAAATTGCCAACGAATTAGGAATTTTAAACTTTACACAGTTACAAGTCCTAGCAGAACAATCAAGACCCATACTTACCAGTGGAAGGCAATTCAGCTGTCAGGAGACAACCTTTAATGTGATGCAATACGGAAATGAATCCTCCTATCAGGAGGATTCCCAAAATGTAGATGGGATAATCCATCAGAACCATTTCGGCAACATTTTCATTTATGGATTCATGTGGCAAGGATGATAGTGCATCTCTTTCTTCAAGATTTGGTTATATCATTCTCTAGCAGCATTTAGATACTTTCATAATCATCACCACCATAACAATAGTGGAAGTAACATAGAATTGTCATCATCATTGCATAGAAAAAGTTTAGCCTCCAGTTTAACCAATTTTTGGTTTATGTCAAAATATGCATAGTTTGATCACTTGCCCACTGGGACTCACAAGCTAGGACTCTAGGAGTGCTTTCTAGCAAGCAGCCTTCATGCATCCATGTGGTGTGTATTGAATTCGTAGGATGTGTTTCTCACTTTCTGCAAGTTTCTTCAAGACCTAACAACTGGTAGCTTCTCAGGGCAGGGAGGCAATATGCTTTGTTGTTGCCAAGTCCTGCTGCGGAGATAGGGCATGCTTACTTATGCTGCTGTTGTTGATATGCATAAGGCTAGGTGGAAAGTAACACCAGTCTATATGTTCACAAGAAAGTTTGGTGGCAATTGGCAACACCCTTGGTAACCAGGATTTCATTGGTGGATATTATATTCATAATGGGCTAGGGAGAGGGCTGATTTGAAGACTTAAGCCAAAAATTGATGCTGGAAAGTAGCCACCTTCATATGTTGTGGTACAGCCACCTTCATATATTGTGGTACATACCCTGGTATCTTGTCAATCTTTAAGGGAAAACTGGGAGATCTGCATAAATTTTTGGTCTCTCTGGAGAATTTTTGGATCATGAGGTCGATATAATTGCTGATGATCTGCCTGAAGGGGTTACAACTTCCACTTCCACATGAGCCCCCTTTCTGAGGCTCTTGGGGATCAGGTTAGTTATTCTTGATTTTGCCATGTCCTTTTGACACCGCCTTCCAGGCTTTCTTGTACTGTGTTCAATCCATGATTTAAGCCTCATCATTCAAAATAGGGCAGATCAAAGGTTGTGATAAACTGATAATGTTGTCGCTTTCAGTGTGCTTCAGACTGGCTTTGTTGTATCCTCCTGCGTTCAGTGATTTAAGAGGTCCAAACCCTGGGTCAAAGTGTCAAGCACAATAGAAGTTAGCCTGGAAGGCAGCTTCAAAAGTTGTGATAATGCTCTTGCTTTCAGTGTGCTTCAGATTGGCCTTGTTGCATCCTCCTGTTTTTGAAGTTGCGAGACAACTTGATTTGCTTTACTTCTTTAGAGAGTCTAGCTTCTTCAATTATTCTTTGGGGGGAGAAGGGAAGGAAATAAAAAGATTTGCCAAGTGTCAGATATTGCATACTCCATAAAAGATCAGACGACTCAAGCCCTTTTTACAGGAAGGAATTATAATGAAAAAGTCTCACAAGAGATCAGATCTTGGTAAACATCCAATGAATTAGCATTAACTAATTAAACATTCACTATCAGACTTTTTTACAACAGATGGTGTGCAACAAAGCTCAGAAATCTCACATCACATACCCAACAAAAGACCTAATGTCTCAGGCCCTTTGCTTCTGAGTCACAGCCTGGACTCTCACAGGTTATTGATCTCAAAATATAAACAAACAATGCAAATAGAATGAAAATAGGAAAAACCTGAATCTTGGTCCAATGCATAAAATGCAGCATTAGATTAAGTGTTAATATCAATAATTCCAAACATTAGACTCATTTTGAGAATCTTACAGTGTATTTGTTCAGAGGACATTGAAAATGGAGAATGGGAACAAAAATGAATATGATAGGGTAAATTGAGAATAAAGAAAAAATTGATAAGGAAGTCGTATTTTGCGTGAAAACGATTGCATTCCCATTCTCCATTTTCGATTTTTCTTCTAGACAAACACACCCTTAATGTTTATCAACAGGTACACATTTTGTGTTTTCTCTTTTAGCCCGCCTTCCTCTTTTAAGTATAGAAGTCTATTAAATGGAAACCATATGTGAATCGGATTAGGCAAATACCTTTCCTTGTTACTGTTGATTACAATAAAGTTCTTTCGAGCTGGGCAGAAATCTAAGAAAAAAAAAATGCCAATGACCACCTACAAAAACTTTATATTTTGGTACGAATCTCTCGTGAAGCAACCAATTTATCACTAGTAACATAGTTCTCTCCAGCCAAATGAAACAAAGATCCTTGGAGGAGCCAACAGACATGTCTAAAAAGCTCTAACAAGCTCGTAGAGAGTGAATTCAAAGTGGCCGCTGATGTCCAGTTGGAAAGAGCTTTGCTGTTACCAGCAGTAAGCAAGAGAAACTCTTTAGATCATACGCCACTACATTTTTTTTAATAATTTTTTTTTAACAAAGAGCAATCTGGAATCCTGTGAGACTCGAATTCCTTGTTTTTCAGGGCTACCCATTTGACAGAGGCCAAAATCATGATGGAACCCACCCAAGCAGCTTAATCAGAAAAAACTCATCCTTAATCCCAGACCAAGGAAAATCAAAGTATACCAACAAACCATGAAAGAGAGAGAGGGGCAGGGGGGACCGAAATTCATTGTATTCATAGTCCAAGAATGAATTGATTGGGAGTCATTCCTACAAACAAATGATTGGCAAGACCTGAAAGAGCAGAAGAGTGTCGGACGGAAAGGAAACCGCATGAAGCTCGAGTTGCGAGAGAATGGAGATGGGAATGCGAGGAGGAGATGAAGGGAGCAAATCCGTCGCCGTAGATTACAAGAGCTCTGCTGGGCTTATCTGCCATTTCTCCTTCTGCCGGAGTTTCTCAACGACGTGCAGCAGCAGAGCAGATGAATTATCTCTCTCCGCCGCGCCCACGCGTACCTGCAACAGAACCAAGCATATTGCCTTTCTGCAACAAAAGCGCATCTGCGCAAGTAGTCCTTTTTTTTTTTTTTTTTTCCTGTTTTTTTCTTTTGTCTTACAAAGTATATTTATAATATATCTCAATTCATATCACGGTTAGAGTTCTAAAACAATTCTATCAATATTTTCAAAAAAAGACAACAAGCTCCCAAATATTAACAAGGGAGACTACGAGCTCCTAACCAAATAAGGAGGACCATACACATGCTCCCGCAGAGATTTGATTCGAAATCCCCACCCGGGATTCAAATACGCGCTGGTGGGAACGAAAGCTTCGTTCTGCACCCAACGACCAAACAAGCACCGCTACGTTTCAACATATTCTTAAATATGCTCACTATGTTTCAAAATTCTCAAATATATCCACCACATTTTGACAAAATCTCAAATACACCAAAGCCATCACTGACTATTATGTTAATTAACGGAAGCGTTGTGCAATCGCCGGTAATTTTTTAGAAATGCTCATCTTGCCCCCGGCGTAAATAATAAAAGTTCAAATCGTTTTTCACTTAAAGAGAGCAACAACGTGAGAGATTGGAGGAGGAAAGAGCAGTGCATCATACAACTGGCGATTTGAGCTATTCATTTGATTTTTTCGATGCTTTTGGGCGTATCCCAAATTGATATCCTCTATCCTATTGTTAAATTTCAACTCCGAATGTTGGATCTTAAAGCTTGTGATATGATATTTCCTTTCATATTATTTCACTAAACCCGGAAGTAGTTTATCATAAATGGTATGGATTATGTCCGCTATTGCACAACACTTTTGTCTATTAAATCCCAAAATGATATTTTTTCCTTCCATCTATGTTATGGTATTTTTTTTCGTTGATTTAAAAAATGACAAATGCAGAAAAGATGCATTTAGGAAACACATGAATTCCTCCCTTTTGATTTAGCCCCAGGTCACAGGCAACTTAGTCATTTCACTTTTTTTTTAAAATGTCGTTTGTACACGTTAGTGATGGCTTGGGCATATTTAGAATTTTGTCAAAACATAATGGGTATATTTGAAATTTTGAAAACGTAGTGGGCATATTTTGAAATATGGTCAAACGTAATGAGTATATTTGAGAAAAGCCCTTATTTTTATTATTCCCCTCTGTTACATTCCGTATTTTTGCAATAACAACTTACTGTTTAGTATGCAAAAAGCAATTTTAACTCTAGAATTCTTTTACAAGAATGATCTTGTTAGTTCGGGCTAAGTAAATGTACTACTTAGCTTATCTTAAAAAAATCTCTTTATAATATTTTTTATTTTTCCTTCAGGTACGCTTGTTTATTTAAGTGTATTTAACATATATACCAAGTTTTAATATTTTTGAATATTTTTATCTATTTTTTTGAGATTTTTAAACGTCTATGTGTATATATGTATTTAAAATACCCTTATTTTTAAAAATATAAAAAATATATATACATATCCAAAAATGGTAAAACTCAATTTATATTTAAATAAACAAGTGTGCAAAGAAAAACAAAAAAATTATTTTAAATAGAATTTTTAAGGTACGCTAAGTGGAGCATTTACTTAGTCAGAGCTAACAGGATCATTCCTCATTCATCTATGGGTACAATTGTTTGTTTACTTTTTTTCATTTTAAAGGTTTTTTATAAATTAATATATATGTCAAAAGTCATTTTAATTGGAAACTTGTACGTTACTTAACATCGGAGGATCCGGGCAAATTTTATAATGAGAAGATCATTTACGTTTGGCTCGAAAACATTTTTTTAATTATTTTTTTTCATGGACAAGTAAATCTAAATATATTAAATTTATAAATCAAGTTTTACCATTTTTAACAAATTTTAGTATTTGTTTTGGATTTTTAAAGATAGTGACACTTATGTAATTATCGGAGACAAATAATTACATAAATGACATTGTCTTTAAAAATCCAAAAAAAATACTTTAAAAGTTCAAAAATGATAAAACTTGATTTATAAATTTAACATATATAGATTTACTTGTCCATAAAAAATGAAAAAAATTAAAAATATATTTTTTTCGAGTTGGACGCATGTCATGATCATGGCACTAAAAAGAATACATATAAAATGAATAGTGTAGTTTTTGGGGAAAATAAAAAATTATTGAAAGGAAAGGGTAATGATTGAAAAATAAAATGCTTATATAATTAAGACATTAAATTATATCAAAAAATATATAAAGAAAAAAAAGGAAAAATTTTCTCTCAATATCAAACCCATGAAGACTTTTTAAAAAATTTAGTATGTTAATTTAAGTTCATTATTAAGTTTCACTATTTTTGGATATAAGTAAGTATTATTTTTAAATTTCAAAGTTAAAATTTTAATCATTTTTCCTAACCTTGAAACTAAAAACAACACTTTTTTGAAAGTGGAACTACTCTTATACTAAAAGATGATAAAAACCTAAGTAATGGTTCACAAAGCCTACTCTAATAAACTTTTTAATTGATTTTTTTATTTTTCTATAAATTTGTAAATGTAAATATATTTTATTTAATATATAAGTCAAGTTTTACCATACGGATATGTATCTATTTTTGAATTTTTAAATATAGGAATATTTATCCACTTTTAAGGGTTAACAATTACTAAAATAATTTCGTGTTTAAAAAAATACACATTTTTAAAAATAGTAAAACTTAATTTACACATTAAATTTACCTGTACTACCAAGTTTACAAATAGAAACTAAAAAAAATTAATAGATTTATTAACATGAGCTAAGTAAGTCATTATT
>JAXCLR010000092.1:5271279-5288808 GCA_035584095.1 Annona squamosa | reverse complement strand
TATTTTTTATTTTTGAAAATCAGTGGCAATTTAGGTAATTTTACACCTAGCATGTGTATAAGTTTTTATCATTTTTAAGACATTTTAGATATTTATGTCACTGATTTTCAAAAATTAAAAATAAATATATAAAATATTTCAAAAATGATAAAAATTTATACACATGTTAGGTACACTTAGATTAATAATTTTATGAAAAAAATTAAAACAAAAAAAAATATATGCACCTGGGAGCCGGGAGCGCTGCCTGCTCCCGGGTGCAAGATATCACATCCCATGATCCAAGGGGTTTTTCTCCCATGTACCTGGATGCAAGTTGTACTCCCTTGGGGTTTGCACTTTTTTGTTTTGTTATATAGATTCAAATTAGTCATTATAGTTAAAGTCATTTATTTACTTTATGAAGAAAATCAACTTAAAGTTTTTTTTTATTATCTACTATTAAAACTATGATTTTAAGAAGGTTCATGCATTTGCATTTGTTTTGAATTATGCATAAATCAAATTAAAATGATTTTTCATATCATAAAGATATTGAGGAGCATGTACCCGGCTTGAATCCGAATAAGAAATAAAAAAAACTCGCGGGTTTCAAGTTCCAATCCATAATGTAAATTAAAGTAATTTATTCCATGGATGGGCCGGATGATTTAAATTGTTGTCCAGTTTTTCTTAATTTCAAAAAGAAAATTATGTCACGTACCTTTTACCTGTAAATTCGTGTGTTTTATGCATTCAATAAAATAAGAAGAAAAATGTAAAACAAAAGCAATCAGCTTTAGCACCAGCTATCTTTTGGTGAGTAAGAAACAGTTAGAAAACAATGAGACGATGTAAATAGCAAAACATTAAAGACAGAAAGGTTACTTATTAAAAGATAAATAATAATCTGAAATTTCAAGCTAATATAAATCGTCTTTTAATAATAATCTGAAATTTCTAGTTAATACAAATCACTTGAACTAAATAAGAAAACTTTTTGTATCAAAATTTCCCCTTGCTTTACACAAACAGGGCAGCCGAATCCCATATGAAAGCATTCAATTTCCCATCGTATGTTAAATCCCATATGAAAATATTCAATTTCCCATCGTATTTTACCTAAAATATCATTGAAGGGATCAGTAACGAAAACAGCATAAGCTTTGACAAGCTACCATGAATTATGTTGGCTGCTGCAATAAAAGATTACTATGATAGCTTTATGCTATTTTTAACTTATATTATGTGTAAATTTTTGTTTGCATCAGAATATATTTCAAATCTGTCTTTCTAATAAAATAGTCTAAATCACTTTTTTTCAAGTAAAACAACATATTTCTTGTTTTTCCTTTCAATTCTCTCGGAGGCTGCTCTAACAATTGGAATTGTATTGCTCCCGAAATTTCTTTGTCAATGTGTTATTGTACTTAGACATCGACAATTAAAGCATAACCCAACAGTATTTCCAATGGTTGAAAAAGATCTAGAAAATTTTGAAATGCATCAGGAATTATTGCCCTTTTTTTTGTATTTATCATTTAAAAGATTGACTAGAAGGCTGCATGTTGAATGAGGTCTTCAAATGAGGTGCAGAGAATCTGATATGGAGGAGGGATTTTTGGTACCATCTAGGTTCACTGCACTTTTTCTATAGGTACGGGATATTCTTGCCTTACTAAATTTATAAGAAGAAAGACATGAATTCCAAGAAAACATGGCATTGGAGGATAGCTCCAAGAAAACAACAGATCAAACATCTCTCATATGGAACTGAATTGTAACGGTTCATAATTGAATTTCGCATCAGAAAAAGGTGGAGAGTTCTTTTGGATTTATAAATGAACATCCCGTTAAATACGGTGTGACGTAGTTTAAAGTCGAATTATCATTTCCGACCGGTCAAAAAATATATTTTTTTATTTTTTTTTTTGAAAAATATTTTTATAAACATGTTAATCTAGTTATATTTAATTTATAAACCAAGTTTTACTATTTTTGAATATGTATATATATTTATTTTGAATTTTTAAATACAGAGGTATTTAAGTAATTTAAAACAAAAAAATATATTTTTTGACCGGAGAGGATCAGTGCTCTAGTTTAAAATCATACAGCTAAATTGCCAAGCTAAAGAAAATAATATTGTATTGTAGGTTTGTAGTACCCATAGCCCATTATTGTCTTCTTAAAAATATCTAAACAGAAGATAATGTTGCTTCCAACGCTGGTAGTCTCTTGGGTCACATGTTCAACCTACCACCCCATATGTGGTGGGGGTATTAATTTTCCCATAACGATTGGGTGTTATAAAATTTCTTTTCAAGAGAATTATGCATGTACTGATGATTGGGTGTTATAAAATTTCTTTTCGAGAAAATTATGCATGTACTGATTTGTAATCTCAAATTGATTTGTGTATATATAAATGAATTTTAAAAAAAAGAGATGATGTTAATGGCAAAATGGATATTTGAAGTTGTGTAATGAAAAGTGGTTCACAAACAGAGCATAGGAATACCTCAAGTAAACTGCGACCAAGGCTCCGTTTCACCGTGCAAAAAATTAAAAAATATTTAAACATATTAAAAATTGGTAAAACTTAAACTATATATTAAATATCTCTTGGACCCCGATTTTGTCAGGTCAGGCTAACTAAGGTCTTAATTAGCCCGGCTAAAAAAACATATTTTTTATTTTTTTATGAACATATAAAGCTATGTGTATTTAACTTATAAACTAATTTTTACCATTTTTTAAGTATTTTTTTAGATTTTTAAATGCAGTGACATTTTCAAAAATTTCTAAACCAAAATATACCTAGCTTTACGTGTTCATGCAAAAAAAAATAAAAAACTGAAAAAATAAAAAAAATATATGTGTTTTTGGCTAGCCTGGCCTAACAAAATCAGGGTCCTACATCTAAATTGAACGTATTTATAAGAAAAAATTAAAAAATATGTTAAATACTAGATGCAGTTGGGGCCCAACGGCAGCTGGCCTAAGGAGATCGCGCCTTGTTAAAAAAAAAAAAAGTAATTTTATTTTAAGAACTGTTTAAAAAAATACCGTCGAAAAAAGTTGTCTGTGTTCGACGTCATCATATAAAAAGTACTTGTAATGTTAACTATGTGTTTTGCCTAAAAGTAATGAAGTGCTTTTCATATGCAAAATTACCAAACTAGACGTGCACAAATGATTATTAATTTAACTCACCCAATAATAAGTCCTGGGCATAAAATTCAGCATTTTCAAAATAATTACTATGACAAATTCTCCACACGATTTACCTCCTTTATTTCACCTAAACGATTGAAATAAATATCTTATCTAAATAAATAATTATTGAAAAATTACACTCACATAAATAGATTACGTCATAATTTATATTTATATTATTTTATTTAAATGGAATAGGTAAATGATATGCTGATTATCATTGATGGTAATGCTTAAGTGCTTCAGTGGATAAATTTCATGTGCATATTAAAAATTCTCTTTTAGTTGTAAGGATATTTTTGTCTTTTAAATATAAGTAAGCACAATGACCTTATGCAATCTAAGGGTGTGTTTTGTGATTGACAAAAAATGTCAAGTTAAAATTTTTCAATCTAAAACTTTTTACTCTTTACAATTATTATATATTTTAATTATTTTTTCACATTTTCCTATACAAATACCTTACTTTTCAATTATTTCTACACAACTATCCACACAACTAATTTATCTATTTTAACTTTATTCTATTTACTACTCATTATTACCCCTATCATATCACATCATTTGACAACTTTTACTCTCTAAAATTTTTCATCAAAAGTTTTATAAATTACCAAACACACCCTAAATAAATATACTAAAGATTGCAATGGCTATATTGAACAGCGTGCCTATTTTCTAGCCAAACACCTATTTTATGGGACAAAACCGCTTTTTAATTGAAAAACCCGATTGAGTCATGAAATTGCATTGCCAAGCAGGGAACGATATAGCTTAAATAGCCTGTCAAAGTGCTTATGGAGGAAGTAAATATTTGAAACTATTTTCTTTCCTGCATTCTGTCATGTCGGAGAAAATTTGCAAAATAGAACGTTTTGGATGTTTGCACTTTGCGGTTTAGGGCTTCGAAATTTTAAATATCGCAAACAAATCACGTCAACTGAAAGAGCCTCAAGAGGGGTCACCACTCACCCAGCAAATGCATGGAACTTGTGAAGTTAAAAATACATTTGCAAAACAGACCCTTTATCCTTTTATATTTGCATTTAAGTCCCTAATTCTAGCTCTCAATTGCGCTCCGGAGTCTGTTCGGAGTTATCCAAATACATAGGGAATATACAAGTATACAAAATTAAATGGCCTATTTTGCAACCACTCCACCTAACGTGTTAAACTCATGTTAGCCTGGGTCAATATATATATTTTTTGCCAATGATCTGAAAAGCACGTATGGGCGGCTATAAAAGAGATTTTTTAGTCTAGGATGCCTTTGTTTACCTCCAAAATTTTTTACTCTATTGTTTTCATAAATGTCTTAATTTTTTAATTATTTTTCACATATTCCTATACAGTTACCCTATTTTCAATCATTTTTACGTAACTATCTATACAACTAACCAATCTATTTTAACTTTATTTTTTTTACTCATCATCATTACTCTTATCATATCATATCATTTTCTCATATTTTACAAATTTTTACTCTAAAACCTTGTTATCCAAAAATTTTATTAATTCTAGAACACACATTGAAATTTTTTTTAAGAGAGATGAACCTCAAGTAGATCTTCAATAATGTGAAATTGATAATTTTTAAATTTATTTAGTATTTTATTTTAACTTTTAGGAATCAATAAAAAGTGGATGAACAAAAAATATTCCTTTGGCTTAGTTATAAAATTGAATATTACTAATTTCAAATAAAAGCCTGTCCTGCTGCATGAAAGGGCTTGAATGAAATGTGAATGGTACGAAGAAACTGAGATGAAAAGGGAATGAGGTGTATCGAGAATAATGAAAGTACCATTGAAAATAAAAAAAAAATTTATATGAGTGGTATTGAAAGTTATCTGTTTTACATCCCAATCAAGCTTCTTTTTGCAACAGATATATCAGCAAGCTAAGATGGTCGAGACTGCATCAATCAAATTCAAAGGAAATGGCACTCAAGCCTAACCAGCCTTGGCAGCATCAGATATTGGAGTTTTTCAGCAGATGCTTTTGTTTACCATGAGTGTCATGGCCAGTTTGTAGGCTTGCCAAGTACAAGAAGCTGGTTGGCTGCTCATGATTCTCATGCCAAACATCATATCATAACCACATTATAATGGTAGTTAATTAATAGAAGGTGGAAATGCATTCACAAAGCACATCGCGGCCAACTTTTTCTGACTTTGGCTAGGCATAAAGGTAAAGGACTTGTAAAATGAACGTGAAAACGCATTGGTGGTCCAATTACCACAAATATAATTTTTTTCTATTCTTCTTTCATGAGCTGGATCTTATATGTGACCGGTCAAATAGTATTTTCATTATTTTTATCTTTTTAAAAAAGATGGGCTTTATTTAGATAGATGGAAAAATAAAAAAATTCATATTGTGAGCAATCTAGGTGAAACTCAAATTTCTATAAGAAAACCTCCCAAAAAAGAATTTTGTTTTGCCTAGTACATGGATGTTGGGGTTCTTGTGGATCATCAATCTATTTAGCAACTTATTTTTTTTTTTTAAAAAAAAAAGATTTCCAAACAATTTTTCTCGATTCTAATATATAACTTTATTTACTCCTAACATAAAACAGTACTTTTTTTTTATCTCACATTTTTATCCTATCTCCAACCCATCCAAGTAGCTATTAGGATATAAATGAACAGGCCAATAATAATTGAGTTTTATGAAAATAGACCTCCTAAATTTATATATTATTGCAATTTAGAATATTTTTTGTCATTTTCGAAAAATAAATCTTATAAATCTCGAATATCTACAAACTAATCTTATAGTTATAATCAATCTCTGTGAAGTAGTGTATGAATAAAAAATGTTAAGCGAAATAAGTTGAACAGCTTTTAATTTAACCATCAAGATATGCCGAAATTATGACACTAATAACGAAAACTTCAAAATTATTTATCGCACAAGTATTTCCCTTTGCAAAAAGGTTAGGCAGTGCTTCACCGATGTGGATATCACCTAAGTATTTCAGTTTGCTGAGCTATTTTAGCTCGTTTTGATTATTAAATTAACATCTAATCTGCTCGTTTAGTAGAAATTACTGGTTTATCATTATTCAAAAATCATTTCAATGAAATTTTAGATGAGTCATATTTGCTTAAAATGTATACAAGAGTCATGTATAAATTATGAAAACACTTAAATTTATTAGTGGATACATGTTAATTCAATCATCAGATGGGGCCATGAAAGTATTCGATCTTTGTAATATTTTTTTTTTATGCGTATTTATATACATCATGATAACTCATATTATATTTAAGTACATTTACCACTCTCACACAATGAATACAAATTTTCGATAACAACCCACACAAGAAGGAAAACTACACATACCTCCGTTAAAGTGAGACAACAGAAAAACTCTCGTACCACCAGAACTGGGGAGAGGCATTCAAAATCATGACAATAGGCCCGCATAAGTTACTACCAAGTTACAAACCAAGATAATTCGTGTAATGTTTTGTCTTCTAGTTAAATAAGTTATTTTAATTTCAAGTAGTGGATTCGTGTTAATTTCAACATCAAAGTAAACGAAAGTGGGGTTGAAATGTAAGAATGTTGGGGTACTGAGGAAGTCATTAACCACCGCGCAGGTAAATTTGGCGAGATATGAGCGTTGGGAAAAGACTAGAAGAGAGAGAAAGTTGATACGTAAGATCAACTGTATATGGCGAGCTTGCAAGACAAAATTTGGGTGGAGAGGTGCACTTGTTTAATGTGTACTAGGGAGCAAAAGATTATGTCTGTACTAAGAAAAATAGTTAGAAATAGAAAAAATTGAGGAATGATCTTGTTAGCTAGGCTAAGAAAATGTATCGTTTAGTCAATCTTAAAAAATTCATTTACAATGTCTTTTATTATTATTTTTTCATATACTTGTTTATCTTAATTTATTTAATATAAAAACTAAGTTTTACCAAATTTGGATATGTTTATATTTTTTTTGAATTTTTTAAAAATAAGAGTATTTTATATACGTATATACAAGTAGATGTTTAAATTTTTTTTAAAAAATATATACACATATTCAAAAATGTTAAAATTTGATTTATATACTAAATACATTTAGATAAATAAGTATATGAAGAAAAAACAAATAAAAATATTTTAAATAAGTTTTTTGAGGTTGGCTAAGTAAAAGTATTTAGTTAGCCGGGATAACATGATCATTCTTAGAAAAAATATGATTATTATATATTAAAAATAAGAATATATTTTTAAATTGAAAATTTATTTTGCGAATGTGAAATCTTGTCTCATTTCCATGAGATTTGGTGGGTGATCATAAAGTGTGTCACGGGTCACCCACGTTCAAATTTCCACTCTCCGGCCCTACATCTATCCATTCCATGCAACCTTTAATTTTTATTTTTTTTATTGGTACATTTTTACGTTCATCTCAATACATATTACACTGAAGTTCAGAGACATTTTTACAAATGTGGAGACACATAGCTCCCCCAAAGATATCCGAAGACATAGCTCCGCCGAAGAATAAGGAAGATACAACTTCCAACAATTAAACAGGAGACCACACCTCCTACTAACCACTATTCTTATTTCTGGTTGAAATCCCATGTATGGGATTCGAACCGCGCATCGCACACCAGCGCCTGCCTTATTTCGATTGCGGTGACCAACCGAGCACGGTTGGTCATGCAACCTTTAATTTTGATTTTAGAATTAAAAAATATTATAATTATGTATTTAATTATAATACTTTATCAATATATATATATATTTAATGGTTTAATATGCACTTCTAACGGCCCAATTTTTTCCAACCAATGATTCCTACTACACCTGCTTCCAAGGCATTTTGAATGATTTTAAATTTTGAAATCGGCCCCTGAGGTGGGTCCCTCTCCGAGCGGACTAAAATTGCGTACAAAGTACTAACTACAAAGCCATGAGATTTTTTATTTTTAAAAATACGCCATGAGAAAAGGGGCATCCGCACAAACACTGTGCCATGGTCCGCAAGGCGTGTGCTCGTGGTCATTTTCCCACCTCTTCTTCAATTCTCCCACTCAAGTTTGACTTGGCATTTTTAACAATCGGCATGATTAACAGTCCATATATAATATTGAAGGCACGTGGGAGCATGATGAACGGTTCTGATTTCTGGCAGCGATTGTGGATGGGCACGTGCGAGGGGTTGACAGTTGAATAATAATTAATAAAAAAGGAGTGGAGCGGAGAAATGAAGAATGATGAGGAAATGGACAATGGGAGAGACACAGACAAGTTTGCTCGGCCGTATTTGTATTTATTCCAACCAACGCCACGCATCTCATCAATGACAATTGCAATCGCATACACCAGTTGTACTTAATTTATTACTCTACTACCTTTGGATGTTAACTTTCAATCCACTTGCTCAACTCGTTTATAAATCAGTTTAGATTGAAATTTTTGAATAAATTGATTATGGTCCGTCAACTCATTCAATTATTTAATTAAATAAATGAATTAAGGTTGAGATTTTATAACTCGTTGACTCGTTTAGTAACCTCTTTAACTCATATAACTCGTTCGATATGATTAACAAATTTAATTTATTTAACCCATTAAAGTTATACATATGTATTGTTTTCCTTCATTGAGTTTTCTTCTTGTCATTTACTTTTCATATTTTAATACTGGCCTAATTCCATTTTACTATAATGCCCTATTCTTATTTCCTCATTATCAAAAATATTCTCTCACATTTCTCCACGACATAATCATTTATGAGAGGTTTTCAAGTCGTCTGCTATACAACTCATAAACCCATTTATTAAATGAATTGTGAATGAGTTAAAGTTGAAATTTTTTAAATAAATTAATAATCAAATATTTTAAATAAGTTATGATTAGGATTAGGATAAAACTCTTCCGAACTCGATAAGTTAACACCTGTTCCTGCCACATCTCCTCATGTCCTCAACCCGCCCGCACTCTCTCGTCGTGGTCGGGGTAGATTCCAGAACAAACTTGCAAAGCAGCATTATTTTTATCTGGTTGTACACCAACGGATATAATTCATTTATTTTTCTTATTTTTTTTCTTTTGGAACATGTTTTCAATCCTTATACTAAGTTATGACATTGTACAATCTTTTTACATATTTACGTTTGATTTTTAGAAATTAAGTTTTGTTAGGGGTAAAAATTAAAATTGATTGAAATACCCCTGAATTGATAATTTTTAAAAATAAAAATAACGATATAAATTATTGTAAAATAGTAAAACTTAGTATATGAGTTAAAAATAAAACAATTTTGTATAGTTGCCCTCTACTATCAAACTTGTAATCACTCGTATTACGTTTTTAAGTTAAACTAATATTTTCTCTTACTCGAAGATAAAAGATAATTATTATTCAACCTGCCCGACGAAAATTTTTGGGAATTTCTTAATAAAATAATCCTTGAATTTACGTAGGAAATTTCATATTTTCTAATAGATGAGAAGCGAGCCCTCAGAACGCGTGAACATACGATGAAATTATCTATGTTGTATGTCGAAGTGGTATTTAAGATGAACATTTGTTTTAATCAACAATGCTTTTATGCTGGGCCATAAATCAAGTCGCTCAACATACAACATTTTATTTAATTTTTAAGTGATTAATTTTGTGGCCCACCAAAAGTAAATGATATAACTGCATTTTTAATTAAATATATATATGCACATACATTTTGAAACACGGGTTATGATTTAATCAACCTATTTGTCCATGCACTCGTTTGGTTTTTCGTTTTTAATATCTACACCATCCATTTTATAATATCAAAAAAATCATTTTTACTAAAAACCGTTTATATTATCATATATGGACGCTAATTCTATGGTCAGACCGGAAACCACAGTGCCGGAAAAAAGATAGTGCATTTAATTTTTTTAAATAAACATTTAGGCTCCACTTCCATTTTTTTATGCGAAATTTAAAATTTTTGATATTTTATTTAAAATTTTGAAAATAACATGCGCTTGCATATTTAAAAAATAAAAAATATTATTTTTTCGGCTGTACGCATGCATGGCGGCTTCCACTTGGACACATAAAATCCTATATACCTACTAATTTTATCTCTAATTTTACTTATACCACCAATTTTTAAAATTGATAATATACTCATATATTTTGCTTAAAATTCTATTTATACTTACGGCATTAAAGATTTGTTTAAGGAGTCGTTAGTACCCTTATAAAATGTGAGGTCCAAATATAATTTGAAGTTAATTTGTCCAAAGCTAAAATTTTACATTTAAATAATATATGATTTTATAATTATAAAAGTGCTAAAATTCATTTAAATATAAATTTTTAGCTATAAAATCATAGTTAAGGATGAGCATTTTTATCATTTTATAGAGTTACTAAGTACTCATTTAGCATATTCCTAATGGCATGAATGTAAGTAGAATTTTAGATAAAATATATAAGTATATCAAGAATTTTTGAAAGTTTCCGAGTATAAGTGAAATTAAAGATAAATTTTATGTCTATACATGAAATTTGCCCATATATATTAACTTTAACCATTGTTTTTTTTATATATTATATTTATAGCTCAAGTATCCCGAATACATATTATTTTTCAATCTTACTGCAGAGGTGTACCAAAAGACATTTATCTTAAATTGAAAGAAAAACTCTATTGGGTGAATGAGGCACAAAATCCGCTAGCTAGGCTAGTCTATTGATGATAAGAAAAAGTTGAATTCTTTTTTTTTTTTTCCTTATCCTTATATATTACAATTAAACGTAAAGATCTTTTGGGCAAGATCAAATGCGCCTGGATGCACTTATCTTTAGTGCATCCAGGTGTGTTTAATCTTTTGTATTTTTTGAAATTTTTTATAAAATTATTAATATAAATATATTTAACATATATATAAATTTTTATTATTTTTGGATATTTGTAGATTTTTTTTAGATTTTTTAAAATTAACGACATTTTTGTAACAATTTTGTAATTAATAGTTTCAAAAAAGATTTAAAAAATAATAATTTAAAAACGGGTTTTTGCGCCTGGTGCACTGTAATAGAGCCCGAAATCTTCAACTTTTTCTATTTCACTTCATATTACAATAGAACTCAAATATCCTTATCATTTTTGTTACTACCAAGTTGTCAACCATGAGGAAAATCACACACTGCCATCCAGGGCTAGGAGGTCATCATTCGCACCGCACAGGACGGAACTGCTGCCACTGTCGACGGCGGTGGCAAAAAATCAGTAACCCATTGTACTTGTACAGAGGCAAAGATGCATCACATCAGAGCACGTAGCACCTGTCTTAGGACGGTTGATAGCTCATCTGGGCACAGTCGCCCATGGTCCGGTATCGAATCCCGTCGACCCCACTTGCTATCGAGCCAGCGTGCCCATGGTCATCGAGCCGGCGTGCCATCGAGCTCTGGCTTTGGCCACAAAAAAAAAAAAGAAGATGCATCACGTCACGTACAACCGGTTGTAGGTGATTGTTTCTCTAGGGTCAATCCCCTCATGTGGGGGTGGGGCCCACCCCCAGAGAGCGCAGGAGTTGATGGCTCCACCGCCTATTTTGACCTGGTAGCCGTTTTTCCCCATTTGTACCCACCGAGTTCTTGCGGGGCTGGCTGCAAAGTTCAACTGGGCACCACAGAGAGACGGGGGAGCACAGCGAAAGCAAAAGCAAAGCAATCCCATTCCCGTTAGACGGATAGAGAAAGGAAGGTCCAATCTCCAGACGAAAGTCATCGGGGGCCCACCTACGCCGCACAAATTCCAAGCCTCATCCATACATTTTGTATTCTCTTGTCATTACCCACAACAGCCACACGTGTCCCACTTCCATTAAACATTCGCACGTGGCAATAGAATGGGCATCTTCTCTCCTGTCAACAATAATTAATATGCCAAGTAGGCCTCTTCCTGATCAGATGGGGAGTATGATGTGAATTTGGAAATTAGAATGAAATGAAAAAATATATTTTTTCAAATTCAATCAAATTATACGCAAGGAGTCAACTTCGCCTGATGGGCAATTTGAAGGCGATCGGAACGGAAAGGAATAAAAATAAATGATACCCACAACATTAGAAAGACTGATGTCGGTCTTAAACTATATAATGGTTACACAGACAGGGTAGAATGATTAGAAATATAAATAACAATAGGAAAATTTGTTATAGAAGGTATGCGAGCTCCAATTGATCTTTAAAATATAAAAATTTTCTACCGAATGAACTAATTTAAGATTTATTGAAGTCGTTCACATCTATGCATTGGAGTCTTTAGTCGCTGAATATACATCCAATACACCATTTTTTCTTTAAATAAATCTCCTAGGCTGTTCAGGACAGAAGAATGGGATGGAGATGAGATTAAAAAATATAGATATTGTTTTGGATTAAGATGTGGAAAATTATATTATAAGTTGGAAAACAGACACTGAAAATTAAAAAAAAAAAAAAAAACCGAGAACAATAAGTTTTTTAAGGGTGTGTTTGGTAATTTGAAAAAGTTGTCAAATTAAAACTTTTCAATATAAAACTTTTCACTTTTCATAACTACTTTTTTTTTTAATTATTTTTTATACATATTTCTATACAACAACCCTACTTTTCAATTATTTCTACACAACTACCACTACAATTAACCTATTTATTTTAAATTTATTCTCTTTATTCCTCATCATTACCCCTATACTATCACATTATTTTCTACTGTTTGACAACTTTTACATACAAAACTTTTCATCAAAAGTTTTACAACTTCCCAAACATACCCTAAGATAAGAAAGCTCATTTCATCCTTTACCTCATTCATTTTCCATCCACTTATCTTGAATATAGAGTATTTGTATATTAAAATATAGGTAATGTTCTTGTTGCACCCTCCTTGTTTTTCTTATTCAAATGTTGCTTTTAAAAATCTAAATAATTTATTATGCTTATTTACAAGTAGTTATTCACCCTGCCAAAAAAACAGATACTTGGGTGTGCTTGACTGCAAATGGGCCACACATTCATGATAAATCAAAATCTTACCATTATATAGTTTAAAGTTATTTGTTGCAATAACAATTGGACGACTAAATAATTGACATAAGGGTATATAGGAGTGTGTAAGACTTGTAGGGTGAGAGGCTTAGGGTTCGTAGTTGGATAAAAATACATGCCTCGTTTACCCCTGTTTGGAGTTGTCCTACGCCAGTTGTTTGGTCATCACGGTGTGATATCATTAAAAATTATTTGTTTTGTCTAGCTACCTAAAATAATTTCAATCTAAGTCTTTGAGTGTGTCATTTATGCTTAAATATATAGATCTTCATATGTAAATTATAAAAAACAATTGGCTTCATTTACATATATATCAAAATGCTTTAATTTTTTATAAAATCACTTATCCACTCATGATTGATGTTGATATATATATATATATACATATATAGATCAAAAATTTATATTATACTTATTTTTGTACTATTTAGATGGGTCATGCGTACGTTTGATTTTGATAAAATTTAATATTTTAGTTACATAGATTATTATAAAAACAAATGATCCAGTTAGCTCGGACTAAGTAAGTGTCCTACTTAGCTTACATCAAAAAACTTATTTATAATATTTTTTTGTTTTTTCTTTATATACTTGTTTATCTAAGTGTATTTAATATATAAATCAAATATATTTTTTTGAAATTTTTAAAAATCTATGTATGCATATATATTTAAAATACCCTCATTTTTAAAAATTTTAAAAAATATATACACATATTCAAAAATAATAAAACTTGATTTATATATTAAATATACTTAGATAAACAAGCATATAAAAAATTATTATAAACGAATTTTTTGAAATGAGCTAAGTAGAATATTTATTTAGTCCATACTAACAGAATCAAGGCCTCATTTGCATTCAATTTCAACCTAATTGATCCTATATGTAATATATAAGACTCCAATAAAAGTGATTTACAATATTATAAATAAATACACATAATAAAATATAATAAATTGTTATCTCAAAAAAATATATAATAAATTTGTTTAAATTTGGAAATAAATATTTTAAAATAAGAAAAGCAAGCGGTGTGTTACGCTTATTCTTTTAATATTTTCTTATGGTACTCGTTCATTATTATTTTGCAATCATTCATGTTATGTGGATCTTTTTCACTGAACAGAGACTCTGATATAATTTTTTATTTTCTTTTTGTTCGTGCATATAAACAAGATGGGAAATTCTAATCAACCAAGTGCGTCCGTATTCGCACGTAACATCGTCATGGGATGGACAGCCTCACGCGTCACACGTGGACAACCGAATACGACTTGGTGGGTCACCAGAATCTGTAGATGAATTTCAACAGTCCAGATCAGCCCAACGCGCGCAGCCTTGTGCTGCTTTGCCTCTCATCTGCATATGATCAAAACCGTCCAATCCGGAGAAGTCATTTAGTTGATCGCAGCCGTTGTTGAGGTTGAATGGATTGGCCGCCGTCAAAAAACAAAAAAAGATGCTTCTTCAACACGGCTCTATCCAAATCCCGCTGTGCGTTTTGTCGGAAGCGGATTGTCGGTACACGGATCTTACTCGGATCTCGCTCTAATCCCTGGAAATACAAACCACTAAGAGGTCAACATACTTTAAAATATTCTATTTAATATCATAAAAACATTAAAATAATAGATATTAAATAAAATTTTAAAAATTGAGATCTTCATTTTCTCTAATAAATTTTTGCTATATTTATTTATTCCGATAAATATCAAAATTTTCATTTGACGTAATTTGATTTTTGGCCATTTATTGGTTTTAATCAGATCAACTAATTTTTAAAAAATAAGAAAAGAGACCACAAAAAGCGTATTGGTGCTAATTAATTATTTGAACTGCTATTATGCGTAAATTACGGAGAAAATGAAGGCATTAAATGCAAGCAATCTTCCCAAAATTCGCTTTGGCATACTTTTATTTCTCTCCGTCTTTTCCGAAGTTTGACCAAAATCTGCAACGGTTCAGGGGCGTGGCCTTGTGTTGACATTTTGTAGAAATGCCACAATTGCCGGCTGCTGCTCTAACCAAACACAAAAATAAACAGCCAAACCTTCCAAATCTCCGAATTTCATAGTATAGAAATATTGGTCAATCTCATCTCAGTTTTAAACGTTGTAAAGTGGGAATAATTTTTTTTTTTTTTTTTTTTTGTAAAATACAAGAGATGAGCTTCAATTTTGCATTGGTGTATCTACAACTCAACTCAAGTCCATATATTCTTGAGGTGAAAATTTACCAATGTTACTAATTGAATAGCTACTGAAATATTGTTCTGGAAAAATAAAAGATAAACTATCTAAGTTAGGACTCCAAGCCCACAACACTAGTTGCATGTTAATGCAAAGCTCGATGTTTTTTTAAAGGGTGAGTCAGTCGATTGTTACCATTGCCGTTAAAGAAACAACAAAAACGAAAAGAGGGCAGAGGAACAGCTCACCCAAGCCTACAGGAAGTAAAATCTTTGTGAGATACAATTCGAGGGATTACCTCACGACGATCTTGATTTTACCCTATACGAAAAACCAGCTGCACTACAGTGTTGGCTGCCTAGTTCCCATTACATCAAATATAGCTAAAAGATGTTTGCTCAAAATTTGAACTTGAGCTATTGACATCATCGACGTGATATTTCAGTGGGAATCAAGGGGTTCCTAGTTCATTTTGGAGGTTGATTAGAAGCAGGGAGTTGAATTCAAAAACCAACATTCTGAGTTCCAATTCCAAGCTGCATTTCATACCCCTTTTTAAGGCACATGCTCCCATTTCCAATGTGTTTTTTTTATGGAGTCTCCCATTGGTTCACATCAGGCTCCCACAAAGTTTTCTTTCCAATCATTTGCAATAGCTTCAAATCCAAAATAGCTATCCTCCAAGCGAGCTTTATAATCTCATTTGTCCCATGTCTAGTCTGCTCTATCGAGTAGAGCTGCTGCCGATAAACTGTTCCCTTTAGTTAATGGCTTGGTCGTCTGAAATTGCTTGATATTATCAAGGCACTGCTCCACAATTCTAGTCACGAAGAATCCATCACCTTTAGTCGTCACCTTTTTTGTCATATGCCAGATTTTCCAATAGATAGTAATATATGGTGCTGGAGGAAATGAATTGATACCTTTTGCTAGCTTTCCCAAAATCTCCCCCACATTTTCATGTGAACCAAGATGTTGTCTGTTTAAGATAAGCAACCGAAAACATGCTGACATCATCAAGCATTCCCAGAATTTTTCTCTGATAAAATTTTTCTTCCTCCTGTTTTGGCAAGGAATTTTTTTAAAAATTTCTCTTAACCTTCCTAATTCTATTTTGTTCATCGAAGCCCTCCACAATAGCTTCCTCATTGATGTTTCTAAGCATTGGTCCAGCCTTCACTAGGCTACCATTAACCGCATTATTCTTAAAGAATTTGGTTTTGAATACATTCCTTACCCTCCATTTGCATCCGGCTTTCAAAGGAACTTTTAGAATACAAGCCTCAATCTTTGATAAGGGGATAATTTGATATTGATGGGTACACAATATTTTGAGGGCAATATCTAAAAATAAACTATATTTTTTAAAATTTTTCATTTTGTACAAAACTTTTAAGTTAAAGAATTCAAAGGCAACTCTTCATGGGAGTGTTAATGATTGGGTTAAAGGGGTCATAGCCAAATACTAATCCTAGCTTATTTAAAAACTCAATCCTAATGTATTTGTTAATTCATTTTAAAAATTTCAATTTTAACTTAGAATGTGTTTGAGAAATAATAAAACTTTTAAATAAAAAATTTTTTATGTAAAAGTTATTAAGTTAATAGGAATGATATAATATAATGTAGATAATCATGAAATGTAAAGAAAATAAAGTTAAAATAAATAAATTAGTTATATAGGTAATTGCATTGGAAGATGTGAAATTTTTTTTAAAAAATATGATAGTCATAAAAAATCAAAAGTTTATAACAAACATGCCCTTAATAAACGGATTAACTGATTATTAATCGATTGTATATTGCAAAAAAATCAAAACTAAGATAATTTAAAGTTGAGTGTATATTACCGTAAAAAAAAAAAAGTTGAGTGTATATTATTTATGATTATCGTGGTGAATCGATTTACTCCAATGAAATATATGACATGACCAGATTTTCATTAAGGGTGTGTTTGTGAAGTAAAACTTTTGATGAAAAATTTTGTGTGTAAAAGTTATCAAATTAGTAGAAAATGATGTGATGTTGTAGGGGTAATGATAAGGAATAAAGAGAATAAATTTAAAATAAATAGGTTAGTTGTAT
>JAXCLR010000092.1:5220406-5257552 GCA_035584095.1 Annona squamosa | reverse complement strand
AAAATGGTAAAACTTGATTTATAGATTAAATATAACTAGATTAACATGTTTATAAAATTATTTTTCAAAAAAAATTATAAAATATATTTTTTTTTGACCTGTCGAAAATCACTGAATTTCCGACTGGTCGTAAATGATCATTCGGCTTTTTTAATTGGTATGTATTTACATGTCTCAAATTATACTTGTTATATTACAAGTAAGTTCTAAGAAATTCTTACGAGTTTAATACGGAGACAACGTGCTTTATCTATCAATTCAAGAGACTAAGCTTCAATACGGAGACAACGTGCTCTACCTATCAATTCAAGAGACTAAGCTTCCATTAAACTTTAATATGGAGACAACGTGCTCTATCTATCAATTCAAGAGACTAAGCTTCCATCTAAATTCCTTTAGAGACAAAACTTTACTCTATCCATCAATTCAAGAGACTAAGCTTCTATCTAAACTCCTTTGGAGACAAAACTTCCACCAAGGCAGCTCCTCACACTAGTAGATTTGGAACCCATGCTACCATATTTAGCGCCACTAGCAAGTGCCAATTGCGCTGCCTATCAGTTGGCTCTTTTTTACTTTTCAATTAACTGATGTGATGCTTCGATCATTATTAAAAATGTATATCCGTTTTAGTAATTTGTTTTTCTAAACTTATTTTGCTTGCCTTTTATAATAGACCCTCTTTTTACGAGATCCCAATTTCATGCACTCGGGTGCACTTCAAATATTTATTTTTTATTTTTTTGAATATTTTGTATACAACTATTAAGTAAAGTATATTTAACATGTGTATCAAATTTTACTATATTTGGAGATTTTTAAATTTTTGTAAAATTGCTTAGAATAAGTGACATTTTCATAATTTCAAATTATTAAAAATGTCATTGATTTCAAAAAAATCCAAAAAATATTTAAAACTCTTCAAAATAATAAAAATCAGTACACATGTTAAAGACGCTTATGTTAATAACTGTGTAAAAAAAAATTCGAAAAAATAAAAAGAGTTAAATGCAGCCCCCGGTGCACAGGGTGCAGAGGATCGGATTCCCTTTTTACTGCCCTTTTGAATGCACTTCGCAAATTACTAATTAGTTCAAAACTTGTATTTTTCCAGACGGAGTCTTATGGACGAAAATAGAATAAGAAATAAGAGGAGCCGCACGATAAATAAAAATACATTTCTTTATATTAAAAAAATAAGAGGCACAATCAAGACAATCTTTGTAGTGTTACATCATCTTCCACTTCCGGAGCAGCTAGCCAATGAACCGGTGGGCCACCAACAAACCTAACATTTCTCTCAGCCGTAAGATGTCCAACAGCTGGATTCATATACATCCCAATAAATAAATAAAAAAAATTAATACACATTTACATCTCAAAGTCTAGCTAGACCCATACATGATTATCATGATACCTAGCTAGGGTGACTCATATTCCAATTTTGGTCAAAATGCCACCAAGAGTCACGCTGCTGTGTTGGACCCACCATACGTTGGAATTCAACGGTACTGATTTTCTAAAAACCATCCTAGCCACATGCTGGTGGGATTTACAAAATAACCCCGATGTTTATTTTCTAATATTTTTGACAAAGAAAGCTTATTATTCAAATTCTCAAACTACAGCGTGGGAGTTTAGGAAATTTATCCTCAGTTTTTGGGAATTTACAAGTTCTTCTTTTCTTTATGGGGAGGGTTGTGGATGAATTTATTTTGTAATATCAGAGTAACAATGTATACAAAACGAATAAAAAAAAAGCTTTCAATTAAGAAAAAGTAATAGAGTCTATTTTGCAAAAACCCCAATTAGCAACGGGACAAAAAACAAGATAGGAAATACTGGTAATATGGCACCAATGTCAACCTGACCGTTCAGATATCGAACTACGTACGTACGTGAAACACGGATGATATACTTATTTATTGTACGTATGCTCTCCGTCATTTTCCACATACCTGTAGAATGAGAAAAATAAGTAAAAGGTTAGCCATCACTCATTAGTGCCACTACAGCAGAACATGGAATTATATATCCCGACTCCATGTTGACTAAGTGATAGGACATTATGATCGCATTACAAAAAAGCTCATCTTCAACAGAACTGTTTTTTTTCCCACCAATGAAATTTTTTATTGCGCAAAGGACACTTCTTTGCCAAAGCCCACTTGTCACTTATCGATATCTTGCAATAGTTATTTATTTGCTTTCTTTTTTCACTTTGATCATTAATACAAGATCACTGCTTCCATCTATTGTATTTTGCCGTCATTTAACTTGTCTAGGTAGTAGGTAGTCGACCAAGTTTAGTGCAATTAAAAAATTTATATAGACAATTTTTTAGTAATAAATTACTCGGATCATCCCGTCCCATCTCCCTTTCAGATTGCTAGGGAATTGAGACAGAGTGTTTCCTTTTCATAAAAAAAAAAATTGTAAGTAGCCATATTTACTTAAAAATATATATTTATATTCATGCAGAAATTATAAAAAAATGCTAGCTTAGTCCCATTTAATATGTAGATAGTGCTAAAATTAAGGTTATGACGAATTGATATTCGTGAACCCAGAGATGCACCCTTACATTTGGGTTAACAACATGAAACCAACTTACTCCGCCGGAATGATCAAAGGAACGGGTTGCTTTGAAATTTCAAAGTCTTTTTGCTTAGTTTACTTACCACGAGGAACTTCAATTTTAGCAAAGATAAATTTTGGTTATTTGGCAGGAGTGGGCAACGTAATTTTCAGTGGCTGCAGAAGTCTTGTTAAAGAAAAATAAATGATTGACTTCTTTGCTGCTAATCAGACGTGCAGCAGATGATGGTGGCTGAAGATTAACATTCTGAAAGAATAGGTTAATTGATGAGACGCATACCATTTATTATTATTTTTTAATGCTGTACTAGTTATTATTAAGTTTAAATATGTTAGTGGTGAGGAAATCTTGTATTGTTAAGTACGAGTATGAATCGGGTTAGACTAACACTACTTTTTCAAAATTAAGAGTGACCTTATTTTTGTACTGGTTCAGGACAAGGATAATTTAATATTCATTTTTTAATAAGTTTTGAGATGAACATCATGTTAGTATTAGACCGGTTTTCGGACAACGGGTTGAGTAAAAAATACTTGTCAAATAAGATAATTTTAAGAATTGATATATTTATCAAATATAAAAATATATGTATACCAAATTTAAATATTATATGTTTCAATATTTCACTGATTATTAAAAAACATATTTTTAAAATAAGTTTTAAGACAAACATCGGGTTGGTATCAGACCGGTTTCAGGACAACGGGTTAGGTAAAAAATGCTTGTCAAATAAGATAATTTTAAGAATTTATATACTTATCAAATATAAAAATACATGTATACTAAATTTAAATATTATATGCTTCAATATTTCACTAATTATTAAAAAACACATTATTAATAAAATAAAATATGAGAAAATATAGTATAAATTTATTAAAATAGGTTAATATACAATTCTACATAAGAGTTATATGTGCACAAATTCTTCTTATTGATCATTATATTATTTTCTGGATAAATTAATTCTTCTATTGTTGAAAGTAAATAATAATAAGATTTAAATATGAGCTTATAATTTTTAATAAATTAATATATGTGGTGTGGGTTGGACACTTTGGGGCAGGATATGATCAACCCACTCCGACCCTATTTTTGAATTTGGATCAAAATTTCTAATAAATTCCTATACCTGGTCAAAAATAATAGTTTTACTTGGTCAAAAATGCGTTCAGTCAAGGCTAAGTCATAGCTTGACCCATGCCATTCCCACCCCTATTATTAAGAGACTCAAAGGGTATGACCCATGCCATTCCCACCCCTACTATTAAGAGACTCAAAGGGTTACTAGTTTATGAGCGGTAATAAATTTCCTAACTTAGCTAGTCATTTTGAAATGACACCGACCCCATTTCAACATGGTATTAGAGTTGATGTAATTTCAAATATGAAAAGTTTTAGATTTAAAATTTTTTGAATTGAAAAAAATAATACCATATAAGAAGTGAAGAAATAAAGAAAATAAAGTTAAAATAAATAAGTTAGTTATATGGTTAGTCGTGTAGAAATGATAGAAAATAAAGAAGTTGTATAGAAATATATGAAGAAATGTTTAAAAAGTATGGTATTTATGGATAGTGAAAATTTTAAATTAACATTTTATTTATTACCAAATACACCCTTCACATAATCCTCTTCATTTTTAAGGTGTTAATTATTGATATAAAATCCAATCCATTTATTGTCTTTAATATTATTTGTTTAATTAAAAGACAAAGTTTCATCCAAATCAAATATATGCATACATCGCATTTGCCCAAAAATAAATATATTCATGTGTAAATTAGAAAAATGCTTAAATTTATTCACGTGTGTATTAGAATGTAATAATACTTTATGAAATCATTTATCCATAGAGTAGTAATATTTCAGATAGTTTAGATGTTTAAAATATTACTTAAAAGTAATATTTAACATTAAATTATTTTATTATATTTTTTTACAAAAAAGAAATATTCATTAACCAAAGCCAAAAAAATCAATTTAAAACTGCCCACCCTTCTATAATAATTTCATTAGCAATTCCACCCAATTTCTAGCACTTGGCAACCACGAATCTACCATTGGAATTATTTTATTATGTTAATTTTACGCATTTATTGATTCGGCTTATACATGGTGATACTAAACAAATAAAAGAATTTTTATAATAATATAAATAAAATAGATTTTTTTATCTATTATTAAGATATTAAAAATAAAAAAAAAGTTACATAGAACCATAGCTCGAGATAAAGTATATCATATATCACTGGTTTAGTCCGCTACCCCATTTCTCTAGTCCAACATTGGCAACATATACCTAACTTCTCTGCCTAGATAGGTTACTTTTTCATCCATTGATCACTGATTTGATTTTGACTTTAATTAATTAACAGACATGTATACAATCCTCCATTTATCTCTCATATCGTCCTTTCGTAATATTCTAATTTAGTTGTTTGGACCGGTGCAGAGACCTCGGTCTCTTTTCTTAATATTAATGCTAACCTGGTTTTAGGATCTTTATCTCTTTCTTGATATTCTAATCTACCCACTTGGACCAAATCAAGAGCTCCACTAAACATCTTTTCTATCTCTACATCTGGCCTCTTTTTTTTTTATAAAAAAAATGACGGGGCATTAATTCTACACAACCATCTGTTGGTTTTTATATTTTAAACGTAAAGTCAAAATCTAGATTATTTAAAATATAAATTGATATACGCATAATGATAGAAAATTACTTTCACTTGCAACTTACAGAATTTAATATAGTATTTAATACAGTTGACAGTTAATCAATGGGTAAATTCCATATATACCTATGAATTTTACCTTTAATTCTAGTTATCCTCATGAATTTTCAAAAATTCCTCTCATACCCGTAAATTTTCATCATAATTTCACTTATACTCATGCTATTAAGTATCCATTAAATAGGCCGTCAGTCTCATTGTAAAATGACGAATGTAATTTAAGATTATTTTGCTTAAAGTTAAAGATTTAGTTTCAAATAATCTATGATTTTATAGTTGTAAAATTATTAAAAATTCATTATAGTTATATAATTACAATTAGGGATAGGCGTATTGGTCATTTTTCAAAGAGTTAACAACCTCTTTAACAGATTTCGAACGGCATTGGTATAAGTAAAATTAGGATAAAAATTCATGAGTATGAGAAGAATTTTTTAAAATTCATTAGTATAAGTGGAATTAAGGATAAAATTCGTGAGTATATAAGAAATTTGCCCTTAATCAACCAATCAAATTTCTGAAAAATAGCGAACCTGCCCATAGGGCGGTTGGTTTCGCATGCGGGCCACGTGCCCATCCACCGGGATTCGAATCCCGCTGTTGCCATTGAGTGGGTATTGCTCTGGCAAAAATCAAAAAAAAATTTCTGAAAAATATGTTACATATGAAAGTTAAAAATATGTAAGTTCTAAAATCATATCTAAGTACATGTCAATTAATATTCTAGATGGTATAGATTTTAAATTTTTTATTTAAAATATAAAAAGTAACCGGTGGTCGTCTCCCCACGGAAGCTACTACCCGTCGTACAACATCAAGCAACACATTATTCTATTCTAGATGCCTGCCGTGTTTTGCACATCTCGCGGAAGCCGTGCATGATTGGAACAATACTCCAATGCCCACCGAATAAGAAACAATATTTAATGGAATAGCTTCTTGTGTTATTATCTTGTTATCCCGGGCCAAATGTTGTACTTTTTTACTTTATTTATGAAAATATTTTTAACTGTATTTAATTTATATATCAAGTTTTATAATTTTTAGATGTGTATATTTATTTTTATTTTAAAAAATTAACATTTTGGGTATTTAAGTCATTTTACTCCTTAAAAATATTAATTTTAAAAATAAAAATATAAAAATATTGAAACATTTGTAAAATTTTAGTATGTGAGTTAGGCACATTTGACAGAATACTTTCATAAAAAACTAAAAAACTAAAAAATACAGCTTTTAATCAGGGCTAACATAATTAGCGTATGTTAGCTGTAGCTAATAAGATCATAAAGGTAGATTCTTTAAGAGTCTTGATTTAGTGCACCTGGATATATGCAACTTCGATGCACTCAGGTACAAAAACTTATTTTTTATATTTTTAAATTTTTTTTATACAAGTGTTAATCTAAATATATTTAACATGTATCATTTTTGAAGATTTTAGATATTTATTTTTAATTTTATAAAATTAGTGGCATTTTCATAATTTATGTGTATAAAAAATTTTCAAAAAAAATAAAAGTAAAATACACCTGAGTGCACGGAGGTTGAATGCACCGGAGTGCATTTAGTCAATTGAGATTCTTTGCAGCAAAAGTAAAAAAAAGACATCCAACATTACATTTAAAAAAGGTTTCCAATCCTTTTAACTTTTGTTAATTGAATCCATACAACCTTTTACGGCCCCGCTTGATGATTTTACCAAATCTATTCTATTTGTTATATTTAACATTATGTATTTTTTAAAACTAATTTATATATCACTTTCAAAGATGTTTATTATATTTAACATTATGTATTTTTGAAAACTAATTTATATATCACTTTTGAAGATGTTAAATTAACATTCAAAGTGGATAGAACATTCTTCTTAAATAGATGAATGATTTTATAAATTATTGAAAATATTGATCTAATGCGTCCATTAATAAATATAAGTATTTTTTAAAATTTATTCATGATTATATATATTTAAGTTGGTATAGCCCAGCTATGTTTTCTATTGAAATAACATAAAATAAATAAGTTTTTTGTCCGTACCTATTACCAACGTGCACAGGTGTTCTAAAATTGTAGTCCGGTTGCTTTTGCTAAAATAAAAAAAATAAAAAATGATGAAAATGGCCATGCAGATAAATAAAAATTGTAAAAGGTAAGAAAGGAAAGGTGTACCGCTCATTCGGGGGATTGCAGGAATTTGGTACTACGGAGGACAACTGGTACAGGAAAACGTGTTCCGCCGCTTCGACGTTGAAAGTTGAAACCGAAGCCAAAGGCACTCCTGAAGTAAGAGTCGTGCACCGCATTGTAATCGACCCATGCACGTATTGACGATGCAATTTCTGAATTCTTAAAACCGATTTGCAAAATCTTAATTTAATATATTTTAGATAAAAAGCATTTAAAAATATGAATATACGTGAATCAGACTTTTTGTATATATTGCAAAACGATTTTAATGTGTAATATATTATGGCTATTTCAGGTGAATTTTTAATTTTCTAACTAAATATTATATATTGAATATATTGAGTAATTTAAATTTCACAAAAACAGCTTGGCGGGGTAACTAAGCATTTTCACATTTTGGTGAAGTGAGAAACGTTATCTACTGAATTACTTCCACTGAGTTATAACAGTAATAGGGAACCGAGGATTAGCCCAATAATATTACATTTGTCGCGTGAGTGTAAGTTCGAACTTCAAAGTCCTGTAGGCGTGTTGTCTACCGTCAGGACAGTGTGCATTTCAGAAGTGATAAAATTTTTTATGAAATTTTTTTAATATGAAAGTGTTTAAAATGATTAGAAAAAATATGTGAAGTGATATAAATAATAATGAGGAATAAAAAAAATCAAGTTAGAAAAAATAAGTTGCCATGACACCGTGGTAATTCTGCTTGTCCAATTTTGGTGGTATTGTGATATTTTACAATTTAATCCTTCTGATAATAAAGGTTTTACAATTTCCTCCTATCATGGGGTTTGTAATTGTTTCTCTATGTTGAGTGTTTAAGGAAATTTTTTTTTTATAGTGCTAGAGTGTGAATGTACTCTAGTGTAATATCATGTTGTTGTAATGTATATAAAAATATAAAAAATAGATAAGTTATATATATATATATAAGAAGTAGTGTAGAAATAATTAAAAAGTAAAATAGTTGTATTTGAAAAAGTAAAAAAATAAGTAAAAATAAAATAATAATAGAAAATGAAAAGTTTTAGTTTGAAATGTTTTTAGTATAAACAAACATCCCGTAATTAAGAATTAATAACAAAAACAAAAATTATATCCTAGCTTACTAATGATGGTTTAACACGGGTTATTAGTTTGGGGCTTTAATTTATTTAAGCGCACGAGTATCAAACTAATAATTAAACCCTCTTGTTTGTAGTTAGAGTATTTGTTGAATAGACTTTTCTCAGCTATAAAAATTAAATGAACCTTGATGTTAATGTTTATAAGAACGTATATTTAGATGTGAAACGGGTTGAAACATATTTAAAACCATATTCGATTTAGTTTGGATTTAAAATTTTCTCATAAAGCAAACATTCAGTGTTGAAATTTGTTTTCAACATTATGAAACTTCAAAATCACCCAAATCATGTTCCCATTAATTAGAAACTAGAAAGTGTTTCAATCTGATGGAACCCAGTCCACCAAAGCCTATTAAGTGGATTGGATGAATCAAGGCTTCGTTTGCCAGTTAAAAAAATAATTCTAGGAGTAAATTTCGTAGAGTCATTATGAGGGGCTCAAAATGGGATATTGGCTCATGCATTCACGAGAGAGCTATCATTAGGTTAAGGTTGCTTAAAGATTGATATGATATAATAAAAGTAACGATAAAACATATAGTAATTAAATATGTGAAGTTTGTTTTTCACCGACTATCTGATCATTCACTATCCGATGTGTGGATGTTTTTACAATTTCTTCAGGTGTAGGGGTATTTTACAGATTTTCCTTAACAGGGTATTTATAGAAAAATCACCAGATATGAAGGTTGTGAATGTGCATTATTATAATATCAGTTGTCATGTATAAATTTTAATAAAAATATAAAAATATAAAAACGATTAAAATAGAAATTGACCATTATAATTTGATAGTTTGATAGTTAAGTAGTTAAAATATAAAAATGATAAAATATGATAATTAAGTAATTAAGATCTCATTAGAGAATCTATAAGCCTTTTATTTTCGCTTACTCTAACCAACTCGTGCAGCATACCAAACGCGACCTTAAAAAATATACAGAAAATCGAACCAGGAAAATGATGCCTTTAGGTGGACTGAAAAAATCTCGTGCAAACGTTGGCCAGAGCTGCCACAAGTGCATGTTGGGGCCCAGCAGCTAAGTGGACCAAAAGGTTTTCTAGAATGCCATGACCATGATAAATACGTGTTACAATTGGCAGCTGTTTAATGGTTACAATTTAGGGTGTTCTTGTTTATTTTAGTCCACTTTGACAGTTAAATTATTCATTTTATTTACCATTATTCTTTAATAATGGTATTAAAAATCATTTTAATTAAAGCTTTGGGTGGACCATACCTACTTAAAATTATATATAATTTTATGTAAATTATGAAAAATACTTAAGATCCGTTCCCGATATTATAGTAGCATGATTATATATATCATGATGTATTATCATTCATTTATTTTATTTTATTTTTACTTTTATTTTATTTTTCTTCATAAATATGTTTTACTAATTAAATAACCTATATATCAAGTTTTTCTATTTTATAATGCTTTTACATATTTATTTTTGATTTTTTAAAACTCAAGTTTTTTAAGGGGTGAAAAATGACTTAAATGCCCCTAAAATTGAGGACTTTTTAAAAATAAAAAATAAATATGTAAAAGCATTATAAAATAGCAAAACTTGATATGTAGATTAAATACAATCAAGAAAACATATTTAGGAAGAAAAAAATAAAAGTAAAAATAAAATAAAAAAAATAAATGAATGTTAAAATCAAATAAAATTAAAAATAAAATAAAATAAAATAAATGAATGTTGTATTTTAACTTAAAATACATCATGATGTATATAATCATGCTCCATGTGTGTATACGAGTTATCCAAATGAAAGTGGTCACTGTACCTAGTGCGTGCTAGAGCATATATTCTAATTAATTCCTGCCAACTTTAGTAAATCCCAATAGGAATCCACCATTTGATATTAATAATTAGTAAATACCAAGCGAACGGTTGACATGTTATATCATGTAGTGGTGGGCCCCACAAAGAAAAAATGAATTAAAAAAATGACAAGTCTAATCTCTTGGTTTGGCAGATTACTAATAAGCTGTGAATGCATGCATGCGTCATGGTGGGCAGCAATTTACTCATTTTTTTTATTATTCTATATATAATCATGCTTTAGAACACAATTAATCATCCTAATTAATTAATTTCTCTAAATTTTTGCTCAATAGTAAATAACACCCATATGGGTAGAGCAATATAAGACAACACGTCCACATGGGAGACAATAATTCCCTCACTCTAAAGTCGAACCTGCGATTTCTAACACTAAAGTCAGGCACAAACAGTACCAGTTCTATAAGCTTCAGCTCAGCAATTAAAATCTAGTGGCTTGGCGTGCAGGCAATGCATATGAAGAGGGGAAGAAGTGGGTAGGAAATTTAAGGCTTTTTCTCGTAGACTTGCAAGGCAATGGGCTCAGACTCAAGAAATTTCCTTGCATAGCTGGATATGTATCCAGACAAGAATAGGTGGGAAAGTTGTGAGCTTGCCTGCATGCATGCCTGCCACCTGTGTAGTTGATGACAGTTAAATAAGAACATGATATACTGAATTTTTTTTCAGCAACAAAATATATTGAATTTCTATGATTCTATCCAAGGCATGACCTTCAATTCCACCAAAATATGCACCACAAAATGAACATAGGTGACCCTCTGTGGATATTTCTCTTCCATATATAGCACATGCAGTATGTATTATAAAATATCAATCCCTGTCCTTTTTCTTCCCACCACATGATATTCGCTTACACACGATAAGTTAGCCAGGGACTTAAATTAGAAGTGGGTCGGGTCATGCGGGTTGGGGTTAACCCCTGTGATCCAGAAGAAAAAAGCCCCTTGCCCAATTAATTTTAATCCTATTTGAAAACTCCTAATACAATCCTAGCCTTATTATTTTAGGAATAAGGTTTAGCTTCGGATTGGCTTGGGTTGACCACATAAGTTAGAAAAAAAATGGTCAAGTTTATTATTATTATTTTTGAAAGTTTAGCTGTACAACAGGGAACAACAAAAGGGGCAGAAAAACAATATACTGCCATCCCCTCAATATACAGGTTAAAAAATTTTGACGTCCTTTTTTTTTTTTTTGAACGTAAAAATTTTAATGTCTTTTACATATGTTAAAATTGAGGCTGAAGATATTTTGATTGTTACAGCATATTATTAAGTACGTGAAATGAAATTATCATCAATGATAAATAGCACGATAAATTTAAGAAAAACTAAAAATGCTACAACTGTATTTATGATTCTTTGAAAGGGGCAACGAACGTGTCCTGTTAGAGACGCTTGGTTTGAGTGCTATCAAAGTCATTTAATAAAATTTGAACCAAAGCAACAGATTTTACACATGTATGTGTATATATATTCATTTAGCAAATAAAAACATTCTCCATAAATTTAGCAAAATACACCATAAAGTTGAAATTATTTAACCATACACAGCTTTACACACCAACCTTTTAAAAATTTTAAACTTAAGATGCGTTTGGAAATGATAAAACTTTTGATGAAAAATTTTTATTGTAAAAATTTATAAATTATGAAAAAATAATATGATATGATAGGGGTAATAGTGAAGAGTAAAAAAAATAAAATTAAAATAGATAGGTTAAATATATAGGTAGTTCTATAGAAATGATTAAAAAGCAGGATAATTGTATAGAAAAGAAATAAAAAAAATAATTAAAAAGTAGGATAATTGTATAGAAAGAAGTGAAAAAATAATTAAAAAATAGGATAGTTAGGGAGATTGAAAAGTTTAGTTTGAAGGGTTTTATGGATTATCAAACACCTCCTAAGTTTGATATGTACATGTCTAGATTTTTTCACTTATAATACACAATATTATTTCAAGCAAAATGAAGAATTTCAATTTTTATCAAATCATTTAGGTGGCCCTCTAAAACTAAGCATTTTTTTCCCAAAGAGGGTAACCTTTTCATTGAATGATTATGTTTTTTTAAAAGAAATATATAGAGGTAAAAGGGTATAAATGGTCGTGTTACTGCTGAATTGAGATCAACCCAAACTTAACTCTTTTTAGAAAATTTCTTGCGCAATCTTATATATTATATTGGGTTGAAATATTGGATCAAGATGAATCCAACTCCAACCCTAATATTTGAAAAATGGGTTAAGCTTGGGTTTCACATCAAGTCAGGTTTAAATTGATAATGAGAGTTTAAGAATGGATTATGTTTAATACTTTCTATAATATTGCAACTAAAGTCATGTAGACGATGAATTTCAATATTTACTACATAAATATTTGATTAATAACTTAAATTAGAATTTAAATTATCATGACTAAGATTCAAAATGAGACAATTTCTTGAAGATTTCCCCTTTTTTCAAAAGATAAAAACTTATATGCACGGATAACGTAAGGAAATGATTGACCCAATTTCAATCCAAACTTTAGTCGTATCAAGAATTCCAACTCACTCCGATTTCGAATCAACCAGCAAAGTTAAGGTAGATGCCTAATCCCGGGCAAAATGGGGCGGGCTAGTATCGGATCAACGGTACCCATCTTTAAGTCTCATAACCCTTTTCCTTTACAGCCCATACTCATTCCAAGGCAGATTATCTAATTCTGAAATGCAAGGCCAAAAATGATTCTCAATAAACCACATCCGACATAAACTTGCCTCATCCTCACAAGCCCACTAAAGTCACTCCCACTTGGATTGCCAAATTCTATTGGCACACAAATATGTAATTTTTGTTACTAATTAAAAATTTCAAGCCTAGCAGCTTGTGCGAGGAGAACAAATACCATTCAAATCAAAGATGTACTTACCGGCCACCGGGGCAGTGCCCTGGCAGTCTGCACGAAGGCAAATAACCAGCCAGTGCGATTTCGAGTTCTGCTATGTGAAAGTGAGTTATTGCAATTTCTCCTGGTTGTGGGGCTTTTACAGATTCCCCTCAAGGTGGAGGTATCTACAAAAATTCCCCTCTACATGAGAGTTGTGGAGCCGTGGAGGTGCTTGATAATAATATTATATGTTAAATTGTGTAAAATATCAATAAAGTAGATGTACTTGACCCATCTTAAAAAAATGTATAAAGACAACTCAATAAAGTTATTTATTTACGGGATAATTCCTCTTATATCCATAACAATTGTACATAATTCTTAGTACACCCACGACGTTTTATAAATTACTTTTATATCTATAACATTTCATCATAAATTCTTCCCATACTCACGCCGTTAAAATCACCGTTATTTATCCCATTGAAAAGACGATTTTGCCTAACAAAAATTTTCTAATTAAAATAAATCAACCTTAACATGATTTTCAAGTTATTTAATATCTTGTATTAATGATTTGCTATCATTAATTGAGTCATGTTAAGGTTAAATTATCCCAATTAGAAAATTTTAAATATGCAAAATCGTCTTTTTAATGGGATAGATAACGGTGATTTTAACGGCGTGGGTATGAGAAGAATTTAGGGTGAAATGTTATACGTATAAGATGAATTTATGAAATATTATGGGTATATAAAGAATTATATGCAATTGTTACGAGTATAAGAGAAATTATCTATTTATTTATATACCGATTTCTTATATGCATTCCAACATCTAAATAGTCTAAGACACTTGGCCTCTGTTGATAAATGATTATTAGAATATTAGGACAAGAAATTCTGGAAAAATAAAAGAAGATTCCATTCCAATTTAACTGAAATTTGAAAGATGAGATAGAAATAGCTACATGCTTATTATGGAAATCTCAAACATATTCACAAACAAACTATTCCACTCGCATTTGCTGAAAAGTTTAATAGGTATTATCTAGGTGAATACGTAGCCACATGGACATAGTAACACATACACACAAAATGATGAACTCAAGCTACACTGCAGATGGCCAAATTATCGAAAGCATCCTGTCTACAAATATATAATATGCTCTCCTCCCTTTGGTCCATAACACCAGAGTCCAGCAGAACAATCCCACTCCGACTCCATACCCAATTCCAAATCCTATTCGCACAATTTCCCAATCAAAATCTGTTGCTGTGAGTAAATCTTGTTCTTCATTAGAGTCTGATGATTGCGCAGCATTAGTTTCTTCGCACAACTGTAAGAGTGGCGGCCCACACAGTCCTGGATTTCCTTGAAATGATTCATTTGTGAATGTCGAAAATTGCTTATCATGTGGAATGCTGCCTGTAAGTTGATTGTTTGAAAGATCAAGCACCGAGAGGAACGTCAGCTCCAACAATTGGGGAGGAATCTTTCCAGTAAGATTGTTTTGTGAGAGATCCAATGACTCCAAAGCTGTCAGATTCCTCAGGGACACTGGAATGTCTCCTGTGAAACCATTATTTGACATATTGAGTATCCAAAGCGACTTGAGAGTCCCAATAGATTCTGGAATTTGCCCTTGAAACTGGTTTTTGGAGAGATCAACGATTGCCTGAGCAGTAGAGATCCTCTCCAAGTTCTTATGGGATCTCTTGACGCTTACCGTCACCTGTTCAAAATAGCACGTATCATTTTCTACTATTGTTCTGAGGTACTCTGGCGTAGATGCATCTTCCCCCATCATTTTCTTCCAACCACAGAACATGTTCGGCGGTAAACTGCCATTAAAATTATTGAAGGAGAGGTCAAAAATCTGCAACATTGAGTAGTTATGGCAGGCTGTTGGAGATTGAATGGGTCCATAAAAGTAGTTAGATTTCAAGATAAAAAGGCGCAGGTAGGCCAAACCATGTACCCATGAAGGAAATTTATCTTGTATTTTATTATTGGCGATGTTTATTATAGTTAAATTTTTGCACTTGGCAAGGAATTCTGGTAATTTACCTTCTAAATGATTTTCACTCAAGTCAAGTTTCTCCAGGGAACAATCAAGATCCACTTGAGTAAGAGAATTATTCATGTTGCCAAGGCACTGTGGAATGTGACCAATAAAACTGTTACCAGATATAACAAATGTGTTTAGATAAGAGGCAGTGCAAATAGACATTGGGATCTCTCCACTGAAACGATTGGACGAAATCTTGAAGGTAATGATAGAGGGTGGAAGGATTGGATGGGGTCCTTGTAATGTGTTGTTGCTAAGGTTAAGGTAGATAAGATTTGTGAGGTTTTGGAATATGTATGGATCGAGAATACCGCTGAAATTATTGTACCCAAGGCCGAGGAACTTAAGCTTCTTGAGTTGAAAAATGGACCTTGGAATCATTCCTTGTAACTTGTTGTCACCCAAAATGATGGACTCCAAGAGCGAAGAGGAGGAATTGTGGAATTCACTTAGCTGACCACCAAGTTGGTTACCCCAAAGTACGACAGATTGCAATGATTGGAGTGTAAACAATGAAAATGGAATGACCCCATTGAGATAATTAGAAGCAAGATCCAAGTATTTCAATGTCGTAAGGTTCAAGATCCAAGGTAGATGGATGGATCCAGAAAGACTGCAATTGTACATGCTCAAGTCATGGAGATTAGGGAGAGAAGAGGATATGACCTGACTCCACTCGCTACTCTCTGCCGACATGTCCACACGATCAAGATAGAGTTCTCTCAAGTTCGACATGTTTTGAATCAGTGTTCCAATGCGCTCTGATTTCAGTGGAACGAAATCAGAGTAAGCATCAAAATAACCATTGAAAGAAAGGTCAAGAGAAACCAATTTGCTTAAACGCGATATTTCAAGTGGAATTCGGCCATAAAAGCCACTGCCATGGAGGTTGAGGTGGATCAAACTAGTGAGACAACCTATGGCAGAAGGGATTATGGAGGGAATGAAGGAGTGAGTAAGATCAAGGACTTGAAGACTCCTAATGCGACATAGGCTTTCGAAATTGATCTTACCAGGGAAATTTAGACCACTGAGGTAGAGGTGGGTGACATGCCCACTGGCCCTCTCACACCTGATGCCTTCCCAAGTGCAGCAGTCCTTGTTTTGAGGATTCCAAAGAGACAAGTTGCTTTGGAACTCAAGCAAGGCAGAGAAATGCTCATAGACACATTGCTGATTATTTTGGGAAGATAACAGCTCTTGGCCGCCATTGACAAAGGCTATCATTAGGAAGAGGGGGAGAGAATTTGAGAAAGGAAGGAAAGCAAAGAAGCCCAGTTTCATCTTGGATGGAAATGTACCGGCTTTGGGTGTATGAAAAAGCAAGCTAAGCTATGATCTTTATATGCATGTTTGATCCATTAGGAAATGAGTTTAGTGTTTGTGAGTAGTTGCCATTTGGGCCATGGATTGTTTGAGGAAAATGCAAGGAAGTATACATACATAAACATTCCAACTCCACCGATACCATTCATGCATGATTGCTTTCTTTTCCATGCATTTGCTAGGACTACACCATGTAGCCGTGAGCCAATTAGAGTTGAGTACTGATGATGCGGTGAGTCCTTCAAGTCCTTTTCCACGCAGCTGTGCAAGCATTGCAATGCAACTCCATGAAAACTGTTTTGCCCTGTGCATAACATTAAGCGTTTCTTTATCTTGAAATGCGTGTAAGAGGTGTTTAACTTGATTTTGCATAAGTCTGTTTGAATCTTCTTCTTCTTTTTTTTTTTTAACCAATAAAAGTTAGAATAATAACTTTTGTAAGAAGCAAAATTTTTTAACTTCTTTAGAACAAAGCAAGACCAAACGTGCTCCAGATCCAAATTAGTCACTTGGGCATTTAATTTTTTCAAGCTTTTTACCTGTTACAAAAATATATAATAGATTCTTTTCAAATTTAAAAGGATTTTAGTTGTTTAATGACTAACTCGATTCGCATCTAACACCTAACCCATTCACCATACTTAGAAATATTTTTGTAACGAAGAAAACAATGATTACATTTGTAAAAGTTTTGACGAGTTATAATATTAAATTATTTAAAAGTAAAAATTTAGCTTCTGATTAAAATGGTCGCTCATTTAGTTTTATGATCCACATAAGACTGTAGTTAACATAACAAATGCATTTTTAACTAAGCATATATTTTGCAACATAAGAAACACTTTTGAAATTCGGAAATTAATTATTGGACAATTAATCCACTCGATTCCTTGGTAATTTCAAAGGAATCGAACTCGTTTAAATTGATTTCTACGAAATTCAATAATCATGGTTTAGTTGCAACCTTGATGGGCTGAATCAGAATGGTCCGAAAATGTGGGTCGATTTTAATTTCGGGAAAAATTAAAACTTTTCAGTGGTTGATTAATTTTATAGGTAAGTATGTCTCTAATAAATTCATTTTATGTACAAATTAATTCTCAACTAATTATATTTGATTCATTTTAACAAAATTCGTTTATTTGTTCATAGCTTATACAGGAAACGGATGAGCTGAGAATTTAGAAAAAATTACATTAGTGACAGATAAAATATATTGGAAATGGATTAAGGTGTATTAAAATTGAATAACAGTATAACAAGAAAGGAAAGATTTCATTTTAGCATCATCCCATTCGTATTTCATCCTAACTACTAACATCAGTTTAGAATTAACATCTATTTTCTGTGCTGACATCAGGGTTTTTTTTTTTTTTTTTTTTTTTTTTTTAAATCAATTCCAACGAATTCCACGTTCCGTTCTCCTCTTTACGCTTCTTTTTCTGTCTTCCTTGCCCACGGCAGCAACTGCTGAATCTCTCTCTCTCTTCCCCCCACCGGTCTCCAGCAGACAAGAGGCAGGGAAGGCTACCCTTCTGGCCTGTCAGTCTCCTTCTTCCTCTAACCCGTCAGCGCCCCCCTGCCTAGTACCACCTTATTCTACCCCAACGGGATCAAGGGAGGCAAATCTATCTCCGCTTTGTCTTCTAACCAATCAAAAATCCCCATTTTTGTTGTCCTTTGCTTCTCTCCATTCCACCAAACCCAACCCATTGACAGACGTCAGGCAGGGAATCGACCCGCAATTGCTGCAGCCTTCAGCTAGCTAAAATTTGAAAGCACACGACAACGCTTGGCAAATTTAATTCAAAAGGGGCTTTTTCGCAGTCAGGCTATTTTCTATTTTTCTTACCCTATCCACGCTCTCTCTTCATTTTTTAATTTGTTCTTTTTTTGATATACTGTATTAGAATTTGTGTGAATATTATAATTCATCAATTGACTTTGATGTCCATGCGTGCTGCTGGATTGAAAGTCATGGCTGGTGGAGCTCTGAAGTACCAGCTTCTGCTGACTTTCTGTGCAGACTACAATTTTTTAAAAAATATGTTTTTCTTTTTTTTTTCTTTGCTTGCGAATTTTTTGCGAGTAACAACGTTATGCTGCTCATATTATTTTGCTTTCCTGTTTCATGGTAAAAATTAATTCGGTTTTGGATTAAAGATGGAAAGTGAGAAGACCATGGGTATACGGACTTGAACGTGGATTCAAATGCTATGGATTCCGGAGAAACATGCTGATTGTCAAGTTTAAAAAAAATATAAAAGTACTTCAAATTGTGAGATTTCAGAAAAGCGTTTTTGAAAGGGAAACTTGCATATTTAAAAATATTTAGATACTTGTGATACTAGCGGGCTAGTTAAAAATGGTCATCTGTTCTTTTAGAGTTGATTAGAGAATGACCAGAAATTTTCACTTGGCTTAGTTGTCATGTTGCTACACTTAAGTGGTCTTCACCGATATTCAATGCTTGATTTTCTTGACATTGGTAATTCTGTCAGGATATACAAATCGACAAGATGAATAGTGCCATTCTTGTCCAAATTTAAATGGAGAGGATTGGGGAAGATGCTCTCCTGCAGCTATAGTAAGTTATTTCGCTGCTTTGATATTAGTTTATTTCTTGTCTTTATAGTGTTAATTTAATTTTCCAAGTCAAAACAAAACCCACAGCTGAGGTGAATGCAAACTAAATCTGTTCCAAAACCCAAGGAATAGGGGTTCTGGCAAAATCTGACTTGAGTTGCACCCCTGGAACTAGTTCCATTAAATTGGATTCATTAGACTTTTTCATTTTATCTATTTTTTATGGTTATGTAAATTTAATTTCCATTTCATTTAAATAATTTGTTTAGTTAGTCTTCATAGCATATGTGCTTTGGCCACTAAATTTGTTTTTGCCTCTTTCAAAATGTTTTGAGCAAAACTTGAGAAGTTCTTTGATTGGTCTGTTTTTTTTTTTTTTTTTTTACGAGGATCTTTGATTGGCCTACTTTCCTTGCGAGGACCGAAGTAGAAGTTGAGCATATATGTTGTGATTTTCCCTCTTATCTTGATATGGTTACATTACTTACCAATTGTCCCATCCTTATACACCTCAATAGAATGGAACAACTTCAAAGAAAAATCAGCATATGTATATTATGGAAACTATACTCATTTGGTACCATGTTGTGATGACTCACTGAGGTATTGTCTACTTTGGATCATTATGGCTCTCATGCTTTTTCCCTACGATTAATGCCCACACATTTTCTACAAAAGGTGCTTAAACAGGTTTCCATACCACCCACGCATATAGCCCAAGAACTTCGCCTATCATTTGACTGATGTAGTATGAGGGCCCTCACATTTGTAATAAGATTTTTCATGTAACTGATAATTATTTGATTAACTTCTAGCATATAGTTTGTAATGTGTTGACTATTTGAAAATTTTCTTTATTCTATAGTCTGGCTCAAATCTATTTACAAATATCATTATCAAAATCTTAAAATGTTTGTAATGATGGCAGTATTGTCGTGGCAAATCCCATTGCCTCAATTTGCACATGGGTTCGAAAACCACCTGTCATCATTTGTGCTTGTGGTTTTAACAGTCCCCCCAAGTTAGTTGGGGTTTTACAATTCCACCACCCAACAAAAAAATGTGGGGGTTTTATATAAATTTCCCCTCATGTAGGGGGGTCTATAGAAAAATTCCCTCCATGTTGTGAGGGTGATGAATGTACTTGATTATGATATCAGTTGTCGTGTTGTATAAATTCCAATAAAAAAATCTTAAAATATTTGTGCTTTTATAAATTTAAAATAACAACTTATGGTGTTGTAATTACATTGTGTTGATGTTTTGATTCATTTAAGTGATTCACCTATTACAAACCATTCTAGAATATTGACCAGTTCAATGACCAGGCTGTTTTAAATTATAAGCATTTGGTTTTTAGCAGTGGGGAAATGTTTTTGGTTGTAATACATTTGATAGCTGGTCTCACTTAGTCCAGCTCAAGCCTCAAGGTCTCGTCTATCATCTGAAACTGGTATGTTTACAAGATTGGAGAGTCTGGAGGAGATACATTTAACAGCAAGTCATAGAGCAACCATGGATAGATCATTCGTAATTTCTCAGTGACTTCTGGATGGGGATATCGACTTCAGAACTCCTACTAGTTATGGGAAAAAATCTACCAAGATGACTCTGTATCAGGAAGCTATATAAAGTCGGCCAACACTTATAACTTTAAAAAACCTTGCTTAACTGCCTCGAGCAGGTATAGCTACTTCCCTGAGAAACTGGTGTTCCATGTCTTCAAAGATTTGGAAGTAATTATGTATCATTGTAATTCCAGTTCACATTATCATACTCTATCTTGAGTTTTGGATAAGCTTTTCTTGGAATATCCAATCTATTCATTTTGAGATCAGTTGCTACTAATCTCTCTCATATTTTGTACAAATATTATTTTCAGAGTTTTACAGTGCCTCCAGGGTCAGTGTTGTTTCCTTTCGACAATCTTGAGCAGTACATGGTATCCGTTTTTTTTTATAAAAATAATCTCTATACATCCTGCAGCTCAAATAGCAAATTTCCTTGAACTTTACCTGTTATGAAGTTTACCTTTGTCTTCCTGTTTTATATTTGCAGTGGATGCTTGGTACGCTTGTACTAAAAGAGAATGGTGTGGTAACTAGAGTTGTTTGGTCCTGATCCATGAAAGGGAAAGTCAGGAAAAAAACAAGAAGTAAGGACAGGAGGAAGGAGTAACTAGGGCAGGGAAGCAATGGGGAATAAGATTGCAAGAACTACCCAAGTATCAGCATCTGAGTATTACCTCCATGACCTTCCTTCTTCTTATAACCTTGTCCTCAAGGAGGTCCTAGGTAGGGGGAGGTTTTTCAAATCCATACAATGCAAACATGATGAAGGACTTGTTCTTGTCAAGGTCTATTTTAAGCGTGGAGATTTTATTGATCTGAAGGTATAAATTTGACTGGGTTTACTATTTCAAGGCTTTGATATTAGCAATTATATTCTACAGTTTTGGGCAGAGCATGCACTTTTTTGTCACTCTATTGCTGTGGGGGTCACATTCAGAAAAAGAAGAGAAAAAAAGGCTAATGAAATTTTTTTTTCAGTCAATTTCACATAGAGGAAATGTTAGTTCACATTCCATACTATGCCATTTGATCTGACATGATGCGCAAAATTTTCTTTTATTGATTGCTTCTGCTATCTCATCTATCACCTTAGGATTATGAAAGGAGGCTCTTTGAGATAAGAGAGATATTCCGTAGTGTGCAACACTCTCATGTCTGGCCTTTCCAAGTAAGCCAAGATGGATTAATCATTGTTTCTCATATGTCTTCTTAATGTACAATTCTTGAACCTCACTAGAATCAGCAGTATCAATAGTATTCTCAACCTATTTTCTTGCAGTACTGGATTGAGACAGATAAAGCTGCATACCTTTTGCGACAACATTTCTTCAGCAATCTTCTTGATCGTTTGAGCACCCGCCCATTTCTGAGTATCATAGAGAAGAAATGGCTAGCTTTTCAGGTATGGTACAAGGCTAGTCTGTTACATGCTTTGGAAGTCAACATTGAAGCCCATTTCCTATTTTTTCATGGAATTTTTTGCCAATTTTATCTCAAAATTTTCTGGAAACAATGCCTGAACACAGTTCTTGTGCAGCTACTATATGCAGTGAAGCAAAGCCATGAAAATGGTGTTTGCCATGGTAAGCCTCTTGAGGCAAAAATTATTATGTTGTCATTTATGGTTCTGCACTGTGATAAACTGGAAGATGTAAACAATGCTGTTTTTGTGTCTTTTTTTTTTTTTTTTTTTTGGTATTTTTGCTAACAGGGGATATCAAATGTGAGAATGTTTTGGTTACTTCTTGGAACTGGCTCTACCTTGCTGATTTTGCATCATTCAAGCCTACATACATACCTGATGATGATCCCTCTGATTTCTCATTTTTCTTCGACAATGGAGGCAGGAGGCTTTGTTATCTTGCACCTGAAGTTGGTTCCATCATGATACCTTTTTTTTTTTTTTGGACAATAGAACATGTGGTTTTAATGTTTCTCTGTCAATTTGCATTCAAAGCATAAAAAATTTGTTTGCCATCCCTTTATGTGACAGTTTCAATCTGCTGTCCTTGCCTTTATAATCTTTTTGAATCATAAAAAATTTATTTGGTATGATTGTATGTATCCTTGTCCCCAGCAGACAACTTTCAATTGGTTACCATTTTCTATGAAAATCTACCAAAATTTGAAGCATATATCGGGAGGACTTGTTTATCCACTATGCAAGGTCGATTCAAATAGTTGTGGGATGAGAAGGGTATTATACCTGTCAATTCTACAGAAGTTTGATTGAGATGGTGGAGCCAATGGGGCCTTTGCATACAGCAACATGATACCTGGCCCATGACTTCTGTGGCTGATTTGGGGTTTACTTCCCATGGGTGTAGGACTATTAAGAGAATGATGATGGTGTCCAGCTCACCAGCATATGGCATTTTGCCGCATTTTCATGGTGACTCTTTTCTCTTTAAGAGGTAATGAAAAAATCAGTGAAGCTTGTTGGGAGGAGACTGGTTAAGAAAAATGTTTATTCAAATGCGGAGATGGGGATGTTTGGATTTAATTGATACCTTTACCTTTGTTTTTCAGTTTAAAGCTCAATTTGGTCTTTTCTTCCATTTTTGAACCTAGTAGAAATTTTAGATTTTTAACTGCTGAAAGAAGATAGAATGCGTAATTGATCCTATCCTCAACTCTTGGGTGTCAATGTGGGCTCAATGAGCATGTTTTATGCGGAAAGGACAGAAAAAAGAGATGGATGCTTCATAATGGCTAGTTTTTTGGTCCAAATTTGGAGTTTTTGTAGTTTTTGATTGCAACAGTCTCTTTCTAAGAGACGATAACACCCATGAAATCAAAATTTGGAGTTACGTAGTTCTTGATTGGAACAATCTCTTTCTAAGAGATGATAACACCCACTTAATGAAGATTTCATTCATTCGATTTGATTTTAGACCTTAAACTTGAAATTCTGTAAGATTACTCCTGTATTCACTTATCATATTGTACGTCATGTGGCTACTGATTGTACTGAACAATCCATCGGTTTATTCATTAAAATTGGATTTACTTTTTCTTGATTCTGGAGAAGAGATTGCTTCTTTTGATCATTGAATATGTATATTTTACTCTCTGCAGAGATTTTATGAGCCTGGAGGTGAGGCTCAAGTTGTGCCAGATTCACCTTTAAAGCCATCTATGGACATCTTCTCTCTAGGGTGTGCATCTTCTATTTTTTTATTTTCCATCGGGGATTTCAACAACCACATCATAAAACTGCTAGTGTAAGATAAGCCATACTTGTGGATAGTGATAACAAGCCAAACTAATTTTCTTGGTGTGATTTGGTGGATGGGGTTTTTATATGAAAATCTAACTAGTCAATTACTTGTCAACGTGGCATAAGATCTGTTGGACACTTGTTTCTGCTTACCTGGAATTTATGTCATTGTCATTGCTTTTCAGATGTGTTCTTGCGGAGCTTTTCCTTGAAGGACAGCCATTATTTGAATTATCTCAGCTATTGGCTTACCGTAGAGGGCAGTATGACCCTAGCCAGCATCTTGAAAAGGTCCTCTCTAGGTCTCACCCTAGAATAGTGCTGAAAATTCCTCATCGAATCTTTGGCATCTCTGTATTGTAAAGAATCACTATTTTTTATCTCATCCTTGATACGGATTTTGAAGCTTCTTTTCCCTGACATCTTATCCAGCCAAAGAAGTTTAATATAAATGACTATTCTGTCTTAAGAATTCTTTTCCCCATGCTAGAAGGGAGATTCTTCAAATATACCATTTTAGGATTTTTTCTTCTGCAAATACACAACTCACAGCAACTCTTTGAAACCACCTGGTTTATATCTCTTTTCAGATTAGGTTATTGTTATGACTGCAGATACCAGATCCAGGAATTCGCAAGATGATTCTTCATATGATTCAGTTGGACCCAGAATCAAGACTGTCAGCCGAGAGCTACATGCAGACCTATGCATCTGTTGTGTTTCCTTCCTACTTCTCACCATTTCTTCATAAATTCTTTTCTTGCTTGACTGGTCTTGATTCTGATACAAGGGTAAGGATTTTTTCTTCCATTTCAATTCGTGATGAGGAATCCTGCCAAAATTATATCCAGAAGTATAGTCATTTTACTTGTTCATTTGCTAGGTTGCAGTGACACACGGCCTTTTCAGTGAAATACATAAGAAAATGATGACCACTGAGTTGAGCAATCCTGTCACACCAAAGTCATACACATCTCCTGACGCCAGTGTTGATGTACAACAGATGTGCAATGACAAGAAAAATTCAAACATGGTAAAGGGATCCTTGAGAAAGGGAGTAGAAATAGAGAAAGACATGCTTGGGGATAAATTTCAGCTTGTGGGTGATATCACATCTCTCCTCAGAGATGTTGAACAGAATAACCACAAGGCCAACCTGGAGCATACCCTTGCCACTCATGGGTCTGACTTCAGGGATATGGAGTTCGCTGAGAAGGCAAACCACCTCAATAAGCAATCTTCAAGCGAGATAGGTCAAAGCATTTGCATCGGATTCAAAGAAAATGAATTTCCCTGTTTAAGGAGGATAGAGAAGAGTGACCTTGATTCAATAATGTCAACATACAACAGTCAGTCAGATACTTTTGGGTTGCCATTCTTTCCAGAGCTGCAACATAATTTGCTTTGTGAAGGGATGGTTCTGATTGCATCACTGCTTTGTTCATGCCTGCGTAGTGTAAAGCAGCCACAGTTGAGACGGTGGGCAGTGCTAATGCTCAAATTCTCTTCTCTCTATATTGACGATGAGGATCGCTTACAACATGTACTGCCATATGTCATTGTGATGCTCTCTGATTCAGCGGCAATTGTGCGGTCTGCAGCTTTGGAAACATTATGCGACATTTTACCTTTAGTCCAAGATTTTCCTCCAAGAGATGCAAAGATTTTTCCTGAGTATATTCTCCCCATGCTCTCCATGCTCCCTGATGATCCAGAAGAAAGTGTACGGATTTGTTATGCAAGTAACATCTTTAAGATTGCACTTACTGCTTATCGGTTCTTGATTCAGTCACAAACCTTGAGGGAAGCAGGGGTTCTTGACAAATTAAGTCCAACCCAGAGATCATCAGTTCCATCTCCTGATGGATCTAGACGGCTGCAGGGTGAAAGCAGTGTTGCACAACTCATCCAACTGAGGAAGTCCTTGGCAGATGTCATACAAGAACTTGTGATGGGTCCAAAGCAGACACCTAACATTAGGAGAGCCCTCCTTCAGGATATTGGGAGCTTATGCTGTTTCTTTGGTCAGAGGCAAAGTAATGATTTTCTGTTACCCATCCTACCTGCATTCTTGAATGATCGAGATGAACAGCTAAGGGCAATTTTCTATGAGCAGATTGTCTTCGTCTGCTTTTTTGTGGGACAAAGAAGTGTTGAGGAGTATCTTTTACCCTATATTGAGCAAGCATTAAGTGATGGTATGGAGGCTGTCATTGTTAATGCTTTGGAATGCTTGGCGATGCTGTGTAAAAATGCGTTCTTGCGAAAGAGGATTCTCCTTGAAATGATCGAGCGTGCTTTTCCTTTATTATGCCATCCTAGTAAATGGGTACGAAGATATGCTGCCAGATTCATTTCAGCGAGCAGTGAGAATCTAGGATCAGTTGATTCATATGTTTACCTCTCCCCGGTTTTACGTCCTTTCCTTCGCAGAGAGCCATCCTCACTGGCTTCAGAGAAGTCTCTTCTTTCTTGTCTCAAACCTCCAGTCTCAAGAGAAGTATTCTATCAAGTTTTAGAAAATGCAAGGAGTTCGGATATGTTGGAGAGGCAGAGAAAGATATGGTACAACTCATCTGCCCATACAATGCAAGGTGAAGCTGTTGAGCCAGATCAAAGGACTGATGCTAATCTTTCAAAGAATTGGCCTAACAAACCGTCTGATCCGTATGGCAACAGATCTACCAGCAATGTCATTCAACAACCTGGACTATTAGATGGCGAAGATTCTGCTAAGCTTAGGGCAATGGGAAGTTTTATGCGTACCACTCCAAGCATGATGGATATTCGGGATCCCTTATCCTCTGAAAGGTTGCAGTTCTCTGGTTTTATTTCCCCACATGTCAGTGCTGGAAGCAGTTTCATGTGTGATGGACCTTCTGAAGGAATACCACTGTATTCCTTCAGCATGGATAAGCGACCATCTGGAGCTTCTCCTGTGGGTATGGATTCTTCTTCACTAGGGAGTTCTCCAGCAAATGGTTCATCTTCTATCCCTTGGATAGACCCTGCAACTAAATCATTCAGCATGGCGAATTCAGCATCCCCCAAGCTTGTTTCAGGCTCCTTCTACAGCCTTGGTAATAGGCCTAAGCAAGTCAAAGTTGTGCGAGATTTTGAAGACAATGAGAATGATCAAGCTACATCTATTTCAAACAAGTTCCAACATGTGGGCATTTCAGCAACTCTGAAAGGCGTCACGTCGGTAACTGCAGAAGACATGCCATTACAATCTGATGTTTCTTCATTGTCATCTTTTGCAAGAGGATCTATAGTTCCCGACAGTGGTTGGAGGCCCCGTGGAGTTTTAGTGGCGCATCTTCAGGAGCACCGTTCTGCTGTCAATGACATTGCGGTTTCAAATGATCATAGCTTTTTTGTTAGTGTGTCGGATGATTCCACTGTAAAAATATGGGACACTAGGAAGTTGGAAAAAGACATCTCTTTCAGGTCAAGGTTGACTTATTCTCTAGAAGGAAGTCGGGCATTATGCTCTACAATGCTTCGGGGATCTGGTCAAGTTGTTGTGGGAGCAAGTGATGGAACAATACATTTGTTTTCTGTGGATTATATATCCAGAGGATTAGGTAATGTTGTCGAGCGCTATTCAGGGATAGCTGATGTCAAGAAGAAGGATGTTGGTGAAGGTGCAATTCTTAGTTTGATGAACTACTTCATGGATGGCTGTGCTAGTCAATCAATCCTGTACAGCACTCAAGGTTGTGGGATCCATCTTTGGGACACAAGAACAAGTACTACCAATTGGACACTGAGAGCAGTTCCTGAGGAGGGCTTTGTTTCTTCTCTTGCAGCTAGCCCTTGTGGCAATTGGTTTGTATCAGGCTCTTCAAGGGGTGTTCTTACTCTTTGGGACCTGAGGTTTCTCCTACCAGTTAACTCGTGGCAATATGCTTGGATATGTCCTGTAGAAAAAATGTGTCTGCTTGTACCCCATTCATCAACCCCAGCATCTACCACATCAAGGCCACTGGTTTATGTTGCTGCTGGCTACAATGAAGTTTCTCTCTGGAATGCCGAGAATGGAAGTTGCCACCAGGTACTCGGTATTTGTTATGGTCAAATTGCTCTGATTCTTGACCTAATTTGTAGCATACTAAGGCTTCCTTTGGCCTCATACTGTGGGGCTAGATGCGCTGCCTGTTAAGTGTTTTTGAAATAGCCTTGAGAAGGACTATGCAAAGAATCCTATGCATGAGATAGCCTTGAAAAGTGCTGTTGAGGGAAGCAAATAGAAACTGCTTTTGCATATAAGTCCTAGGGCCTGTTTGGCCGTGTGTTTTGAAAGTAGACAGCATATATTTCCTTTCACTTTTAATGGGTGTTTGGCCTGGCTTTTAAGTTCAGCCAAAATTCTCTCTTTGACTAGCGAATAAGCAGTGATAAGTGCAGAAACTAAAAGCATGAAATCCAAGCTTATCCAAAAAAGCCGCACATTACGGTTTTTAAACTGCCTGGCCAAATAGAGCCCTATTCTAGTGTCTGGGCAGTGGGCAAACCACCCAGCCAAATGAAGCCTGATGTATCATGGTGCGATCTGAAGTGATGAGGCTAATTGTTCCAAGATTCTTACCATGTCTTATGGAATACTTTTTCTCAATTAGAATTTGTCAAGAACCTTTGTCATGAGAAACAGATGGGGAAAAACGAAAAGCAATAGTATACAGTTAATTCTCTAATTCATGATGCTAAACCTTGGCGCTGTTTCCATCCTGTATTTTGCTCACCTGACCATGTAATCCGAAACATAGACCTACTTTTTGCGAAGCAATATTTCAAGTATCAAAATTTCCTCTCTTTTAATCTTCTGCTTGCACTGTAGGAATTTTCATTATTTTCCTTTGTTTGCAGGTTTTAAGGACAGCAAACAGTGAGACTGATACTGAAATGTCCGACATTCCATGGGCCTTGGCAAGAACATCAAACAAGTTGAATTCCAAGCAAGACATGAAACTGAGTGCCAATCAAAAGTACAGAATCGATGAGTTGAATGAACCCCCTCCTCGCCTTCCTGGTATTCGATCATTGCTTCCCCTACCTTCAGGAGATCTTTTAACTGGAGGAACTGACTTGAAGATACGACGTTGGGACCATTCCAGGTTTTGAGTTTCATCTTTCGCCTAGGTTTTATCCTCTTCGCTCTTTTCATTGCAATTATTTGCCTTAGTCTTCTTTTCACTATGTTGCAGCCCTGATCGAAGTTATTGTGTTTGCGGTCCATCAACAAAGAGTATGGGGAATGATGAAGTTTATAACACAAGATCTAGTTTTGGGGTTCAAGTCGTGCAGGCAAGTCACCTGCCTTGCAGCCTTAATAGAATTTTTATAGATTGCTTCAAAATCCATGTTATTGTTGTTGGGACTCCTGATTGTGAAGCTTCTATGTCGTTTATATCTCCAAACTTGATTTCTTGGTTCAGCTATGGTGCTGAAGTCAAGAATAATATGGTGCTTAGTTTGTATCTTATGGAACATTCCCATGGTATTGTAGGGCCAGCCAACTCCATTATCTCAATTGTGCTTGTCAGCACTTAGATGATGTGACATCTTTTTCTTTTTTCTTTTTACTTTTTGGAAAGCACATGATTTTTTTGGCTGTTGGGAATGGATGACAAAACTACTCTAATATTTACCTAAACAGGAAAGCAACAAGCGACCTCCAGCAACCAAGTTGACATCAAAAGCCCTCGCTGCTGCAGCTAATGATTCTGCTGGTTGCCACCGGGATTCTGTCCTCTCTTTGGCTTCTGTCAAGCTGAATCAGCGGCTGTTGATTTCCAGTAGCAGAGATGGTGCCATCAAGGTATGGAAGTAGTAGAAGTCCATTAGCTAACAGTGGAGTGGTGTACATATGTAACTCGAACTCCCAAATCATCATTTCTTAGTGATTGTATATAATATTTATCATGGATGGGAAGAGTGAATTAATAGCTTTAGCTTCTCATGATAGTGTTGATAATGAGTCTCCCATTTTGGTTGTCAGAGAGGTGAAAAATGTTAAGAAAAACGTAAGCTCAATCCAGGGGGAGAATGATCCACTACATGTAACCGGTTTTTTTATTATTGAGAAACGAGTACTCATATTAGATCTCAACCATTAGCAATATTCATCCATGTGTATTTATACGTGATCTCAGAGTTCTCATATATTGAAATTTTTTTTTAGTTATATATTCGTTTTTTCAAAGTTTAGAGTTACATATTTGCTCTCAGATGGTTTTGACTCAAAAGTTTTGTGCGGACTGCATCTTTTAACAAATTATTAAAACATTTGTAAAATAAAAAAGTAAAGTTGAACCATTCATTCAAGCATTTATCATAAAAATCCAGACCCAGAAATTTCTGATCGAGATGATTTTTGTGTCTAATAAAGTAAATGATAATACACAAATTGATGGATTAGATTTCGCATAATCGTTATAGCGGGCAACAAGTTGGAGTGGCATGGATGAAATATTCAACGTTATTGATCTAACAGTAATGATTCAATGTTTACCGTGAGTATGGAGGTCCATATCTACTCTTGGTTTTTTAATTTTAAACATATTCTTTTTATAAAAACAATTTATCATGTTTATCCATGTGTATTTGTTTATGATCCAAAAAGGTCCCGATTTATTAGTGATGTAAACTTTAAACCCTTGTGCGCATGACCGCATCTAACCGTTTGTGGTTGTGAGAAAATTCTCCACCGTTGGATCAAGAGGGAAATTTTTTGCACATGCCCACTCACCCACCATCCAAACGTGAGCATTGAATGGGGACTTCATTTATTGGAAACTTTCATCGTACTTTATAAACAAGTTTTAGACCAGCCCAGCTGATCGATTGACTGCTTGCAATATTTGGAAAATAAAAAATTTTAAATAATAAAAAGAAGAAAAAGCAGGTTGGGTGGATAACACGGGTTGTTAAACTCATTTTTTGAAATTTTTTTTATGTAACTGTTAATTTAAATGTATTTAATATGTATATTAATTTTTACTATTTTTTGAGATTTGTAAATATATTTTTTTTATTTTTTTAAAATCAGTGGTATTTTCATAATTCAAAATCATATCTACAACGTTTTCGAAATCCTAAATATACTTATTACTTTTGCATTTAATTTCAAAAATACCCATTATGCAAAAAACTATCAGTTAAATTTTTATCAATACCCAAAACAACTTTATTGTAAAATAATAAATAATGCAAAGTAATAGAAAGAAAATGAAATTAGTGCTTTCTAAAGTTAGAACTCATATGCAATTAAGGGATTAGTTAATTATAACATTCAATTTTTTCAATTTTATCCCAAATTTGAGGGACATATTAGTAATTTTATATATTCACCAACGATATTAACTCAAGGAATGAACATTTTTAGAATTAAATGCCAACATAGTAGATATATTTAAAATTTTAAAAATATTGTGAGTATATTTTAAATTAGAGTCAAATGCAGTGAATATATTTGAAAAAAGCTTTTATTTCTTCTTTTCCATTCCACGGGATCGAATAATCACAGCAAATACAGGACCGCACCCATATATATATATGCAATTTGCGGGTATGCATTTTGATCCATGTCTCCTCCATCTCTACGACTCAAATGCATCCAAAAAAATGGTATGTGTGAAAAAAGCAAACAAGAATGATGAGTGATCCTGTTAGCACAGGCTAAGTAAATATCCCACTTAACCCACCTTAAAAAACCTATTTACAAAATTTTTTTTTCTTTTTTCTTGGTGCACTTGTTTATGTGTATTTAATATATAGACCAAGTTTTACCATTTTTGAATATATTTATCTATTTTTTTAAAGATTTTTAAACATCTATATGTATATATGTATTTAAAATACCCTTATTTTTAAAAATCTAAAATATATATATACACATATTCAAAAATGGTAAAACTTAATTTATATATTAAATACACTTAGATAAACAAGAGTATAAAGAAAAAACAAAAAAAAAAGTTGTTTTAAATAGGATTTTTGAGGTGGGCTAAGTGAGACATTTACTTAGCCCGGACTAACAAGATCACTCCTCAACAAGAACAATTAATTAGAAAGAAAAAAAATCCAATAACAAAATCATATGTCACAGTGGACAATAACAACATGATCCAACAAAAATTATCTTCCCCACCCAAAACTACATCCGTAGACCTCCTCAGTGACCCTTACACTGACTTTCCTGATTACAAATTTTGTATTAGTGGATATATTAGATGAACTGCCTGTGCTAGAGGGGAAGTAAAAAATACAAATGGCTACAAATAATGAGAGAGAGAGAGAGAGAGAGAGAGAGAGAGAGAGAGAATTTTAATGCATATTGCATTTCTCCAAAAATGGATGCGAGTAATCAACATACTTGTCCCACAGGCCTTTGTACTTATCCATGCCAATCTTCAACCATGGCTTCATGTTGCCATTGAAATGTATAACAGCACCCTCTGCTATCGTCTTTGCATCAATGTTTGTGTACCCCAAACCCAACACATGCCACTTTGGATCCAAAGGTTCAGTCAGGCCATAGAAGGTTAAGAGACCAGGCGGCAGGGTACCAAGCTTCCAGAGCATTCGGTCGATGTTATGTTCCTGCCAATAGTGGTAAATGCCAGTCACATTCTTCTTCCTCCATGCTACCAGATCAAAAACATTCATCCCAAATGCCCATCCACATGCATTTGGATCAAAGTGAGCCCGTATCGATGGATGCGAGTAGTTCAGGTACTTATGAAATCGATGGAATGTCTCCATGCATGTCTCCACAGCACCGTTAACATTCCCTTTGAGATCTATGGAGAAAAGCTGAGACAAGTCCTTCTGAACCACCACATCATCATCTAAGAATATTACCTTCTGTAATGCAGGGTAGACTTCTGGAATGTAGAACCGCAGATGGTTTAGCATTGACAGGTATTTTGGGTTACGGAATTTGATTGGGGTTCGCCCATTGTCGCCGTTTCCTGAGAAGTAGTACTTCTGGGTGTCAGAATCTTGGAGCTGCTTCAGAACAGGGACATAGGAGGCATTCAACCAGCTGAAATCCCCAATCTTCTGAACCTCAACCGTCACTCCTCGGAATCTGTTCATGGAGAACCAGGCTTTCATCGGTAGGTAGTTTACTTCATCAGTGACCAGATGGAAGACAACTAGATGAGGTCGATAGGCATTCATTGCAGTAGAATTAACAACCACAGAAGTGGCAAGCACATTGTCTGAGAAAACACAAAAATGATAGAGACTATTGTCACGGAGTTTTTGTGAAACTCTTCTCTCTTCTACAATATTTGTCCTCAATGCCATGTTTTCATACCAGCTGGCTGTAAGTGTGACCCCGAGGCAGAACAGACTTTTTGGAACCTCTTCAGCTGCTATTTGCCCATACTTCGAGCTCTTTTCATTCAGAGAGTTCAACTGCTCTTCAAGAGACTGAATCTTGCCCTTCAACTTCATAAGCATGGTGGCACTGTCATAACGTAGTTGTTGGGCATGGAAGATAAGGAAAGCCATCTCACGGATCTCAGTGTCAGACTCGTCAATGGTCAAGGGCACTGGCCTAGTTGCAGCATTTGAAAGGAGGACTTGTGAGTTGCGGATCTTTGTGCTTAGTTCCCATGCAAACTGCATGTTGTTACTATCTTTGGCAATGATAAGTAAAGCCTTTGCAAGAGACATTTGATCTCCTAGTTGCCTGGTAGCAGAATATGGGCTCAGCATTTCTTCAGTTATATTGTAACCTTCAGTTGATGTCTCATGTGTGTATGGTGACTGCATGAAAAGGGACAGAGGACTTGTCATGTGCACTAACTGATAACAGAAAAAAGTCAGCAACAAATCAAGCTGGCAAAGCCAGTCATGAACACTAACATTTTGGAAAGGAAAACACAAGGAAGGAGAGGAATTTATGATGCACAGAATTGTCTGTCCCCACCTTGGCAAGATACTCAAGAAACAATGAAACATCTAATGGTGATCCAGCTGCATACTTTAAGAGTGACATCCTAAACGGTAGATACATACAAGTTTGATCTGTGACTTGGCAGTTCATACCACTTACCCATACAGCAGTCTGACATAGCAATGGCCTAATGATCTTTCGGAATGGCAGATCAGGTTGCATGCAGCTGCCTTTCAGCAGGTAGTAAAAGGAAAAAAAGCGTAAATATAATCACTTTTGGGATGGATTGCTCTGATTGGAAATCACGGTACTCCCTTTCTGAAAATGGTCGTACCAACTACATTCTCAGAGTATGTGATGCATCTGAACCATTTCTATAAATATCTGCTAAGCTTTTAGAGACTTTTTGACCATTCATCTTCAGACGAACCAAGAAATACTTTGATCAATAAATTACAATGGATAAATAAGTATGAAACAGGGACCAATTAAACATGAAATACCCAAACAGGACAAGAATTTCAAAAATAGATTAATTCGTAATTCTCAAGAAATATTGCACAAAAAATTACTAAATAAAATAGAAAGCACAGAGCAAGATAACTTGAAAACTTGAAGTGGTGAATATAACTGGACTATTCTTTAGTTGGAGGCACCAACACAGCCAGAATAACATAACTTGCAAGGTTAAAATAGTAAATATAATTGGAATATTCTTTAGTTGCAGGCACCAACTCATGGTTGTCAAGTTTTAAATTCACAAATTTCCCAAACATTCAACATCATCTTGTCAGTCATGTCACAACTTATTGGAGTTAGCCACAATAACATGGCTATTGTTCCATAATTCCAGTTTATCATGCACTATAGCAACTGTCCATGGGTGCTCTAGTTTTTGGATTGAACACATCCTCATTCTTCTGTTCTCGTACTTTTGAGTTTAAAAGGGGGAAAAAAAAAAGAAGAGAAGAAAAAGAATAAGGCCTTTAAAGAAGAAGTCACCCATAACAGCATCGTTTTTCGTTTATATCCATTAAGAAGCCACCGATAACAGTATCATTTTTCGTTTATATCCATTAAGTACAGACCTAACAATCAGTCTATCTTCTATTATCTTGCTACCTATTGGTGGCATGCCAAAGTGGCATATAATTCATTCATTTATTTCCACTGGACTACATCCTCTTTTGGTCTAACTTATAAGTAAAATTGTGGTTTCTTGATAGACAAACTACCACTTGAATGAATTTCCCATATTATCTATCCATAAGCTTTTTCTTACCCTGATATCTCTCAATGAATATCTCATTCCTAACTCCCCATTACCCAAATGCTACCGGTCTCTGACACATCACAACTTCTTAATCTTATGATTCCATTCAATAAAGGATGTAGTGGTGATGAGAGAGATGACTGTTTACAAAGTAACTAACTAAATATAAAATCCACAGCTAAGGCTAGAAAACCAACAGACAAAATGAATATATAAGTTTCTATCTGTGTGCACTATTACATCAATTATTAACATCCTGCTGCATCAGGAAAATTTTTTTAGAATAATTGTTTGCAGTCAGACATTATAAGTTATAGTGCGCGCATCTAGCCATTTCATTAGCACTTAACAGTTACAAAGAGAAATGTTGAATTCTACATTACCAGCAATTTCTATCTTGCAAAGAAAGTTCCATAGGAGCTTTGCTAGTAACTTTTGCCAAAAATTGATAATCACAATAAATAGAAATGCAGCAGCACAGAAAGAGTTAAAGACGAATAATAAATGATACGTAACTCTAAGTAACAAGAACGCAAAGTACAAAGGAACAGTTCTGCAAGCAGTTTGAAAAGTAGAAAGAACAGGGTAGAAAGGAAGACACATAATGGAGGCAAGCTGGCATGCATAACTTAGTACTGAAATTAGTGTCATCAGGATTTCCTGCAAGAAACAAAAACTGGTGAAGTTCCTTATTGTTTTGTTAGATGAGCCATTTGCCTACCAGTCTGGGCACAAGTTGCTTCTCAAAGTGGGCAGGCAGTGACAATGAACAGCCTTTTTAGAACATTTTTCATTAAAAGTTCACATTGCCATTTCAAATTTCCGTGTTCCCCCATTGTTTATATTATCCTTGAACAAAGTTATCTACAGATTAAATATGAATCTATAATTCAATAATTAAGTTATGATTACTAAGAGTAGGTATACATTTATGATTACTAAGAGTAGGTATACAACACTCACAGGGAAAAAAAGGAAGTTAAAACCCAAATCAAACTAATCCAGCCAAACCCAACTTGAAATACCAACGTGCCCAATAGCATTTTCTGACATTCAGCAGTCATGCACAGATTTGATTTGTCTACTAACTTCACAGCATCGAGAGTTAGCGACAAGGATCTCAAAACAACTAATCATATACATGTGTGTATGTGTGTGTGTGTGTGTGTGTGTGTGTGATGTGTGCGTGAGCAGTGATTCTATGCAACTGGTCACAGGGTGCACCAATTGCATTATTATTATTATTTTGATAATCTAAACCATTTATAATATTTATACATCTGTATATACATATATGAGGATTTAAAACATCATACACGTATATTTATTTATTCATTTGCATATACATATATGGGGAGTGACTGAATGCAACCAGGTTGCGTTGCAAGGTATATGTGACCCCTAAGTTTTTTATTTTAAAAAAAAAAAATATATATATATATATTTTAAATCTAAACATTTATTATATCTATCCATATTGCATTTATTCATCTACATCTTTTGAGAGTGAACATATAGCTTTTAAATTTTGGAAATAATATATAGTATATATAAGTTTCCAGTGAAAGTGATTTTTGAAAGGAAAAAAAAATTAAAATAAGAAAACAAGGGGTTGCATATATCTTACTATCAAACCTGATTGCACTGAATCACTATATATATATATATATATAGATCCGATCCGGTGCAGTTTACGGTGCAGTCCGTTGTAAAATGGGCCTCACACATATTAGATTGTAATGAAACTTTATACACTCATTTATCTATATATAAATCATACTTTAGACAGTTTAGATGT
>JAXCLR010000092.1:5161685-5213961 GCA_035584095.1 Annona squamosa | reverse complement strand
ATTGATACATATGTTAAATAAACCTATATTAACAGCTTCATGAAAAAATTTTCAAAAAAAAATAAAAAAAAATAAGTGCAGTGCACCCAGGTGCGTTGAGGCTGAGTGCACCCGGGTGAACTGAATTACGCTCCGTCTTGTTAGCCCTAGCTAAGTATTCAAAAAACTATTTAATTTTTTTATTTTTTCTGTCTATATTTATTAAACTGTAAGCATTTATTATATAAATTAAGATTTATTTTTTTTTGGAGATGGCATATTTTTTTTGGATTTTCAAATACATGATTATTTTAATAATTTTTAACTATTAAAATGTCTAAAAATATCGTTATGTCTAAAAATTCAAAAATGTATACACATCTTCAAAAATAATAAAAATTTAATTTATACATTAAATAAATCTAGGTTATCAAGTTTATAGAAAAGAAAAATAATTAAAAAATGAGTTTATTAGTATAGGCCAAGGAAGTAATTACTTGTTTGGGCAAACAAGATGATGCCTTTTTATAAAAACCTTGCCTCTAATCTTAATCCATTTAATTAAAATAAATGAATTGGGCTTAAGGTCGCTAATGGGTTGGTAATATAAATTGCTAATGGGTTGAAAATAACTTGAATAGTGAAAAATAAAAGAGTGCACGTTCAATGCACTGGACTATGAGTAAATTTATTTTTTATTGAGATTTATACGTCATGACGACTAGTATTATAGTAAGGCATATTCACAACCCTCCCACTATGGAGAGAATTTTATTTAAACAAATATCACATTTTTAAATTCGTACCTACATGACTAATTCATTAAAATCGTTAAAATTCATTAATATTTTATTTTCGTTTTTTAGAATTAAAAAATAGACATGCATGCTTGCTTAACGAACCCCAGCTAGATCATTTCCCCCATAAAATCAATAAAATTTTGAATTTATTCGGTATTTTATTTAATTGTCTAATATTAAAATTGGATATAATTCATTTGTGAACACTGTTTTGAATTTATTTAGTATTTTTTAATTTGTATTTTAAAAAAGGAATAGATAGAAGCATGGTGAACCCCACTTACATTATTCACCTTGTAAATTTTGATAATTTTAAAAATTTATTTAATATTTTATTTCTATATTGGTATATTAAAAATGAGCACAAATAGCGTCGACATTCAAAAAATTGTTAAACTTTACATAGTGTAGATAGACCTTGTTATGATTAAAAAAAAAAAAAGGAGGTGACTGGGTGAGGCGTGCATGTTTATAAAACAATAGAAAAAATATAAAAAAAAGTTTTGCTCAATATATTCGATGCATTGAATCCTTAAAAATATATAAATGATAAATTATTGAAAACGTTACTGACTTCTTTTAATTTAAAGGATTAATTTTCATATTTTTAATTGAAATTAATTTTATTGCTAATAATTATTCATAACTTGACAAATAATTAAGTATTATGATAATATTAACTCATTTATTTTATGGACTGTAAATGGGTAATGCGGATTGATAAGTTATATAGGTAGGATTATCAGGTTGTGATTGTGACTGTAGCTTAACAGTAGCATATCCAACCATTAGTTCTCGAGGTCCAGAGACTGTAATAGCTAGGTTCATAACTGTGACTCCTATGAGACCATTAAAGAATTTAAATTATCAACTTAATAGATTAAACAAGCTAAGTTCATGAACAACTCAGTGCTTTAAATGATTTTATCAATTAACTTATTTAAATGGTAATGTAAATGAGTTGTGGCTTGAAAATTTTTAACCTTGATCCACAAATTTAAGTTGGGTTGGTCGGGTCAATGGTCGGCCCTAGCTGGATTGCACCTTTATTCAATTTTCAGGAGGTCTAAAAAATTCTTTATCTTTTTATACATTTGTTGCTGCAACTAAATCTTCCCCTCGTAATTTTGCCATTTTTTAAATTTTCTTGATATTTTATTTAGAGTTTTGAAAAATCCCAGCTTAGATGCTTATGACATTTCGACAATATTTTTTGATATTTATTTAGAATTTTGAAAATCTATAAAACAAGCGTGACATTTTCAAAAAACCAAATAAAATACAGAATAAATTTTAAAAATTACCAAATTTCGTAAGGAAATATGTTATATCTCAAAATATTAAGATTTTTAAAATTAAAATGAATGATAATATTTACAGTTTTTGTAATCGCATAGATATTTCAATAAAATAAATAATGGAGACGCTATTATGGAACTCTTCTTTCATGGATTTTTCCAATTTTAATATCTAAAATAGTTGATTGAAAATCCATTATATTCATGTTTGGTAGCCCAAAAAACTTTTTCACTTTTCGTAACTATTCTTTTATTTAATTATTTTTTCATATATTCTTAAATAATTATCTTACTTTTAAATCATGCAATTATCAATACAACTTACTTATCTATTTTAACATTATTCTCTTTATTCTTCATAATTATCTCCGTTAGGTTATATTATTATTTTTTATTTTAAAAACTTTTACGCTACAAATTTTTCATATTTGTTCGCTTCCCAACTGCACCCAAATATTTAACATCGTTAACCTTTAATTTTGAATGATATATGCGCCCCACCTTTGACTTGGATTCTGTGTTGACAAAGAAGGGAGAATGGGCCCCTTTGCACTCTTGGCCACTCCCATCTCTAGTCTCCAGACTCGAGCCGCCGCCTCCGAAGTCCGAACCCGAACCCAAACCATCTTCTCTTCTGCTTATGAAACAGCCGCCCTCGTCTCTCTTCCTCCCATTCCTCCTCCTCCTCCGCCACCCAAACCCTTCTCCTTCTGCATCGCTTTTCTCTCCCTCCATCTCCTTCATGGCCACTCCCATTTCTCCAGTCGCCGACAATCACGACGACGACGGCGACGGGCATCTGTGCTCCCAGTCCAATCACTTCATTCAAATACCGCCACCGCCGGCCTCTTCCGACTTGTCCCAAATTCCTTGTTTGGCTTTGGCAGGCGGCTTGTCTCGCGTAGAACGAGCCTGGGCTCACTGGAAGCGCCTGGGACAGCCCAAGCTGATCGTCGCCCCGATGGTCGATAATTCCGAGCTGCCGTTTCGGATGCTCTGCCGCAGGTACGGGGCCGATGCCGCCTACACGCCCATGCTCCACTCCCGGATTTTCTTGGAGAACGAGAAGCAGCGGAGCTTGGAGTTCACCACCTGCAAGGTATTGAACGAACATCCTGCTGCTCGGTTGATGTTATTAATGTTTGCGTGGCCTTCAAATTGGGAATTTTGATTGCTAGTTTGATGTTAAACAATGTCTGGCTGTTAGATACGTGGAGACCTTGTTTATTTTACTGTCTCGATCCTTCTACAGGTCAGGCCTGTCAATCCATTGATAAGCTTAGTTTTAGATGACTCGGTTTATCCCGTCATCACCTTTGGCAATTACTTGAAGTAGATTGGTGGTTGAGGGATTAGGATTGTCCATTTATGGATATTTTCAATTTCGATATGTCAGCAAGTGAGTATAGAAACTAGAAAGAGCATCAAATTAACCTTGAAGACAGGATCTACTAGCTTGTCTGGGATTTTGGATGGTATTTAGTTCAATGTAGTTTTATGTTTTGGTTGATCACGGGAACATCCAGTGTTTCAAATAACTTCCGAGTTCTGCTTAGTCTTATATGTTTATCCTGCTTTTTCCTATGAGAAAGAAATGGATGCTACTCAAATTATAGACTAAATATTAATTTGATGTCACATGCAGGAAGACCGTCCGCTATTCGTCCAATTTTGTGCAAATGATCCTGATACTCTATTGGGAGCTGCAAGAATTGTTGAACCACATTGTGATTATGTAGACATAAATCTTGGGTAATATTTTAGTTGCCTTTGTTATATTTCTTGAAAGATTTGTGGATGTCCAATTTCGTATCACCTATGCCAACTACTTGAAGAAATATGGTGATACTTCTAAACATTTGTATTCAGCTTATTCTTCGATTCATCACTTGTTTATGCAACATTAAAAATGAGCATTTTAATTTTTTATTCCAACCACGGCCACTTAAACTTTTTGTTATTCGCCTTATGTTTTAATTCAGCATTTTGCAACATATGCATAACATAATACCGTCTAAAAGATGAGTTGCCAGATTGAAATGCATTTTTTGCTTTTCCCTTTTCTGCTTGTTTTGGGAGGATAGATGATAACAGAAGAGCTTAGGATAATAGATAGACTTGCCTTGCTCTTTCGTTAAACATTCATAGATCTTTTAATTCTGTCAAGTGTTGGAATCCTTATGAGGCCTGGAGAAATGTAGAGCACAGAATAATCAAAATATCGTTGAATTTAGCAAAATACCTTTCAAATTTGTAGAAACGTCCTTAGACTTTATGTAAGGTGGCAATGACTTTCTTAAAGAATGTTAGATTCACATTAATCTTGGACACTGTTTGAAGGTACTATCAAAGAGGGCCAATGTTTAGATTTGTCTACTGGAGAGTGTAGTTGAGTTTGTAGTATAGTATAGAATGCATTTCAAAAAAGATAAAATAGCATAACTGACAGATTTCTATAGAGAATAAAAATAAAATAACATTTTGATTGTTTGAAAAAGACAAGATACTGATTAAATCAAGTAGATATTTTTTTGAAAGATGTATACGATTAAATGATAATAAAAATAACGATTGGAAAGCAAAGTTTAGAAGACAAAGGGATGCAAGCTGTAGTCAATACCTAGTTTTGCTTGAGGTAACAGAAGGGATGGTGTGATAGAGGTATGATCCATTTGCTTTAAAAATCCTCCTAGGGCAAGCTGACCTCTCACCAAATCATCAATTTGACCTAGGTCACCCTAACAGACCATTTTAACGTTTGTATATGCCTGCCTGGTGATCAAGCAGATTTCGTTTATCAATAAATGGGTGTTAACATAAAAGAAGTTTCGAGCTAGATGGATGCATTCACTAAAGAAGGACACCGACAAAACACTAGTTCAAGAGAATTCCAAGGAAACACATCCCACTAATGTCTATTGAACATAGAATTAAGTCGAGAAAAAAATTATCCTCGATTTCATTTGCCTCATCAAACTTTAATCCAAAGTTCTGAATTGGCCTCAGTCACAGAACCTGTTGTATCATGTTCAGCCCATAGATGACCACAGGTCCACAAGTTCTCTTTTCTTCTCTTCAGATATTTTCCTGTACTTCCCTGGTTCCCCCATGTCCTGCCTGGGCCACCAATCCAAAAGTTGACTATTCTAACCATTTCCAAAACCACTTTCCGTCCCCTTATTACTTGTTGTCAATGTTTTGAACTTCCATCAAATTCATTCCTTTATATTTTGGTTCTTGTCTTGCTGGTTATTCAACTCAAAACTCTTCTTTCCTTCATCTCATGAACACATTTTTTGATTTCCCAATACTGTGTCGATTTTCTTATGTCTGTATCTCATTTTATGTATGACAGAATTTTCAAATAGACAAGTGGGGAGCCTTTTGATTGAATAACTGGCTTGATCAAACCATGGAGAGTTGTAATTGGTAGTTGATTGGCTTCCCCTTCTTTTTGATGTCTACAGTCTTTTGACTTTCTATTCTACTTCCAACATTGGTTAAGACTGATTTTTTTAATTAGCAGTTTGCTTTTGCATTGAAAAAATTTTACGGGGAAAGAAGACTTGACTGATCAGAAATGGGAAGGTGCATTACTGATGTTGGGGTTGAAACCTTGGTTTAGGTTAGGTTTGTCATTCCTACTTATAAAACTCTACCTAACCCTATTAGTAAAATTTTGGGTTACAGATTTGGGTTGAAATCTTCGTTATGGAGAAATTTACCTTAAATTAATTAAAAGGATAAAAACAAACTTACTTGGCATATCATAATCAAATACAATGATATTTTTAAACCCTTAAGCAAATTTTCACAAAGGGGCATATAATAATAATTGTTGAATTGATTGTCCAGGTTTTAAAATGATATATTCCCAACAGAACAGGGAAATAGTCGAGGATATTCATAAATGAAAAAGAAGGACATGGGTTAAGCATTAACAGTGCTAGTGAGAGGTAATGTCATTTGTACTTAGTCATTGAAAGTTGGAGGGTTGCATTAGGGTGGGAAAATCTATTGACAGGTTGGCCAAATTTTCTGACCATTATCCTAACCCTACGTAATTTATTAGTTAGGTTGGTTGTCAATAATTGCAGAATGGGATCCATGAACCTGATCCCAAATAGATAGGAAACAACTTATAATGATGAGATGAGTACAAACCTCCCTCCAATTAAATTTTTTGATTTACCCGACCCTAACCCTAATGAAATCAGATCGAGTTGTCAGTTTGGGTTGAACCTACCCACGTAGCATCCCTAACTGATGCAAAGGTGGTGTAGAACCAGTGGTCGTGATGACAATTTCCTGCTTGTTTTTCATACATTTTCCAATCCAAGATAAACCATATAGAAGGTCAGGGAATAGACAGCCACACAGTGAACCTGCAGGAGATGAGGCTAAGTTCTTTGACACAAAGTTTAACTCCTGTCTGCCTGATCTGCAGGTGCCCACAGCGGATTGCGAGACGTGGAAACTATGGAGCTTTCCTGATGGACAACCTACCTCTGATAAAATCTCTTGTGCAAAAGCTGGTGGACAACCTTCATGTCCCTGTCTCTTGCAAAATACGTATCTTCCCAAACCTACAGGACACAATCACATATGCGAGAATGCTTGAGGATGCGGGCTGTGCCCTCTTAGCTGTCCATGGGCGAACAAGAGATGAAAAGGATGGGAAGAAGTTCCGAGCTGACTGGAATGCCATCAAGGCTGTGAAGGATGCTGTCAAGATTCCTGTCCTGGGAAATGGAAACATACGCCACATGGAAGATGTCACTAGGTGTTTAGAGGAGACAGGTGTGGATGGGGTGCTTTCTGCGGAGTCTCTACTCGAGAATCCAGCTCTTTTCTCTGGTTACCGGACTGCTGAATGGGGAGAAGCAGACAACAAAAGCAGTGTTGATGGTCAACTGGACCAGGCGGATTTATTGGTGGAGTATTTGAAACTCTGTGAGAAGCACCCTGTGCCTTGGAGAATGATCCGCTCCCATGTGCACAAAATGTTGGGAGACTGGTTTAGACTGCATCCACAATTGAGAGAGGAGCTCAATGCTCAATCAAAGTTGACATTCGAGTGGCTCCATGACATGGTGAACCGTCTGAGGGAACAAGGGACAAGGATTCCACTCTATCTTAAGAATAATAGCATGAATGGGATTACTACAAATGGATTTTCCACTTGCTATTCATGACATCTTTGTTTAAGGGAACAACAACATATTGACATAGGCATAAGCAAGAGTTTTCTCTGACTTGAGATAGATCAGAATCTGATCAGATGACATGGAATGCAGGATCAATTTTGTTAATCTCCAGTTGAGTGAGGCCTCAGTTGAAGGTTATTGTTTGGGCAAATGTATTACGGACTTGTATCGTTATTCTGAGAATTTGGAGGTGAATTCTAGTGAAAACCACTTCTTTCATTGGCACCATTAGTTCAGCACAAAGTGTGTTGCTGGTCCAACGATGAAAGCAATTTATATATCATTTTTCTGTATGCATACACATTGAAAGAGGAAAATGAAATTAAGACAGCACTGTGTTTTAAGTGCAAGAAGATTGCTTTATGTATTGATCTAGATCAATAGGCGAATCCGTTGTAATGATGCATTCATATTGGACAGTTTCCTTTTTTTTTTTTTTTTTTTCCTGTGATTGGTTTCGTATTGGCCAGTTATTCATGACAATTTTGTATGTTTGTGAGTTCATTATGGGATCTTTCTTGATAGATTCTAGATTCATTACGAGTAATAGTCTCTATGATAAATGGTTAATTGATCATGGCACGCAATCTTGCTCCCACCTGTGTTGAGCGCTGGGGCAGAGTGAAAACGCATTTTGTTGCTTCATGGGTTTATAATGAACACTAGCATGGCTAACCTGATAATGGGTGATAATGGGTCTGACTTCTGTGACACTGAGATTTTAGCTTGGGATGCCAATTCGTGCGCAAATTCTCATTGAGTTTTTCACCCTCTAATTTGATAATCCATTACAATTTCCCATATTATCCCAACAAACGACGGCTGAGATTCATGAGTCTTGCTAATCTACTGAATCATTTTATCTTGATTCTTATTTGGTTTGAAGATTCAGATCTAGTGAGTCAGCTTTTTGAGTCAGAGGTTGCTCAGTTGACTCAGTTAATTCTCAGCGTATTCACTATTTGCTATTTACAGGACGGTTTCTGAAATCGTCATTGAAAATTAAGCATAGTTGTCATTCAATATTACAATTCAAACTTTATACCTTGCAAAATTGTGCTGCATTGAGTATTGCAATTTAAACCTTATTAACTTCTTCTTCTTCTTTTTTTTCATTCTCTTTCTGGGTTAACATGCCCTGATTTCAAACTTACAACGTTTGACGTCAATTAAAAAAAAAAAAAAAGAAGAAACACTGCGCTAACCTTATAACCCCACACCCCAAAACCATTTAGAGGTGTTGACTCCAATTTGTATAGACTTTCTTCATCTGTTTTATCGCCGGTATGGGCGCTTATTTATCTAATTATCCAGCCTTTCTCACACCGTAAGTTGGTGAGGTAGGTTCTAGGTTTCAATATTCGAAATCAATCTGAACTATTAATATATATTTAATAGATTTTTATAAAATATATTTTATATTTTATATATTTAAAGATGTAGAAACTTTTTTTAAATATATCTACTTTAATATATATATTTTAGAATTGTATTATTATCATATTAATTATAGATTTTCAATAAGATTTATAGTAAAATTATAATTTTCAAATATAGGGTGTGTTTGAGAAATGATAAAACTTTTGGATGAAATATATTTTTTTTAGGCATATTTATTTCCAACCAAAACTTTTACAACTAAAACTTTTCAGTCTAATATCTTTTATTCTTCACAACTATTTTATTTTTTAATATTTTCTTATACAACTATCCTATATTTTAATTATTTATATGCAAGTACATATACAATTAATATATTTAATTTAACTTTATTTTTTTTATTCTTCATCGTTATTATTATTATATCACATCATTTTTTGCAAATTTAAAAACTTTATATGAAAAATTTTCATAAAAAATTATGTCAATTCCCAAACACATTTTTAGTGTAATAGTTCTTGAAATTGTGAGAAAATGACGTGGTACAATAGAAGTAATAATGAAAAGTAAAGAGTACAAGTTATTATCTAGAAATGATTGAAAAGTAGGGTAACTATATAAAAATGTAAAAAAAAATAATTAAAAAATATAATAGTTGTAGAGAATGAGAAGTTTTAAATGTAAACAAAAACACCCATGTTATGAAAATCATTTAAACGAGCCAATTTGGAACTCTGAAATTAGAACTCACACAACGTTTAAAAAAACGGATATGGTTGGTCTTGGAAACCAGGTTTAAGATAGGATAATGATAAAATAGACCATGAACCGGACCTACAGCTCAAGTTGCAGCCCTACCAACTACTCGTCCAAGACGATTTGGATCTATGCATCCCTGCTTGGCATCACACAATCCTGGGGAGCAATGATAGCGCTGCAGACTTGACCTGATGATGGTTGTGCTTGTCCTCTGTTTAGTGCCTCACCCGCTTCTTTATTACACACATGCTGTTGACAATTCACATTGGCTTCCTGCAACCATTTTTTTTTTTTTTTTTTTTTTTTTTTCACATTGTCATTTCCATTCGGAGCCAAACATTTCAATGCAACTGGTTACAACGAAATTTTCAGTAAGACCCTCCTATTTCCATTTTAAGTAGATCAAAACAACCATGTTATTCATTTTTACGAGTTTGACTTAGAGGTGCAATCCGTCGAACCCGTTTTTGAACGATGTTAAAACTTGCTTTTTCGTAACTCGAACCCGAGCCTGATTTCCCATTTCATATTTATTATAAAATATATTATAAATATACTATTTAAACAATATTTCTTTATATTTTATGTTATCATATCTGTATTTGAATATATGTTTAGCAAATTGTAATTTTATTATAAATAAAGTATATTATTTTCATTTATATTTTTTTATTTCTATCATTTACTTTTACACTCATTAATTTTCTTCCTTTATCTTATTTTTTATGTTAAATTTTTTCTAAAAATATTCTTTATATTACTTTTTTTTAAATGTAGTTTGTTTATATATTATTATGTTTACTTATATGATTTGTTATTATTATTTATTCATATGAAATTCTAAACTTATCAGTTTTAAATAAAATGTAAATTCATCAATATAAATTACAAACCGAAACTCTAACCCGAACTCAATTTTTAAAAATAAGGTCAGAGTTTAGGCTTTACAAATAGAGTTAGGATTAAGGTTAGGGTTGATGTTGATATTTTATAAATAGGGTCAGGGTTAGGATCGAGGCGAACCTGAGTTTTATGAGCACAAGTTGCGCCCTTAGTTTGACTATGTAAGTATACCGTTTTAATTGAAAATTCGGGTGATCATGGCAATCAAAAACCTTTCAGAGACTCTTACGACCTAATACTATTTTGTATGGCCCACCTAAATATTCAATCAAAAAGATCTTTACACACTTGGGACAAAATAACAGATGAATGATATGGGTTGGCTTTGATGTAGTCAAATCATCCAGATGCAATTATATGGTAAGATTACATGGAAATTTTCTGGTTTTTGTTACCCGAATGTCAATTATTTATTGATTTATTTATCTCTACACATCCCATTTCTACCCTGTTACCATCCATTTGTAGAAAACGATTTACTCCTATACTGCCTTTGATGTTCTCTCCTCTCTGTACAAACTTACGTGAGTGAGAGGAAGAAACAGTTGAGAATGGCTAATCCTACACAAAGCAGAAAAGAGCAGGTTCCCATCCAGGGAATGTACTCATGGTGACCACAGTTACAAGGCAGGACTGCCGCTGGGTGCAATCGCACATGGAACATAGTCATACCAGTCATCATGTGAGCAGTGCAGAGGCTTGGAGAAGAAGGCAGCGCACTCCTCATGCGTCCTCTGCATTGGCTCCCCACGAATGCAGTTCTTCCTATCATCCAACACCCCCTTCTCAATCAACGCCTTGCAAGCTGGCCCCACCGAAGTGAAGTAATTATCTGAGAGGGAGAGGTTCTGCAAATTCCCAAGCTTGCACACCACCTCTGGTATCTCACCATACAGGAAGTTGCCAGCAAAGTTCAGCTCCTCCATCTTCTGCAGGCATCCCAAAGCACAGGGCAGCCGCCCTGTCAGCTGGTTATAACCGGCGTCGAACACCGTCGAGTTCTTGAGGAGTCCAATCTGATAAGGCAGACAGCCCGAGAGATGGTTGTTCAGAAACAGAACCTCAATCAACGTGCTCCCCATCCCACCAATACTCTCAGGGATGCCGCCGGTGAATCTGTTGTTGGCAAACGTCAGATAATTCACTGGTGACTCCCCCAGGCTGTCCGGGATCGGAAATGAGAAGTTGTTATTGTTTAGGAACAGCACTTCTAGCTCTGGAAACGTCTTCCTGGTGAAAAGCTCATATGGGATGCGCCCAATAAAGGAATTGAAACGAAGGTCCAAGAAGACTAACCCTGTAATCTTGAGAACTGACAGTGGGAATGGGCCGGTTAGACGGTTGTTACTGAAATCAAGCTCATAGAGGTATGGAAGCTTCGCGATGTCATTAGTGATTGTCCCTGCAAACTTGTTGGAATTGGCGTGGAAGAAGGCCAGGTCTGGGAGCTGTGATATCAGCTCTGCTACAGATGGCGCCTCAAGACGGAACTCGTTGAAGTCTATAGCAGCAAGTGCAGTAGCGGAAGCATTGTCTGGTGGATGCTCACAGTAGAAGCCTTGGTAGGTTTTGCAGACGTCTGGACCTTCCCATGTGGCCGCCTTCCCTTGCGGGTCTGCCTTGATCGTCGCCTTGAACCTTCGGATCACCTTGTATGCTCTGTAGATCCTGACGTCGACGAACTGCGATGGGTCTGGATCATCTGCATCCCAAGATCTGTTTACTCTGTTATACCTCTCGAGAGTCTCTCTGATCGTGGCATTGGCTGGGTAGAAGAGGAGGAGGATAGTGAATGACAGAAGCAGGGAGGTGGTAGAAATGTTGCTGCAGCAGAGGGCCATCTTATTCTCTTCTTACAAGTGATCAGAAGAGAATTGGAAGGGATTTGTTTACTTCAGCATTGGCATTGGATCATGAGAACGAATGCCGGAGAGAATAAATAGGAATGAATCTGAATATTGGTACTTGGTGGAGAGCCTAAGCCAATAATCCACTGTAGCTATTGTGCACTGGAATCTCAGGCACTGCTATAGGCTAAAACACTACAGCAGTGGAAGTTGCTTTCAATTTGGCAATTTGAATAATTGGTGTCGATTAATGAGCTTGGGTATCTGGTGGTAACAGGAATTTCTTTATCCTAAATGACGACATCTGATCTCACTTGAGAAATTAATTTTTCATTGACTGAAATCGTTACTGAACATTTTCAATTCTTTGGCTGAGGACCTGGGAGCCACTCATCCAATCTCATCTATTTTTTCTCAAACCTGAGCAAGAGTGAGCATTAGGGAGCACAATGCTTCTTCATTAAAGCCTTTGCTTTGCACTGTATCTTCCTAAAATCAATCTGCAGCCAATTGGATCCAGTTTCTCGGGCTATTTGCATTTGTCTTTCCATTTCACAATTGTATTTGTACCCAATAACTACTAGTTCTATAATGTCTCCACATTATGATTTTTTATTATTTTGCAAAAGAAATCCTGCCATCAATTTTGACTTGATTGTGTGAACCTCCTGTACATAATCTCCCTTAGATCATCCCAAGCCGATCTCGATGCCTTAGTCAGATCAAATTTTAATGGTCAAATTTAACTCCTTTTAAAGTTGTTGTTGGAAAGAATATTTTTGCAGCCAAACATTCATAAATGGGGTGGGGCTATTTTTCCAAATCAAACTTTGATCCAAAGAAGTGCCTGATTTTTTGACTGGAATGAGGTAAATTTCTACTTGGATGCTTTTAGTGATGGAGCTCTTTTTAGAGGAGATGGTCTAGGCTAATTGAGTGGTGGAGCTGCTTCTTGGAGAAGAAAGTTTGACATTGAGTGGTAGCAATATGCAGGATAGGCTTTCTCTTCATTTTGGAGCAGAAGCTGTCAGTGGACCACTAAAACAAACCCATTAAGCAGTTCTTCTTTATGATGCAGATATCATGCCAGAGAAATGTGGGATGAATGTGTTGGACACGTGGGCTTCCATTCTCTTCACCTACAATTTTGTTGCTTGATAATTTGCTCAGTGGCGCAGCCATGAAGTGCTTCATGTTGCAAGATGATTAGGTCCACATACTATGTTCCTGATCATAGCTGATTGATTGTGAAAAAATTAAAAAAAGCGAAGTTATTTGTGTGGACCACACATAGATAAGGATTTTAATTCGTTTATGTTCACTCTAAGTTTATTTTGTGTCCTACAAGTGTGTACTTTTATATCGAATTAATATATTCTTAATCGAATTAAATATTAAATAGCATGGATGGAATACGTCCCATAAAATAATGAAAAGGGGGCCCATTTGACTCTGGTTCAATATTTACTTAATATTAAACCCATTTTAAGTCAAAACTGCACTATATAAAAGAAATACTTCAATACAATTGGCTGTAAGTTATAATCACATGATTTTTTAATTCTTTAAATGTTTAATCTACGCATTGCATTTAAAACTATTTATTTGACCTATCTACAAAAAATCGAGTGAATTAAAAACTTTTATAGTCAATAATCTTAATTATAAACAATTTCATACATTTAGTGTGGAATATATAGAAATCCAAATAAAATGATTTTTCATATCATGAAAATTTAAATTGAGTAAAATCTGATGGATGTCTTGGATTTAAAATAAAATATCAAAAAATAAAAAATACAACCGATCGTAGTATAACATATATGCTCCAATACAACCGTTTGTATTTTACAAACACTGGATTTTTTTTCAACATCTAATTCATCTATTGTATTTAAAATTATTTATTTAGCATATATACCAAAAATTGAGTGAATTGAAAAATTTTATAATCAATCAATTTTGAAATATAATTATAAACAATCTCATGCATTTACACTTGTTATAAATTATATATAAATCCAAATAATATGATTTTTCATAAGATGCAAATATTAATGGAGTAAAATATGATGGGTGGATTGGACATAAAATAGAACATCCAAAAACATGAATGGTGCACCTTGCTCAGCTATTTTAAGCCATGTTTTGGGTAAAGGCGTGAAAGCATTTGCTGCTGTCATAGCAAGATCATCCTTGCGTCAAGACTTCCCGAGTACCGCAAAGCTTGATCAAAAGAGAGTTTTCCCCCCTTCGCATGTGTCTTGTAAGTAGCGAAATTTTTAGATAAAGAATTTTTTGACATAAAAGTTTTTTAAATAAGAAAAAATAATGACACGACATAATCAAATAAGGTTAAAATAGATAGATTAGTTTGAGGGATAATTATTTAGAAATGATTGAAAAATAAGATATTTGTACGAGAAATATAAATAAAGATTAAAAAAAGGTAGTTTTGGAGGGTAAAAAACTTTAAATTGAAAATTTTTATATATGCTAAAACAAAAAATAATTGTAAGACTTTTAACGCAATTTTCTATACAACTACCTTATTTTCCCATAATTTGTATTAACTTTCCATCTAATTATCTTACTTTCTAATCATTTTTACACATTCTTCTGTACAATTATTGTTTACTCTTTATCTTATCACATCCCCTTCTTACCTTTCCAAACTTTTTCTTACAAAAAGTTTTTCCACATTTTGTTCTAGATTATTAAACACACTATGTCATGTGGTATTTACCATGTAGTGAAAGAACCGTGTATTAGACGACTCATTTGCCTAAGTATAAACCATAAACGCTGAGTACATGAAGAAGTGGTAAATGTTGGCAAGACAAGAGTTTGACGGGTTAAAAGTTTACAAATGTTTTCAAGGCTTTTTTTTTTTCCAAATTAAGTATTTATATTAATTTAATTACCAATCAATTGAGCTTAGATTTTTAAGAAGGCCCATGCCACCATGTTGGTAGTAGCACTACGCTCTAAACAGCTAAGCTAAAAGTTCACTGGGGGCTTTTAAACTATTAATTGTTTATGATACTATAAACATAAAGAAGTTTAAATTTTCTTAATTTAAAGCTCACAAAAATACTCTAGATTATTCCTCAAACTAAAGTACACAAAAAGTAGTCTAATTTAAGATTACGTTTTGCGTCTACGGAACCTTCTCCTCTATGTAATTTATTCCATATTTAATATTTTGATGTTGGATAGATAATCAATTTCATCTATTGTATTTAATATTATTTATATTATCATAAAAATTCTTTTGTTATATAGTATTAATAAAGGTGTAAAATCAACATAATACATTACCAAGTGGATAAGTTATTCTATAAAATATTATGATATTATAATACATATGTAAATGGATTTCAGCATTTTTCACATAAATGAAACTTAGGTTTACTAGCTGAACAGATTTTTTTTTTAGGCTAAGCTAAACAAATAATATTAAATATAACAAATTGACTGCCAAGCATAAAATAAAAAAAAAAAAAGTAATGAGTCACATGAAAACGCTTAGGACCTTTTAAGAATTAGTTACCAAAATAAAATTTTTAGTTAAGAAGCAGAATTGTAGAAGAAAACTATAGTATGTTAATCAATATTTTAAACTCGACTTATCATTCTATCGAAAATATGACTTTCAGAGAAGACAATATAAAAATGCTTTGGTTAGGTCCGTTTATCGAGTGTATATAATCCGTTTGCCATGCATTTAATTATTTTAGTCCCCGATAAAGATGTAAATAAAACATACTATGATTTTTGGGTTCTGCTAATAATATAAGATTTTTGGGTCATGCTAGCTCAATGCTCGAGCAAGCTTTTTCGTTTAGCACGGGAAACATGCTGTATTTTTTGCTTTTCAAAATTTTAAAAACATACATATATACATATATATATATAATTTGCACAATAAAAAGACTTAGAGCTTAGGTATCTATGCAAAAGAAAAAATAAATAAATAAATAAGCTTCAACGTTCGCGCAAGCATTGAAGTAGATTTCTTTAACTCTGTTTCAAATAAATTACAAAAAAAAAAAAAAATGATAAATTTAAATCTCTGTTTGGCGAGGCAGTGAGAGCTTTCCCATTTGTTTTTGCCAGCAACCGTAACAGGTTAAAAGCTTGGATAAATGTTAGAAAATATGCTTTTTGTCTTTTTTAGGGTGTATTTGTTTGAGATATAAACATGTCAACTAAAAATTTTCAATCTAAAACTTTTCACTCTCCATAACTACTTTATTTTTTAATTATTTTTCATATTTTCCTATACAAACTACCCTATTTTTCAATCATTTCTACACAACTATCTATATATCTAACATATCTATTTTAACTTTATTCTCTTTACTTCTCATCATTACTCCTATTATATCACATCATTTTCTATCAATGTGACAACTTCTACCTCAAAAACTTTTCATCAAAAGTTTTACCCTCAACGAAACACACCCTTAGAAGTGAACAGGGACATTCTCGGAAGCGAAAGCCACACGTGCAACATCCACTTATTGTCCGGGTGGGACGCAGCAGCCTCTCTCACTCATGATGAAAGAGGCTCAAGTGCAACATACTGTGAGAGGGAAAAAGCCTTCTTCATTAAAGAGAAGATAAATGGTCCATCCCATGCCCATCTTTTATAATATACCTTTTTTTTTTCCTTCGGTTGACTTCTGTAGAATTGCGAGTTACAACTTGTTCTTATTGATCTTTAGCAACAACACTGATTTCAAAACTGGAGCTGCAAAAGGGTCTTCCTACACTCCTGGTAGTGGAAATTGGCTTGTCAAAGCTTCCACCCTCCTCCTCAGATCCGAGATGCGAGCTTCAAATGGAAATTCAGAAGACTCCACAAACTCCATGAAATCTTTAAGCTTTCGCCCCTTCACCGATGCCTTGGCTTGCAAGGCAATCTGCACACCCTCATTAATGAAGTCTGCAACTGCTAGGAAATCTTTCTCCTTGAATCCTCGGGTGGTCATAGCTGGTGTCCCGATGCGAATGCCTCCAGGAACAAGTGCACTCTTATCGCCTTTCATGTGACAATCATTCCAAAAATTTCAAAACAGGGGCACAGAAGACAAACTGAATTTTGAGATATGTACTTAAAGCTATCTATTTTGCTCGAAAGCTGACCATCATGTGCATGGAAAGAAATTTGATGGCTCAAAAATGTCGTCTCTGCCCACACTAGACATAGCATGCTGGATGAATATGTTATCCAATTTCAATTCAGTTATGCCATCTTCAGCAGCAAACCTTCTAACGCAAGGTCTGCTATTCACCCCCATACAGATATTGGACTCTGGGTCTGTTGTGACTTGTGAGCAGACCTAATAATACTCATTGAGAAATAGAAGGAAAAATCTACTTTCGTGCCCACACCGTTCACAAGTGTAAACCAGAGAACCAGGAATCATTCAAGCAAACTAACAGAACACATTGGAAAGGCAGAAAAAATGAGAGCAAAATGCATACCAGGTACAGAATTCTTATTGAGTGTGATAGAACTCAGGTCCAAGATCTTCTCAACTCGAGCTCCATCGATATCCTAAATTAAATTTCAAAAGAAAATAATATTATCATTAGAAATGAATGAGATTCAAGACAGAAACACTGAAGAAAAGAACAAGATACATGCCTATATACGAAAACAGTTACCTCGATCTGCCTACGACTGTATTTTGACACAGTAAAGAATTCAGAACTGAGTATTTAAGTAGAAAGTGTATTAGGGACCAAGCTCCAGCTAAAGATAAAAGACCTAGTGCATTATTTTCAAAAACTAAAAAGCAAAATACAATTTGTCATACTGACGGAAGGATCAAGCCCCCAGTAGTACGAGGCCAACTTTCCATTCAACTAATGTAACTCTGAGATTGTAAGTGAAAGCCAAGTAACTAACATAAACAATGGAGAAGGGGGGAGACAAAATAATACTAGCTAATGGTATGTCAACAGGACAAATGCAGCTGTCAGAGCAAGGTTTGAAGTAGAACATATGAACAGCTTACCAGTGGCCTTAGGTCAACCAGAATAAGGTGATTATCGCTTCCTCCAGAAACCAGTTTGTACCCCAGTTCAAGAAAACGGGCTGCAAGTGCTTTACAGTTAGCCACCACCTGTAGAAATAACCGGCAAATTGCATAACAGTTCAGACTACTGGCATGCCAAACAAAATGTTGCAAGATCATCGAAGATAACAACAAACCTGGGTCTGATAATCTTTGAACTCAGGAGACTGAACCAGTCTTAAACAAACTGCAAGTGCAGCAATAGTGTGGTTGTGAGGACCACCCTGCCAAGTCAAGGTTTTAAAAATGCTTCAGTCATTTTGTGCAACATAAGGTCGAAATCAACAATAACCATTAGCCAAGCTTCATTTAGAAAAGGTGATTAAAAACACCAACCTGGAGCCCAGGGAACACAGCATTGTTAATAGCAGTCTCTAGGTCTACTCCCAAAACAGGGTCCTTCTTGAAGAATATCATGCCTCCACGGGGCCCACGTAAAGTCTGCAACAGAATTTGTTGGTTACCATTGCAATTGTAAGAAAAATACTAAAAACAATTCACAAAGAGAAGATGGATAACAGATGGAAATTAAGATAAAATTTTATTCCAACGGCCATCAACCACAACACTCAATTACAATTCTGCTTCTGTTGATCATGCACACCTATCAGAAGCTGGTCAGGAATAAGGATGCAGATTCCTTAGAAGGTAAATTCACTATAATTCTTGTGCCAATTCACTATAATTCTTTGATACCACAGGTGGTGGATAACAATTGTAAAAGTAAATGTATTGACTACTACTATTCACATATTCACAAGTAGTGTGCATGCTTGCTTGAATGGATTCGACATGGTCTTGGTTGCATGCAGCTGAAAAGAATCAAATTACAATTTTTGACGACATTGGTATGCTTGCATTCAGTTTGCAACTATGATTATAAAACAAATCTATTTAGGAAGTGTTATTGATGAATTTTTAGCAGTCTTCTTCCCCCTAGAGGGGGGAAAAACAGAAAAAATAACAATAATTAATTTTAAAAGGGTCATTGATTATTTCTTGTACCTCTAAAAATGAAAATGTCCTATGTATTGATTGTGTAGAATGAATATCCCTCTTGTTTAATCAAACTTCTGGTAACCAACAAATGAAAAAGTATGCTAGAAGCTTTCATTATCAAATCAAGAATGTTCAAATTCATAAAAATTACCTTATCGACTTACAAGATGAGAAAAGGTTACAGAATCAACCCATGAGAACAGAAAGACAGAACAAACTTTCATGCAAAATTGCAATTCTATTAGATTCCATACCTTGTGTGTGGTTGTTGTCACAATATCACAGTACTCAAAGGGATTAGCAACCACAGAAGCCGCAACAAGCCCACTTATGTGGGCCATATCCATCATTAAGAAAGCATCCATAGAATCTGCAATCTTTTGTAGTATTTAAAACAACAAGGTTAGAACTGCCAACTCTGCAAGAAAACTAAAATCTTAATAAGAAACACGAATGTCTGCAAAATCTTTCACAGTGATTAGAAAGTAGGTTCAGAGTAGGTTCAAGTCTGCAATAAACTAAAAAATCTTAATGAGAAATACAATTGCAAGAATGGAATTGGATAAAATCCTTGCCTCTCTCATACGTGGATAATCAAAATCCCGTGCATATGCACTAGCCCCAGCAATTATAAGCTTCGGTCGGAATAGGTTAGCTGTTTTCTCAAGCATGTCATAATCAACTAGGCCTGTTTGCATAAACCAAACAACATATCAAACAATGTAATAGATTATCGAGCATGCATGTAACAAACAAACTTGAGGCAGAAGAAAAAGAATGATACCTGTGGATTCATCAAGCCTGTAGGGCATAGATTCAAAATAAATTGACGTGCCAGATACCCGCCTCTTAGGAGTCATAAATCCGTGAGACAAGTGCCCACCATGAGGTAGGTCCAAACCCTAGGTGACAAATTAATGTATGAAGCTTCTCTATATTTGGCAGGACTCATAATTAGAACAGAGGGAAAACTTCAGAGAGAGAAAAAAGAGGAGAGTTTGTAAAAGAATGACAACTAAAAAAACAAAACAGGATGCAAAAATTACCATTATTCGGTCATGTGGCTTAAGAAGTGCAGTGTAAACTTCAAAATTAGCCGGAGAGCCAGATAATGGTTGAACATTGACACCCCACTTGGCCTCATCTAGATGAAATGCTGACAAAGCTCTCTTCTGACATAGAACCTCTATCTGATCGATATACTCATTGCCACCATAGTACCTGAGTTCAAATGTAGAAGAGATCATTTGCTGCATGATGACATGAGATCAGCAAAGAGGATATCATTTTATGGACTAATTCATTATCTGAATTAACCTTTTCCCAGGCAGCCCTTCAGAATACTTGTTTGTCAGACAAGAACCAACTGCTTCCATTACTGCCCGAGATGTAAAATTCTCAGAGGCAATAAGTTCAAGGCAATTGAACTGCCGAAGTTTTTCCTTCTCAATTAGGGTATGCAGTTCAGGATCTGTTTCCTCAAGGCTGTAATCTTTGATACTACTCACATTACCTACATGAGAAAACATGCAGACCATGCAAAAAGTCAAAAATCCTGTACAAGTATAACTTCGCAAATGCAATAGTGTTAATTACTTTCAGATTATGATGATGATTGAGACAGTGCAGAAAAAGTCAAAAATCCTCTACAAGTATAACTTTGTAAATACAATAATGTGTTAATTACTTGCAGATTGTTATGATGATTTAGATAGTGCAGAACAAATCAGTTTACTAAGATTCATTTCCTTCCAACGGTGGAACTTGGGATGCCAGAATTGGCACTAAAAAGCAATGCCAGCCCCCTTCGTTGGCAGTTGGTCCAAACAGTTCTATTACTATTTTTTCCAATCAACTAAAACCAATGATCAACTAGCAGTAATGCCAGTCTGGTCTCGTTCTTACAATTCCCCACATCGACAATCTCGGTTCCCCATCTGCACTTCGACTAACAGGCGAAAAATAGCAGAAATTTTATTGTAGGAATTTCAAGCAATATCAAGGCTCATTCTCACAAAATGCACGTGTCAAGAACATTAGCAGATATAAGATTCACAAAGACAACTAAACAAATGATACATTTATGTCTTTTTCAAGCAAACACAAAAATTAATGGGAGGCAGATGCAGATCATATTGACCAAAGTGGTCCAATGTTGAGTTAAACAATTACATAAACATGGTAAAAAAACACAACCGAATCAAGAAGACGACTATTTTGTCAATCACTGAAAGCACAATGAAGCCCATGGTCTGATGATTCCATCATACTGAAATCTAGCAACATTCTTCAACAAAGAAAATGCATGAAGGGATGGATATGGCAGAATGCATGAATTCGTAGCAAGCAACTTGAAGGACAGAGAAATGGTGGTAAGTTACGCATACCACCAATCCCAGGTGCAGGGACACAGGGAGAAGAGGACGGTCTTCCTGTCACCAAGCTCCCCTCAGCATGAACAGCCTTACATGATTTAGCATAACTAAGCTTGACAAGGCAAGGGAATTCAGCAGTAGAGGAAATCTTTGGATGAAAAGCAGAACCACATGGCCAGATAGATTGATGCATGGAACCCATCATGGATCCAGTACAAGCATGCATCTTTTCTTCTCCAAGCAAACGGTTAACAGCCTTTGTTATTTCCTGCAAGCGCCCAAATAGTTTCTTATGAAATCCAAAGCAACCATTTTAGGACACAAATGAGTGAGCTTTCCACTCCTATCTTGCAGAATCAACGGAATTAAATCTCAAAAGTAAGTAAGAAGTGAACTTGCGGGTACCTCGGTGCTCCGTAAAACCAGAAGGACAATGAAAAAGAAAAAACACATAAACAGAAAACAATTTTGCTTTTCAATTACAAAAAACAACGAAGGCAAATAAGTGTCTTATTTAAGTCCAACAGGTCAACAGAAGATCAAAGTCGCCGTTTGAACATGATAAGAGAATCGTATCATCTCGAGACAAGAGACTGACCTGCAGCGCACGAAGAAGAGACGGGAGGATATTTCCGTCTTCGTTTCTCCGCTAAGTGCTTGAAAGTAACGAGCTTCTTCCGCTAAAACCCTACCGTAAAAACCTAGCGAAACAGTAGAGAGCAAGCGACGGCGAAGTGCCACCTCCTCCGGATATTTGGAATATGACTTCCGGCTTATCAGCGAAAAACACTCCATCCTGGCTCTCCGACTGCTGATAATAAAGTCACATTTTTCCATCTTTTTGTGTTAGCCGTCTTTTGTACGGGGCATGTTTCAAACGGATTCTGATCAGGTGCGCACAGGAGCATTGAGACCCTGTAAGCATACACTTATTTTTTTAATTTTTTTTCAATATTTTTAATGAATGTTAATCTAACTGTATTTAACATGTATATCAATTTTTACCATTTTTGAAGATTTTTAAATATTTATTTAAAATTTTTAAAAATTAGAACTAAATATTTAAAAATCTCCAAAAAATGGTAAAAATTTATATATATATATATTAAATACATTTATATTAACGAGTTCATGAAATTTTTTTTTAAAAAAATATAGGTATATGCGCCGGGAGCATTGAGCCACTTGATCAAAACTCTGTTTCAACGTTGTTGATGATTAAATTATTATCTGGTCTACTCATTACATTTCAATTATTTGTTTAACTAGAAAAACAAATTTCATCCAAATGGGAAATGTGCATGACTCTCATGAAAGTGGAACATCGGTGTAATAAAATTATTTGGTTTATAAGTTAATTTTAAAGTTGTTAATTTAACATTTACATATTTAAAAGATAACTCATACGCAAATGAAGAGTGATGCTAGGATGCAAGTTGTGCCCCGCAATGATGATGAAATCTAACACAACCGGTTTTAATTATTTGTTGTATCATGTCTAAAAGTCATTCCAATTTTTGAGTAGGTAACACCTCGTTAAAGAGATTATAATAAAAAATGCTTAGATCCATTAATAACTACATTGCAATATAATAATACTCTGTATGATTTAGATACTAAAAATACAATTTTGAAATTAATATTAAATTAGACCATTTTATTATGTTGATTTTCCATCTTCTACTGATGGGGTTATCACACATCTAATTTGAATTAAATTGTGTGCCAATAAGTGGGTTAGACTTTGATTGAAATACCAAGTAAGGTTCATTTTAGTGTGCATCACCTTAGTTAGGATATTGTCGGTTGCATCCTTGTATATCCCCCATATAAATAACTGTAAAAAATACCACAATAACTAAGATCATATTAGCTACGCCCTAGTATATTGCATAAACAAATAATTATATAAAATATTACGGCCTATGTATCTAGTTTGCTATTATATGCTGAGAGTTTGATTGAAATAATTTTTGTTACCATCATAAAATAAAGAATAATAAACAAAATAAATAGATTAGATTTACCTTAATCATCAGAGTAAGCACATAATGATGTGACAATAATTTAGAATTACCAAAACCAAAAAAGAGGGAACGTTTTGTGGAAGAGGATTTTAAAAATGTGAGAAAATAATATTATATGATAAAGATCACAATTAAAAATACAGGGGTAAAGTAAAATTATAGAGAAAGATTTGATGAGATGCTTGAAAAGCAAAACAGATGTATAGAAAAATGTATGAAACAGTTGTAGAAAAAAAAAATTTAGTTGTTAGCAAACATAATCTAAAATTGCAATTAAGGTTGATTCAAATTGGTTTTAATCCACGCCTTATTTCTAAAAGTAATATCCTATCCAACTTTATACATGGGAGTTCTTATCCTCGTTGACCCTCTCTTATATGAGAGCTAGTGCGGTTCGGTTTCCATTCCACGCGCGTTCCTCTAAAAAACAATATTTGACATTGAAATAATATAGTTGCTTCTTCATATAAATTGAAAATTAGATATTTGAAAATGAAAGTAATGAGAGAGAAAATTCCATCGGGGATAGCCAAAAATGAAAAATTAGAGATTAAATTGGCCTTAAAATTAAACATTTGGTCCATGTGAAGGTTAGCACCCTAGATATCCGGATTCTAATGCATGCTCCTAAGCGCATACAACTATTTTTTTTTGAAAACTTTTTTACAATAGTGTTAATATATGTGTATTTAATCTTTGTATAAATTTTTACCTTTTTTTTTATGGGTACAATTACATATATCTCAACACATATTATACTTGAAGATCTGAGACATTCTTACAAATATAAGGGACACATATTCCCAAAGAAATCTGGAGACACAGCTCCACAAAAGAATAAGGAAGACACAACTTCCAATTACTACCTAGGAGACCACCCGCTCCCACACGCCATTCATCCGGGAGACCACTTTTTGCTCCCACGTATGTTTTTTCTACCCGCGCGATTCGAAGCACCACCCGCCTGCCCGCGCGCTCGGTTGGTAATTTTTACCATTTTTAGGGTATTTTAGATATTTATTTTTTATTTTTAAAAATAAGTAACATTTTAGGTAATTTTAAATTACTAAAATGCAATTGATTTTTAAAAACCCGAAATAAATATCTAAAAATCTTCAAAAATGGTAAAAATTGATATGTGTTAAATTCACTTCGTTAATGAGTTTATGAAAAAAATTTCAAAAAAAAATTAAAAAAATAAGTATATTCGCCCAGGGGCATGTAGCAGTACATGCTCCCATGAGCATAGGATCAGAATCTTAGAGATCCATCCCTGCACAGGGAACTTTCCGTGAAGGTTTGGATCACTCTGTTGCACGGAACTTACACTTTGGACATGAGTAATTTGTTCATACCTTGTCTCATCCAATTTATAATTTTTTCGGATCTTACTTTTGGGGAGCAATTCTGCAAGTACCAAGCTACACAATTAGACTTGTCACCTGTCTCTTTTAGTTTTTTTTTTAAAAAAATATTTTTAATGTGGGCTTTTTGCACTCATCACCTCTTTTACGGTTTTTTTTAATAAAAAGTACAGTTAGCATTCGATGCATTAAATTATTAATTTGTGATCTGTAACAACTTTAACAGTTAGCATTTGATTCATTAAATTATAAATTGGTGATCTATAACAACTTTAACAGTAGCACCAAGGCTCCTTTTTAAGCAAAAATAAAAAATATCTTACTCAAGTTTAAGTAATCCGACCCAATGCAAACATTTGCACGACACATTTGTTAATTTTTTTGGGGCTTTTTGACACTAACATGCAGGCCCAAGAAACACTTGGGCAACACATATTTTTTTTTTTTGACTTGTCGCCACTAACATGCAGGCTCAAGAATGTATTTCTTAGATACAAAATTTATATTGTTTGGCTAATGCTCAATATTTTTAATATTGAAAATAAAAATTTCCATTTTCAAGTACGGAGGCAACTGAATATGGGATTTTTAAAATTTTCAATATTCAAAAAATACAAAACAATATCCAAAAATTGTAAAAATTTTGTATCCAAGAAATATATGCTTGGGCCCACATGTTAGCATCGACATGACAAAGAAATATCCAAATACATTCATAAATATGAAACAATAGTGTTTAGATTTTATACTAATACAATGTATTCTATATCAAATATAATTAAGGAAAATGGCACTTCAAATTTGCTCAAACCATATTGAAGTTACTAATGGGTTTCTCGGGTTCGGATTTTTGAAAAAGCCTAAACAAGTAATGCTTTTTAGGCCACAGGGGCCAAATTTGGCCAAAACCAGGCCAAATTACATGCCTAATTAACTCTTAAAAAGAATTTCAAGCAAGCACAATTGGAAATTAGCAGGAATAGAATGAAATACATTTTGAAAAATGAAATAGTAAAATAGTAATAGATAGAACTGTTGGAGAGAAAATATGAAAAAATGATTGAAATATATTGATGAAAATAGAAAAAATAAGGTAATTAAGCCATTAATATGTAAAATGATAACATTTTCCGGCTTAGAATTGAAGTCGTCGTTATATATAATTTAGGGGGCTTGTAGAAAGAAAATAGATCAGTAGCTTTACTTTACTAGAATACATGCTACAGAGAAGAACAGGCTGTGTTTTGCATAGCCCTTAAAATGCAAGGCAAACAAAGGTGAATTACGGTCAAATTTCTGACGATAACAAGGAGGCTGAGGCGCTTTCAGGTTTCAATGGCAGCATCTCCCTCTCAATTTCTTTTTCGTTGGAGTCTGGCTCACCTGAACCATAAACAGGCGTCAGGTGAAAGATAAACACGAACTTTCTCAAGGAAGACAAATTTGAAGAGAATAAACTTCAAATGAAACCTTTAATGTCTTCTTCAGCCCGTCAGCATCTATATACGACAATGAAATGTTGATGCAGGTTATGAGGCAAAAGTAGACTTCTTCTACGTGTCACATATCTCAAGTGAGAATATGGTACAAAAGGCACACTGGCCAAAATGTGCAAGCTATTTACATAATTAGCATATTTCTCTTCATCCTGAGGACATGTGTGCAACAGGCATCATTTTGGCTTGCCATCACCTCTTTTCAACATCCATGAGCCACCTTTGACAGAGACACAAAGTTCATTCATGATCTGCATTACACGCGTTGTTGTTAACCATAAAATTTGATCACAACTAGAAAATGCCAAGTGTAATCCCCAAAATATAAGAAAAAATTGTTATAAATTTATTTTACTTATTGGTTACTTTAATTTCATTAATAGAAAAGGACATTATCGGAAGGAAGCCAAGCTCAAGGGTTAACAGAGTAAGAAAAAGCTGGTTAATCTCCTTCCAGTGGTCAAATTTTAGTTCTGATCACCTCCACCTTCGACAAATCTTGTGGTGGTTTGTTTGATCCTGATTTATTATCTACGCTTCCACAACAATTGCTATCAAACTGAATCACATTTCCTAACAATTTCTAATCATTTCCCCCATGTCACATTATATGAATTCATTAAACTTGTATGGTTTTACAGAAAATTATTTCCAACCATTTAATGTACATCTATTCTCAGAAAATAATAATAACAGGTTTACATCAATTCAATTGTCAATAAATTGATTCAGGCAACAGATAAACTGAAATAGATATGTCACAAACCTGATTATATTCAGTATTAGGAACTTCCCTTTTAAGCGCAATCTTTGCAGCTTCTAGGATCTCTGCCTTCTTTAGTGTTTGATTAGGTAAGCTTGCTGAAAGAAGACTAATAACAAGGCTCCTGACCATAAGTGGAAAAATGTTAGACGCGCATGCAATAAGATAGGATCAAATAGCATGAAAAATGCAGACTAGGTATCAGAAACCTGAATGGATCCACCGCAGCATTGCCAGATGACTTCAAAACATAGACACCATGAATTTTTATTGCAACTTCTTCTAATATTGACTCAAGCTGAGGTAGAGCTTTGGCACCTTGTGCTGCAGCTATTGCCATTCTAGCATCCGCCTTTGGATGGGTAGATTTAGAAACAGCCATATCTCGTAAACCCTGGCAAATCAATTGCAAGCTGCAAGTAAACAAGACAACAATGCCCGGTAAACATTGTCAGCTTGTTATAAAGAAATATGAGCAAATTTGCATTTATTGGTTAAAAGAAGTGCATTTATATGGAAACCTGTACTTTGGACTTTATTCCACTGTTCTTTAATTAGCCATTTTTAAGGAACTGCTTTTGAGGCTTTAACTGTAGAAGAACACTGAAATATACAAGCATCATAGTCCAGTTGTCCTTTCTTAGCACAGTTGTTTAGGGTTCAGGTTTGCAAACATTTTCCTTCACCAATCACTCGCTTGCTTCTCATCTCATCTGACAAGTGCTCATGGTTGTGTTGCTGTTTTTGCCACCATCATATCATGTGTTTCTCACTTGATATGGAGTCCACTCCATGACTCTCATTTTCCTGTTCCTATTGATCATGGGCTATGCCCTTAAATTAGTCCAATTATTTCAAGATCAATAGCAATGGCCAAAAGAATAAACGCAGTTGACTACAGTGAGATGGGAAACAACTTCTGATGACAATGATGATTTCTTTAATTACTTGTGAACCATATTCTCTTTTGCTCTCCTCCATTTGCTTATAATCTTCTTATAAGATAAACTTGAAGTGATAATTTCCTGAATTACTGACAACTATATTCTCTTTAGCATTTGCTTATAATCTTCTTCTAGGATGAACTTACTCTTTCTAACATGTGCAGCTCTTAGTCTGTGTTGGACCAGATTAAAAAATAATAATAAAAATTTAAGTTTACTTCCCTTCATCTCATTATTACCTCCTGATTCTAGTTATTTCAAATTATTTCATTTTTATTTTAAACTGTACATCCATCTCAACAAACTCATTTCAGAAATATTCATATTAAAAACACTTCGTTCTTTACGTTCCAAAAATTCAACCAGTACATTGTTTCTTTCATGAAAAATATCAAATAAATATATGAGGTAAAGATGTCAGTTCAAAGAAAGTCTATCTTCTACTTTTTGTGTGACATGTCTGATGTAGATTCTCTAAATAGTGTGGGAAAGTTCACTGATATTATCCGAAGAAATGGAGACAAATCAATATTAGTGGTTTGTTTGTATGGGTCCTTTCCAATGAAGTCCTCTTCAGTAGACAATTAAAAACCTTAAAAACAAAGGATGGATATTTTTAGTAAGAAGCACTTCAATGGGTTGGAAGTAGAAGCAAAAGAACACACTCAGACCAAATATAACTGCTTAATAAATTAACCACTAGAGAAGTCAGGTGAACAATAACCAACTCTGTATCCACAGGAATTTGAACAAGTGATAGCTCATTTGCTTTTGATGTGGATTACCTGCAAACCTTGTGTATACGGAAAAGTTCTGCAAGTGCTCTGGGGAGAGCTTCTCGAGTTTCTTCTGACATGGTGACATTTCCAGAGCTTAATGCTACATCAACAATCCCTTTAGCATTACCTATAGCAGACAACTGATTGAATGTAACAGGCTTTAAGGGATTCTTCCTTGCTGCAAATGAACTTCTCCCAAGTCCATGCATGGCATCTGTTATATGCTTTTCACGTCTAAACCAAGCCTTCCTCTGCTCCTCTACAATATATGGATAAGCTTTTATAAAGGAACCATCCTCATCCTTGAATTTCCAATCATGAAGTACAGATCTCTCAAAAGCTACTGATGTCAAGCTACGTTTCAAGATCTCGTTGGGAACTTTTAACCCCTTTAGCTCATCATGTTGAATAAATCTGTTTCTGGTAAACAACATAAGAATGTAATCCCTAACTAAAATTTCAGCATCTACGCATCGTAGTGAACTTTTAGCAACCCACACTCCCTGGACTATATCTGCAAACTTTTGAAGAACTTTAAGAACATCATCTTTTGAGTCAGCAGGAGCAAGATGCAGCAGAGCACAAAATCGATTTACATGAGGTCCCTGGTAACAAGACAACACCATAGAGATGTAGTGTAAACTAGGTCAGAGTTCATAAATATATGAATTTCTAAGATCTTTAATCCATTTATAATGTTAGAACTCACTCGTTTAACTAAGATTTAAAAATATACATAATTTATTGACTCAAATAAATTATAAATTTGATCTTGTTTTAGAGTTCATGTGAATCCGTTAAAATCCTTTAATTATTTACGGTTCATGTAAGCATTTAAATGATGTATTTTACTAACTCTTAGCTAAACAAGTAGAATTTAACATTGTTTGATCGATTAGATTTTTCAGGTTCATGCACTAAAGCCAAGAATGAAGCATTTCTACCACAATTCAGAAGAAACATCCATGTGCGAACATTTCCAATGTATGTACAAATGTAAGCATATAATATGGCATCATTAGGTGGATAGTTATGCAGGCACAAAGGTATATATGTTTGTATCTTTTGGTTCAATTAACTCGATAAATAAAATCAGTTGTAAGATCCTGAAAATGGGCAATGGAGAAATGAAATGATGAGGAAAGAACCACTAACTCACATTAGAGGAACAAGTAACAACACCTCCAGTAAAATTTCTACAGGAACTGTTTCGAAAATTATCTCCGGCACAATCTAATTATTATGAGTAAAACAACCACCCAAAAAACCATTAACTAAACATTTGATATTCATCAATTGTGTTGACAAGATGTACTGACCTCAGAAAACCATTTTTTGAACCTTTCTTCCAGAGGCATTGCAAGTAAATGTCTGTACAAAGCAAAAGAAAAGAGACCATAAAAAACATTAAAATGGAATTGAGTCAATTGCCTATTTCTCATCAATGACACAATTCTTTTATGGCCAGTTTGAGGATGTTGCAAAGGCCCCAAGGATGTATACTTCGAATTTATATTGGCTTTATATTTAAAATTAGAAAAAAATGTACAGGAAATGTGAAATTTCATCTCATACACATCTCATACAAGCAAGTGAGATCCTTTGGAACACCTCCTTAAGTTTCTACTTCTCCACACTGCCATTGTATGGTTCACAAATTTCTAAAAAGATACAAAACAGAATTGTGCCAATTGCCTGTTTCTCATCAATACCTGATTCTGTTAAGTTTTGGTTTCTACTTCTCCATACTGCCATGCATACATGCAACTTAAGTTTAAGAATAAAAGAACTCTAAATAAGGAACCAATTAAGATTGCAGATCAGGCAATACAAAAATTGACCATTTTAGGAGTCTAGAGTCAACAGTTCATGAAAATAGAGAAATTGATTAACAATATTAAACATAGAATTCAAACAGGGTGGAAGAAATCCCATTGAGCTTTCGAATTTTATGAAATTGTCAAGTGCCACTTAGATTAATAGGAAAATATCAAAGAACAACTGTAAAACTAAAATACTTTATGAAGTAAAATGTTGGGCAGATGATGAAAATGATCAAGTCCATTGCATTTCCATTTCACAGTAGCAAGCAGTAAGAAATACCAGATGACTTCCAAAAAAATTAGATACGTATGTCACCAACTCAATAGAATGCATTGCTTGAACAGACAAGGAATACATCCATAAATGCACGCATTACATGGAATCAAGAAAAATGGAACTGCATACTTCATGGAACCAATAAAAAAAGGAAACACAAACTACATGTCTATTTATGTTTGGCAATAAGCATGCATATTAAGAGTGTGTTTGGGAAGTGATAAAACTTTTGATAAAAAATTTCTAATGTAAAAGTTTTTGAAATGAGAGAAAATGATGTGATATGATAGAGGCAATGATGAAAAATAAAAAGAATAAAGTTAAAATAGATAGGTTAATTACATGAGTAGTTTTGTAGAAATGATTGAAAAGTAGGGTAGTTGTATAGGAAGATGTTAAGAAATAATTAAAAAATAGGATAGTTGTGAAAGATGAAAAGTTTAATATTGAAAAGTATGTTGAAAAGTTTTGTTTGTTGCCAAACATGCCCCAAGACAGCAATGAAATACATATAAGACAACAAAGTTGACATCAGAGGCTTGTTCTAGTTGAGAGATGTAGGGTTAAGAGAAAGATCTGGAAAGATGTAAATGGATTTAATCAGACAAGACATGGAAACAAAATGGTCATATGATCCAGAAAAAAGGTAAAGTAAGAGGACTCATGCACATTTAGAGTAAGTAGACACTTGTTGCATGGGTAAAATGAGAATAAGATTCTGCTATTGTCAAAAGATGCTTGATTCAACTTCAAACCTTCTTGGAAGGCCTCTTGCTTGACCTTTTTCACTGTATGTTCTGGAGCACAAGGAGTTCATGTAGCCATGCCTTCATAGAGGAAAATGTTTAACATGGTAAGAGATAACAATACCTGACGAAAAAGGAGAATAATTGCAGCACAGATATTTCCACTCAAAATGCATAAAGATTAAACAAATAAAGCTTAACATACATACAGGCTCATGGAAAATGGTATACTGTAGCTTTCTTCTGTTGCCATTTTATCTCTGTATGCTCTTGAAAAGGAACTGCCTACATCGTGGTACCCAAGGGAAACCCAGGGCTGAAATTCACCAGCAAATGGTTAGCAATATCCCAAAGACGAGAAAAGGGATGAATGAAAAAAGAACAACATTATAAAACTTCCATCCCCTTGGGTAGTTTGGTCATGGACAACAGAGTCAGAAATGAAGAATCAAGTTAGGAGGTCAAGTTGGAAGATGCACTTGGATAACTAGGTGGTTGACACCTGTTTGCGTGAGTGAGTGCATGTGCAAGGTCTAGGGTACGAATCAGGATTGGGGCAATAGCCTTCATTTAGACAACACTCCCCCACCCCATCCCCCAGCGCTCCCCCCAAACCACCACCACACCACACACAAAATAAAGTGCATCTCTAACTGGTAGACTCTGGCATTTCAAGTTTGAAATGCACTAACAACATAAGTATCTTAAGCAGAATTATTAGATAGATATGAATAGATAGAATGGAAAGGGAATGGAAGAGAGATGAGAAAACATTATTTCATAAGCATAATTAATATATTTTTTGTAGTCAAATCAATTAACTCTAAACCAAACACTCCAAGCTCTAAAAAAATATAACAAAAATTATTAATCAGTAATTTCCTAAATTTGTCTTAAAATCACTCCCATGGTCTTCCAACAAACCATTCTCCCATATTTTTGCTTCTCAGGCAGCACCTTATCCTAATCAAACTCTATTAAACAAGAAACATGCTTTGAATAAATCACTCTATTGAATAAACATAGAGACAAGTTACAAAGCCAAAACTTGTTTTAGAATCAATAACCTTACAGTTGAGGTAGAATCAACAACCTTATGATTGAGGTATATTGAAACAAAACAAAAGAGAAGAAACCAGGTATAGATTTGTGATGTAAGAAATCAATGTCGGTAAGAAAGGTACTGCCGGAAAAACAGTTAGGACAGAGAATTAATGGTAGCCTTCTTCTATTTCTTACTACTATGTGTCAAAAACAACAATGGCCTTATCAGTTACAATAACAAGAAGAAGAAGAAGAAGAAGAATATGACAGCATTCCTGGGTAAAAGATACCTCTGCTTCATCATTTTTTTTCTCATTTTCTGACTCAGGCACCTGCTTTCCCTTGCCCTGTATCAGTAACAAGAAAAAGGATAGAAATGGAAAAAAAAATTATTTACAGGGCTGCTTTGATCATAGAGGAAAAAATCTAAAGGGAACATGGTACAGGCGGAACAAAAGATCATGCATTCCATTAATATTCATTAGACAAGTCTTAGTTTGTCCTTCCAACATCTGAGGACATGATAACACACATGACAAAAGAACAAGTAAATACTATTTAAAAAATAAACCAAATTACCTAATTCAAATAATTACAAATTTTGGTTACAATAGGTAATGGAGGTTTACAAATTCCGTTTTGGGAGAGAATGGAGTGAGTGTCTTGTGACAGCCAAGTCCAGGCCAATCAACAGCCCATCACTGCGAGGCAGCATCTAGTGCTGGCCCAATGCCTCGCTGAAATGTTGTTGTTTGCCCACCATGGTGACACCACCAGCTCTTGTCGGGAAACCTAAACATATAATTTTTAAAAGATCCCATATTTTAAATAATTCAATTTCATATATGTAGATTATGCTATTCTAACTCACTTATTATTAAACTGGTAAACGGGACAAAGAGTACTGCTGCTATTACTCTTTAACTTCTAGACACATCTGGAAGCACGCACACACTTTCTAATGATTTCTTAAACTTTCTACAGTTTACCTTCTTCCCTCTCTACTAGGTTTATTGCCACTGATTTAAAATAAATGCCATGCTACCACTTTGTAATTGCCTGACCAGGAGCCAACGGTCACCTCTGCCACTGCAGGCCAAGCATTTGATGTTGGTCCAGTGCCTCACCAGAATGCCACCATCCAGCCACCATGGTGGCACCAACAGGCACTGCAACCAAACCATTGAAAATATATATTTTTTTAAAAGAGATTCTTTATTTTAAAGGCTCCTATTACACTTCCGAGATATGAGAGCTTCTCTCTGCTCAAGCTGAACCATGGCATCACCATAGCTAAACTTCAGTAATTCTACGAACTTTAATACTAGGCTAGGTGTCCCTAGCCCAACCCTTCATAGGCTTCACATAAGTGTCTCTTTGTCCAACACTAACCCTCCATAGGCTTCACGTAAGTGTCTCTTTGTCCAACACTTCAATGTTAATACATTTGTAGTTGCCTCAACAGCTCCATTTGAAGCCTGGACCAAGTTTTACAAGCCATGCCGATCTAAAATCAATGAAGTGGAGGTAACTGCAGACATGTTAACATTGAAGTATTCATCTAAGAGACAATACTTGAATAGTGGGCCAATGAAGCTCATGAAGAGACAAAGCACTAAAATTTAGCCGTAAGTGATGTCATAGCTTAGCCTAGGTAGAGAGCAGCTCTCATATCACAAAAGGAGTGACATAAAAAGGTGCAACTTAATTAGTGAAAACGTGATTTATAAAGGTAGATATTGGGCCAATGGAGGCAGCTATAGACATGTTAACACCAACTATTGGGCTAATGGGCAATATAGTAGTAGGATGTCATGGCTTAACCTGAGTAAACAGAAGCTCTCATATCCCTAAAGATGTGATAGTCCCAAGCTCCCTTATGAAACCAATTCTATAAAATTGATTTCATGGAACCTCTCAATTTAGGGCCCACACTGATGACAAAACTAAAATCCAAGTCCACACGATCACATTGTTTAACAAAATTTGGTTTATCATAGCAAAAATAATTTCAATTCGAGTATTAATATACCTGCTTAACAATATATAATCACAGATAGATTATGAAAACCACATCAATCCAAGATTACACTCATAGATGCAATAGAAAATTCTCATAATTTACGAAATCATTTATCTATATAGGAATAATGTTTTAGATAATTTAGATATTGAAATAACAGTTTTGAAATTGGTAGATAAATCAAACAATTTTCTTCTATTGATTTTAAGCCTATATTTGATGGGGCTCATGCATATCTTTGATTAGGATGAAACTTCAGCATCTGGCGGAAAAAAAAATAAATAAATAAATACAACTCTTTGTGCGCACCTTTTGATATGAGTATATCTTAGTTACCTAACTATGCTATTTTTCTATTATTATTTTCGTGCACACTTGTTGATATGAGTATATCTTAGTTACCTAACTACGCTATTTTTCTATTATTATTCCATATAGTAAGCATTTTTTCACGTTTTTTCATACTACTATCATATCTATTTTATCTTTATTCTCTTCACTCCTAATCATTACTTTTGTCACATTACATCATCCTCTTACTTTTTAACAAAATTTCCCCACAATTTTTCTCTCTCTCTCTCTCTCTTTTTTGTCGATTACCAAATGGACCCTTGGTTCTAGAATTAAACAAATAATTTTAAATGCAATGAATGGAATGGATTCCATATAATAGTTGAGCTGGGCCCTAAATGAAGAGTTTTCATGAATTCAATTCCATGTATTTGTATTAATAAATTTTGTCCTTCTCTTAATTCCTTTTAAGACCTATGTAGAAATCAAGGGGTATTATGTGTCTGCCAATTAGTGACAGCAGAAAGACATGCATAGGCCAACAAAGGAGTCCACAAATTAATCGCAGCAAAAAAGGGCACGCATAGACCAACAAAGCAGCACACAAAAAACTTCATACAACTAGCCATGATGTTATTAATAAAAACCGCATGATGCTTTTTTTCTAATGTATGTAAATTCATGGTATCTCACCTGTGCCTGCTTTGTTATGGACTCTTCTTTAATTACAACATCTGTATCGGCTGAAGAATCCATGCTCCTCTGAACAGTGTTCTTCATCTGCAACTTCCCTGCAGTCAGATATTTCATTGATGGCCGTAGCTGCACAACTGCATGAACAGGATTTAGGTGTAACTGCAAGATGGAAGGAGGAAAAGCTATTACAATGCTTACAAGTAAACCATCAAAGCCTAAGACAAATGGATGCTCAAAAACAGATCTATCATTGGCACATTACAGACAAACTAGATGAGCATACTCATATCTATTACAATCAACCAGTAGTCGTAATTTCCTCCATGTAATATATATCCAATTCTGTGAAATACTGAAATCCCACTCATAAACATACATTAAGGAGCGTAGAAGCTAAATATAAAATCAATGAAGTATATGGAAAATCATAGCTGATAACCTGCACCAAAGTAAAAATAATAACTCGACACAAAACTCATCAGGAGCTTTTTCCCAACTGATTTGAAGAATCAACTAGAGTCATCTGCTCTTTCCTATTAAGTCTTATCTGTGTAAAGAAGGCATATGACAAGGACAATATCAAAATTAAGACTAGCTTCCAGCCAGCCTGACAGAAGCAATAAGATGGTAACTTTTTGTGCGATGCCCCTATGCCTTTAGCGCACATACATATATGAAAACTCAAGTGTTCCCAGTCTGGAATCCTGGATAGCTTAACTGCCAGATCAATTATAGGTTGAGAGTTATTAGGTTGTCAGACTCATTGGTTAGATTGTTGTGAAAAATGAAGTTATTCAACATCGAACATTATAAAAGATAAGATAAAAAAAAAAAAAATTTTGATTTGACTTGTGATGAGAAACTATCTGATGGCTGATTTGAGATTAGTCTAGATTTGATTGATGTTCTTTTTGACCTATTCAGACACCCTACATAAAATGTCAATACAAAGAAATTAATCATGAAGAAAACAATTGTCACATTTTATTTATTTATTTTTTTGGAAGAATAGCCTTTCAAAATGACCTTATCTTAAAAACACCATGCCATAAGATGCACATGGGCTTCCCATGTTTTGGGGAATCGCTGGTGCTAAAAGCTTTTCAAAAGAAAAACTGTCTGAGTTGCATGTATTTGACCGTGTTTGGAACAACACATATACACGCTAACATCCTTGACTGCTTCCATGGATGAAGCTTAAATCACAACTCAGATTGCAGAAGATTTAGACACCAGAACCATAAACCAATACAACAAAAAAATGACAAATAGCAAATACAAATGCTGTAAATTGGAATGCAGCTGTATCAAAATGATCTCAATTTTTTTAAAACGAAAAAAAAATCAAAAGCAGCCAATCATTTAACCATGCAATGCATTTCAAAGCCCTTCCACCTCCATTTCACGTGTACAAAGGAAAGCAAGTACGGCGGCATACCTTATTTCCCAACAGAATCCCAACAGCATAACCAGTCATGGTGGTGGCCTTAGAGGATGACAAAGTCTATAAAATAATTGACCAAAAAAAAATATATTATATTAGATGACTCTTCCAATGCTGCATCTTCATGCTTCGTATGTGAACTATGCAACTTCATCATAATTGTACATTCACAGCAAAAGATAAGGTTTCCTCCTAACCAGCCAATTTCATGCATGAGTGGTGCATAAAAACCTCAAGCAGCCTAGCAAGTATTTTATGACATTATCTTAGAGTTGTCTCATTAAATTTGCGATGAAGAATGAATAAGCACAAAGAAGTACCATTTTTTAGAAAGCAAAAAAAATAATGTTTCTTTTTAATAAATAAGTCATGCAAGAATAAGAATAAACATGTGATGAAAGTAAGAATATCCGTCCCCAGTATGACCAATATATCCTGAATTAACAACGTAAACATAAGTCTGCACTAACAGCATTAAGGAAATTCTCTTACTGCACAGTCCAATCGAATGTAAAATGTCATAATATATCAAGATATACAATTCCTCTAGCCATGGCAAATCAGTAACAACCAAAGATCTAGATGACATATGCATCTCCGCTCTATGTTATAAAGAACTCGCACGTGCTTCAGAGAATTGAATGCAAAGCGAGATGCTACAAGCTATTAAAATGATAATAACAATTTGTAAGCAGAAAAGGGATTAATTACATTGGTATCCTTTAAAATGAAAAAGAAACTTTTGGAGTAAACACTGAAACATCAGGAGCCAGAGAGAGTATCCAATAAAATAAAATTAGACTACCTTGGAACAGAAAAGGACAATCCAGCAATTGTAATGCCCAAGAAATAACCTATACGAAAGATAAATATTCTAGGGAAATATAATCAGAGGATGCAAATGAATTTACAAGAGCACTTTCTCATCAGAGTCCATAGAATAATGGTCTACCAAATGGTAAAAATGCAGTTCATAAACACAAATCCATCAGAGAAATTTTAACAATGAATTCACAGATATGATACATGCAAATCCACACCAACCTGCTTTTCAATACTGATAGGTTTTCCAACCTCTTGGTCATAATTTTCATCATCAACATTTATCTCCAAGTCAATTTCAATTCTAGCTTCTTTAGGCTTAACCCTAACCTAAAACAATGAAATACAATTCAGTAGGTAGCTGGAGGAGCAGTACAGAAATCAAATTACAACATAATGGTATTATCATGGACATGCCTCTATACATTTCTCTTTCAATGCATATGGGCGCCAACAAGGTCTAAGGGGATATTGCATAACATACAGCTGCAAGGTAGTGATAACAAATCGTTAGTGAATTCTGTTGATTAAAGTTCGCACTGAAAACAGGAAACAGTAACTACGATGAAATTGATGCATGCAAAAAGTTGCAAGAAAGTAAGATCGGGAATTTCCTTCAATCAACTCCATAAATTTTACAGCCTTGGTTTTAGCAGATGAATTATAGATTTATGAGAAGCTTAAGTCAATTATAATGTCCACCTTCTTAAAAAGATAAAGAGGCTGATTTCATACGCCCAGGTGCACTTAGCTTCGATGCACCTAGATGCGAATACCCATTTTTTTTGAAAATTTCTTTTACAAGACTGTTAATCTAAGTGCATTTAACATGTGTATCAATAATTACTGTTTTTGGAGATTTTTAATTTTTTTGAATTTTTTTTAAATCAGTGGCCTTTTAGTAATTTAACATAAAAGGCCACTGATTTTAAAAATTTTCAAAAAAATTAAAAATCTCCAAAAATGGTAATTATTGATACACATGTTAAATGCACTTAGATTAACAGTCTTGTAAAAAAAAATTCAAAAAAAACTAAAATAAGGTTAAATATACCTAGGTGTGCCAAAACTAAGAACACTCAGGTGCATGAAATCAGATTCCAAAAGATAAGGAGGGTAATCCCAGCAAACACCAGTATAGCAACCTATTTCCAACAAGTAATAAAACTTCATAACAACTTGATGCTTCCATTTGGAAGTCATCACATAGCCTCTTGCCAGCGCAACAAAAGTTGCTTGCTGCCTAAAGAAGTTGCTCCATGTTATTGAAATAACTAAAAAGACAGTTCCACTGACTAATTTACTTAGTTATTTTAGATTCTCAAATGCACTACACAGAAGCTTGTCAAAGTTCTATAACATTTCCAAATTAAAAATTGCTCCATGCTATTAAAATAACTGAAAGGACAGTTCCACTGACTAATTACTTAGTCATTTTAGATTCACGAATGCACTAAACAGAAGGTTGTCCAAGTCCTATAGCATTTCCAAATTAAAACTTAGAAGGCAGGACAACTTTATGAACTCGGCCTGTGGGACAAAGCATGCATTCCATGCCAGCAAAGATAACCATGTGAGCTAGTACTAGCATATGCATCAAATTATCCCCATATATCAATCACCATTAATTTCAAGAATTATTCTCTAGGAAAGAAAGTGAAAATTCCTTGGGACAACCAAAAACCAGAGACTTTCCTATCAATTTCCCTAAAGATTTATTACTAAGAAAACTCAATTCCCCTTATTTTTCAAAAATCAGAGCAATTGACGACAAAGAAAACAACAGTCACCTCAGAACTACCAAGAAGCAAACTGTCCACAGAACATAAAAACTACAAAGTTGAAGAGAACCATAACAAATCTCAAAATCCAGAATTCACAAAACAATCAAAAGAAGGAGAGAAAGTCTCACCTGAGCATCCTTGTCAAGTGGAGCAGGTTTGAATAAAACGTCGATCTCCCGAACAACTCCATCCCCATCATCGCCTGCCACTCCGCCATCACCTACGGCACCACCGCTCGACTCCTGGGCATTCGCTTCTGCCTTTGAAGCTTCAATGGGCTGAGAGGGCTGCGGCGGGTGTAGAGAGAGAAGAGACGGATCCTCCTTCTGCTTCTTTGAGGAAGATAGAGAGTCTGATTCTGCTTCGAGCTTGGGTTTGTGTCTGAATTTGGCCTTGGGCTGGAATCTGGTGGGCCTTGAGGAAGATGAACGGCTGGGGCGATCGGAGATGACAAGCTCTAGGTCGAGATCCATCTCCGAGAAAAAATCAGAAATGGCTTCTCCGTTCCGAACGGAATCCGAAGGAAGGAGGAGGGAATGAGCTTTTTTTTCCCCCTTGACAGATTACTCCCAATCAGCTTTTGAAAATTTCATAATATCGAATTTTAGGGTTATTTTCATAGGAACCCCAGATATTACAAATTTGTGTCCGATGACCCTGTCACCATGTTAATATGCCTCAGCTGTATATTGTTTTACACTTTTCTAAAGGATCTGATGGTAAGTAAAGGGGAAGGATTTTGTCTTGTTAATTTGGTAAGATGTCGGCCAAAAAAAAAAAAAAAAAAGCCTACTCTTTTCTTTAATTCGATATTTTTAACTACCTAATTAGTTTACTTTTCTATTATTGCATGTTTTAATTACTTTACATATTTCCATATTACAACGTTATCCATTTTGGAGGCTAACACATGCGATATATCACGTCTCGTGTGATATATTTTTTACCAACATGTTTTTTAGTCGCACTTAACCCATATACCAAAATTTACCATTTTACAATTTTTAAAAACGTCAATTCTTAAAGTATTTAAGTCAATTTTACCCTTTTAAAACTTAATTTTCATATTATTTATTTAAAATCTTAATCGATTGCTTGTCTAATGCTTGTCATTATTAAATTTGCATAATCAATTTGACCCTTTAAAACTTAATTTTTATATCATTTATCTATAATCTTAATGGATTTCTCATCTAGTGCTTGTCATTATTAAATTTGCATTCAACATATTAAACTTTTTATTTGATTATTTTCAAAGCATTTAGAGCATCTTTCTACTCATTTATTATATGTTTGGCTAAAATTAAAAATTTTCAATAGATAATTTTTCATTCTCGATTATTATTCTAGTTTTAATTATTTTTTCATATCTTCCCATATAACAATGTTACATTTTTTTTTACACAATTAATGAGAGAAGGGGCCTGATTCTATGCCCCGGTTACGGGTGTTAATGGTCACGGTTAATCCATCAATTCGCTCATCTAACCTGTTTATAAATGGGTTTGTGTTGAGATTTTTGAATAAATGGGTTATGATCAGCCAACTATTTTAACTATTTAATTAAACAAATGGATTAGAGTTGAAATTTTATTACTTGTCAACCCTTTTAGCAACTCATATAACCTGTTCAACTCGTTTAATTCATTCAACTCATTTAACTTGCTTAACTCGTTAAAGTTTTATATATATACCTGTAAATTCCTTGGTTATTTTCCATTTTTAATCCTCCTATAATCATATAATTTTCATTTTTCTACTATTGTCTTAATTCCATTTTCTCGCTACTGCATTGTTTTCATTTCTCTTATGCCGAAAATATTCTTTTGTCTCTCTTGCGAGATTATTATGTACTATAATCTAGATTTTCAGGTTATTTGCTATACAATTCGTTAATAACCCACCAACCTGTTTATTAAATGAGCTGTAAATGGATTAGGGTTGACGTTTTTTAAATGGGTTAATAAATGGATTAGGATTGAAACATTTTAAATGAGTTAGGATTAGAATTAAGCTATAATTTGTCTAACCTTATCCGTTAACACCCCTACTCTCGATGCATGCATCCATTTTTCATTATTTAATTTTTTTCACATAAATATTAATTTAAATATATTTAACATGTGTATCAATTTTTATCATTGTTGAATATTTCTATATATTATTTGGATTTTTAAAAATCAAAGACATTTTAATAATTTTGACACACATGTTAAATCCACTTAGGTTAACAATTTTATGAAAAAAGTTTCAAAAAAATTTTAAAAATGAGTGCGTGCACCCTGAAGCATAGAATCAAAACTCTTGGCATAAATTTTTTTAAAGTTTTTTTGGCCACAATCAACAGGCCACAAAAAAAAAAAACAATCTACACCCAAAAAAGGAACAACAACCAACCCTGCTGCTGGTGGAGCATCCGGAACAAAAGTCTAGAGTTCAAATCTCACATTGGAATTTTGAGGAAAAATAATTATTGTGGGAGCGTTGGTCTCTCTTTCGGTTAGTGGAAGCTGTATCTTCCTAATTCTTTGGTAGAGTTGTGTCTTCACATTTCTTTGGGGAACTGTGTGTCTCCCAATTTATATAAATGTCTGAAAGCTTCAATGTAATATATGTTGAGATGTATGTAAATATACCCATAAAAAAAAGGAACAACAAAATTTGGGGGAATAGTCCAACAATTGCCAATGCTCCTTATTCCATTGCAAGCATGTCTTGCAAAGAAAGTGGGTTACAGTATTTCCACTTCTCAGGACATAGTTAAAAGAGAGAGCAAAAGTTCTTTATCTCGATTATCAGAAATTTCAAATTTGAGAGCACTTTCCCATTGTAAAAGCAGAATCTCAATTAGAATTAGTGAGTCGTTTTGTACAGTCGCCCTCTTTATGTTAATCTCCTTCGACCATTGCAGCCCAATGAGGATTGCCTTGGTCTCTCTCTACAACTGGTTGAAAGCTCCTAATGTAGCCCAACAGTTCATCCTTAATGAATTCAATGTTCAGTTTCTAAGCGCAGCTCCAAAGCTAATCATTTATTGTGATTCATGCCATCCAACATAAACATTTAGCTTGAAATTTCCTAGATCTAATTTTTGCCAGTTTGCTAGGCTTTCTTCCAATCTAACCTTCCATTTTTTATCATTAAAGAGGAAGTAAAATTATGGATGTAACTTCTGCACCACATTATGGTTTCTTCCAATTTTTCCTTACTTTTATCTACTACCATCTTGCTTCTATCAAACCTCAGCTTTTAATAGCAATTGATAAACAGAATTAGGAGATTCAAATTATTGGACTGAATCAAGCTGTGCATAATATCCTTCATTTTGGTGAAGCTTCTTGTCCTTAGTGGCCCCAACTGATTTTAGTTATCAATCACTCTAAATCTTTCACATGCCTAAAATAGATGGAGAGAATCTTTCAGTAACTCCTCTGCTAATTAGTTTATTTATTTTAATTTTATTTACTTTATCTATTATCAGGGTCTGTTTGGCAACGAGCAAAACTCACTTTTTTTTATAAAACTTTTCACACGAGGGTCTTAAACGCAAAAACACGTCAATTCAATCAAATAACCCCGGTGATAGATGCTGAACATCCGTACAAATTCGCCTGTCCACATGAGCTGTGTTGAAGAGGCTTGGTTCGGCTTGCTTGCGCATCGAATCACGTGTCGACTGTATCAGCAATGCTTGTGCTTTAGCTGACTATCCGTACATTGAATGGATTAATGCACTTAGTTGGCGTTGATGGTTGACCTTTTTTGGCAAGGAAAAAACACATAAAAAACTTTTCGTCCACGCCAACCTTACCCTAATTCTTACAATTTCACGTAATTTTACATGTTTATTTAACAAAAACTTTTTGAATTAAAATTTTTCATTTTAAAACTTTTCAGTCTTCAACTTTACACGTTTGCTTGTCTCACGCGATTGTTTATTAAGTTCATGAATATCTCACGCAATTGTTTATTAAGTTCATGAATAGCTAAAGTGAGGAAGTATTAGCTTAAATGATACTCGGCAGTCAGCGCTCAGCAGCAGTGACCCATGCATCGGTACGGCCCAAAATTTACGAGGTAGCCCAATCCGTCGGGTCTATTTGCTGGGTAGCCCGACACTTCAAACCGGATCTTACTTTTACAGCCCTAGTACGAGAAGCGAACGTAGCAGCAGGGAAGGAAGGCCGAAAGCAGCGCCGGCCGTGGGCTTTCTTCTCCAAATTCCTCCTCCTTTCCATCTCCAGCCGCCGAAGAGAAACCCACTACTACTCCGTATCACCGGCCAACTCCGTTGCCGCTCCGACCAATCCAACCTCTGCAGCCAGTGTCGCCGACCAGACCAGGACAAGACACTTTCACTGTCGCGGATTTTCCTTCTAAGGTTTGCATTTTTATTAATTTTTAAAGATTTTTTTTATACGTCTGTTGCACGATCATCTTCATCTATTCGACGAAACTGAACTTTTCCAATCAATTACGTTCTCTGGAGTAGCAGGCCATGGCCGCAGACATTCAAGCATCCGAGATGGCAAAAGTCCCCAGGAAACGGAAGTCCAAGTACGGCAATAAACCTAGCAAGATAAGGAAGAAAAGGAAGGGAGAAATTTATCAGCAACCAAAGGCGAAGGGGTTGAATGGCAGGAAAATGAAAAAGTTGTTTAAGAAACGAGTAAAGGAATACAATTCTGATGATGATGAAGACGAACGTGGAGCTGGGGATTTGGCTGCTCAGCTGGCCGATGACGGGGAGGAACAAGAAGCCAGCGATTCTGGTGAGGAGCATGAACATGGGGGAGCTGACAATTCGGATGTTGGTTCTGAACATGGAGATGAAGGAAATGCTGGCTCTGAAGATGATGTTGATGGAAGCCAGCATGAGCTTACCAAGTTCACTGAAGGCTGTCGGGCCTTCCGAGTCGCATTCTTGAAAATCATGAAGAAGAATACTTCAAAGGATCCCCTTGTGAGTATCTAACTATATTTGTTGAGCTGTTCTTCAAAAGTACCTCAATTGAGAAATCATATTCGAAGGAATTCTCTTTTGTGTCCTGTTGAACATGAGCTAGTGTTTGGCCTTGGAAGCATTTCATACGTGGGCAACGGAACATGCATCATACCTGTGCATACATCGACTCCCACCATTACAACTGCCGTGTCCAAATGTTTTATTCCCAACAAGCATTCAAGTTAGTGAATGAATTGTATTGTTCTGGGGTGTTGCTCTTGGTTTCAGATATGGTATTTCCAGAATTTATTGCACCTAATCTGCTGCACAAGTCATATAACTTTCAGTTTTACCAATATCAGCAACAAAGGGGCCACTGCGATTCCAGTAGTATCCATTTCTGACCTGTAATGTGGCATGGCTTTATTGTTTGGAAGAAACTGCAAGGTCCGCAGGAAGATTCTGTTGTTGAAGTGAACTTTTTCATGGTATTGATGTCCTGGATTTATAATAAAGCCTGCAGAGGTAAAATTGTGGGGTTTGCTGAATTTGCTGGACTTTGACAAATCTGTCTTGGGCACTTGTAGCACAGCTCTGAATCATAGCTTAGAACGTGGAAGTTCACTTAGTTGTTTTCTTTCTGTTGTTCAGGGGCCTGTTTTATCAGGTCAAAAGAAGCTCATTGCAGAAAAGCTTGCACAGGAAGAAGCTGAGAAGAAGGTTAAGGCAGAAGCTAAGAAGGAGAAACGCTTGGTATGTTTTTAATTATGTTCTTCTGGCTGAGTTCTTGTTGCATCTTTCTTATGATCTTATCTACGAATTCCTTTCTTCTATTAATTGCTAAGAATTACTACAATGTCCATTATATAGGGTTATGGTTCCTCAAAACACCAGGGAGGCCTATAGGTTATTGCTCCAGATACTTTGTATGGTGGGATTATTTTTCATGTGGCATACACCAAAAGTGCCCGTCAAATTGCATTTATGCCTCATTGGGCTTAATATGGCCTTTTTTTTGGTCCAGCGACTTTCCTGTCTTTTTATTTACTCCTTATTTAGGTTTCTGGCATTTGCTGCTTGTTCCTTCTTTACTGTCAAAGTGTCAACTTTTTTAATCATTTAAACCCATGCTACATTTGTGTAGGCAGAAAACCTGAATTTCACAATACAAATTTAAGTTGTGAGTTTTATAGAATTTAACACACAAGTTTCTTTGCATGTCAATACACGTGAATCAACAAGAAAAGAGAGAAGGGACATGTAAAGCCTCCCAATTTCTTAGACACAAAAGAAAAGTTTCTCATCAGTGTTGCCACAAAAGGAGGTTTGTTTCGTTTAATTGTTTGGGACCCATGTTTTCTTGTTATTAGCTTTCTGTTTTCACGTTGATTTTCTGATATCTTTCTCTTTCCTAATGCTATCTTTCCATATTTGGTGCTGCCCTCTCAGTGGTGAAGTTATTTAATGCTGTAAGTTGGTGCATGATATTTACCTTTTACTAGCCATTTTGAACATTATTTCCTTCTGTGTTGTGAGAAAAGATGTGTATGGAGTGTGTGAAAGAGCCTTTGGTGGTCATATACAGGTCAACAAGGCACAACATGCTCAAAGGGGCTTAAATCCTGCCAGGTCTAAAGATGCTAAAGGTAGGGATACTGCACCTCCTATTAAATTTTCTTTCTGTCGATTCAGAGGGTAGAGATGCATGTGATTATCTGTGCTGTTGAAAGGTCTGCAGTATTTTGATCTTGAAAAGATAAAGAATAGAAACAAAAACTCTAGTAGGGAATTTCTTAACTATCATGCTTAAATCAATGTTTCATGGAAGGGAAAAAAAATCTAAAAAAAAAAAAAAGAAAATCTTATCTTTACTGGTATATTATTGCCAAATGATAAATGAATTTGTTTACATGCTGATGAGATCGAAATCACTGAAAAAACAAGAAATACACGCCGGCAACCTTTCACATAAAAAAATTGAGAAGTTCTCAAACATAGCCAATGCGACCATCATAATTGTTCTAAAACCCATGACCATTAATCTTGGTCTTCCTCCCAGGGTTTTTTTCCTTTCATAAATGAATTATTTTTGTTGCCTTTGGCATAGCCAGATATTTTTTCCTTTTAGTATGCTTTTTGCATGGTTCCTTATTTATGCACTTTGTTTTAACTGTGTCGTAATGTCAACAGTATTAGGGAATCAAACAAAAGAGGCATTTTTGTCAGAGCTACGAAAATCATCCAATGGCACTATGCCTTCCAAGTCTGCCAATGCTGCCGAGGTTTGTACATCCACACACATTCAATATCCACGGAATTGAACGATTATTTGTCAGATACTCAGAAAGGATGTCTTGGGGGGTTCCATTACATTTTGTACTCTTTTCCTCTTCTATTGTTCTCTCCTATCTAATTTAACTATCTATTCTTTATAAATTATTTTCCTTACTCTGAATGTAAATCCGTAATGAATGATATATGGCTTCCCAAAATGTAACTGATTTTAGCAATAGCTGATCTTGAGTATCAGTTGGGACAAACCTGTGTTGGTTGGCTTCCCTGTTCTTCACAAAATAGGAATGTTCATTCTGATTCTATGGCTGTATGTTTTCATCAATAAAGGAAAACATAAAACAAATAAAAAAGACTTATCAGCTGACTTTTTTGGTTTGGGGAGAGCAAAAGAGAAGAAAGATCAGATCAGCAGCATCAATTGTTGTATTACCATTTGGGGCAGCTTGAACTTATTTCAGATGAGGGTATCTTGATGCAAATTTAATTCACTTTCAAAATCCTCCAGCTGATGTGGTTGAATCAAATTCTGTTTCTGGTGGTCACAGTGGCTAAGTAATATCTATTTATGACCAAAACCAGTTGAACACGACAAGTTCATTACCCATTAAAAAGATGCATTTTTCAGAGGTGGAGATCTTAAAACTAATGGTTAGTGATCATGTAACTGACCAGACCCTTATTTTGTACATGGGTAGTTTTTAGCAGGGTTCCATTCTCCATCTCTTCTGTGTCTGCATGGCTTGTTTCTTTTGTGTTTAATGATCAATTTCTTTACCTGTTAACAATGAAGAAGCAACTACAAAAACGGAAATGGTAGAAGCAAATAATGTCAAGCTGACAATGCAGCAATGTGGCAATCCTATGCAAGAACTTTGATATGCTTTTTACAGTGACCTTGTGTTTGTGGCTTGGGGATTTCGCAGGGTACTAAATCAGTCCAGGTAGATAATGATGAGCCAGGATGGGCTCCTCTACGGAATGATTACATGCTTACAGATGCCAAATTGAAGGACTGGGATAAAATGGCTGTAAGCACAATCCTTTGGCCTTACCGCAGAATCTTTTAATTTCTTTACCTTCACCTACAACATGACTTCTGATAAGGTGTTCATGGCATTTGCATCTGATTTTCCATTATTTCCCCCTCATGTCAGGATGACCCTGGTTCAGTTGTTCCTGAGGAAATGCCTCTAACTGATAGTTCCTCTGATGATGAATAATGGATGAAGAAAATAATCAGGTAAGGAGGAATTCTTGTGAACGTTACTATTAGTTGAACTCTGGAAAATATACACTGCCTTCGTTTCTCATAGACAATGCCATGTCACCTTGTTTGGTCAGTGTTTGTTCCTCGGGCTGACCAAACTTGTAGCCAATAGTTTTGTTTTGATCTACACTTTGCTATTTTGGTGATACATGGGGCATTTGAATCTTACATATTGTCAACTTTATGTGACATGGTTCAGACTGTCTGCTGAGTGACTTGTGACAAAATTTCTGTAAATGGAGCGATTCTGATTAGTTTGTGAAGATTTTGTATTTTACCATAGCCGACCATTTTCCTACTTCATGAATTGGTTCACGTTAGTTTGGGTAGCAATATCAATGGTCCCTTCCACCCTTCACATGCATTGCTGCAATCACCAATGAAATGAGCTTCAAAATCTATGAATGGTGCATAATAGCATTCCAAAACTATTCATGCCTGATGAAGATTGCTGAGTACAGGACTCTCTGAGCTTTTTTTTTTTGGGATCAAAGGATTCTCTGAGCTTTGAGCCAGAATAAAGTGGAGTTTTCTTATTTCTCAGGTGCAAGCGTTCATCTGATTCTCATCTGGACCTGAATTACGAACCTGTGGTCACACCACCAATTTTGCAGAAACATGAGAAATATTGTCATTTTGTATATGACTTAGGGAAGCTGTATTTTCACTCGTTAAAAAATTGTGTTTTTATTGAAGTACTGTGAAAATTTGGTCAAAAAATGGTGTTATTGATAATTTTCAGATTTGAAACTCTACAGTCGTTACTTTCAGTGATAATGAAACTAGTAAAAGGGCCAATGCCTTTTTTATTAAAAATAAATTTTGGATGCGGTTCTTCCCTGTCAGGCCTAGGCCTGCGCCTGTAAGGACTAGTTTATCTGGTAAGTCCGTAAGCGTAGACATTCCTCCTCCTGTTAGCTACTCCAGGAGGAGGCTGGAATATCATTTTTGTTTTGTTTAAGGCTTAAATCAAGTGGATTTCTAAGATCTGAATCATTACTAATATTTGTCTACAACTATTTAAACTCCGTTACAGCACATTAATGTTTCTTGGGTTTGAAAACGTATTCTGATAATAGTTTTTCGTCATCTGTTTGCTGTTGTCTTGTTTTTTTTTTTTTTTCCCCACATACAGCACTACGATTAGTAGAATCCTTCATGATGTCTTGATGTGATAGCAGCAGTTCTGGTGTGGATATTTTTTTGTTTTTTTGTGGTCCATAATGAATATAAAAAGGGATTCCATTTTTTTTTGTGTAGAACGTCCATGATTGGCCCATTTTGATGATGAAATGAAAATTAACCTGATTATGTTAGTTAAATCGTTTGTTTTATCAAGATACCGAAAATCATTTCAATCATTGTACGAATTTTAAAAATGTAAATAATTATGTATAAATTATGAAAAACACTTAATCCATTCGTGAATTCATTGAAAATTATAAGAATCGGTTCTTTACAAAATATTTTCTTTCACGTGAGTAATCTTCTAAACTCGTAGATGTTGCATTAATAGATATGGAATTGACATGCGATCAAATAATTGTAATTTTATCATGTTGATTTTAAAATTTACATATTTCTGACTTGTATAAAATTTGGTTTCTTGGGAGAGATTTGATTTTAACATTTAATTATAGCAGTACTTTGGGAGAGATGGGGACCGTATCAGCAGCGGGCCCTGCAATGGTAGGACTGTAATTTAACTAATCTAAACCAGAACATCAATGGGTTATGCAGTCATACCATCCCGGAAATAATATATTATTTACATTTATTTCAACCATTTCAAAGTCTTATATTTGCGTTTCCATTTTTGAACCATTTTGCGTTTATGACAACCCATTAGCCGCCACTATAAAAGCTTAAAAACAATCTTAAGGTGCGTTTGGCAATTTACAAAAAATGTCACTTAAAACTTTTCACTCTTCACAATTATTATATTTTTTAATCATTTTTTTACATTTTCCTATACAACTACCTTACTTTTCAATTATTTCTATACAATTATTCATACAACTGATCTATCTATCTTAACTTTATCCTTTTTACTATTTATCATTATCCTCATTATATCACATCATTTGACAATTTTTATTTTTCAAAACTTTTTATCAAAAGTTTTGTTTATTACTTTCCAAAACTTTTCATCAAAAATTTTTATAGATAGAGAGCAAGCAATCCATGAGAAGCAGCTACCCACTAGATACCGAGGATAGTGCTCCTGTATGTTTTTGTTGGAGTCCCACTTCAATGATATCAGTCTGCAAACCCCACTGATTTGTTTCATTTTGATGAAGATGTGAAATTGACTTTGCTACGATGGAGATGTGAAATTCACTTTGCTATTATATTAAAGAGAAATGATCCTATTAATCCAGGCTAAGTAAATATTCCAATTAGCCCACTTCAAAAAATTCATTTACAACATTTTTTTTTACTTTTTTCTTTATATACTTATTTATTTAAGTGCATTTAACGTATAAATTAAGTTTTACCATTTTTGGATATATGTATTTTCTTTGAGATTTTTAAACATATTTTTTTGTATATGTATTTAAAATACCTATATCTTTAAAAATCTAAAATATATATATATATACAAATACTCAAAAATGGTAAAACTTAGTTTATATGTTAAATATACTTAGATAAACAAGTGTATAAAGAAAAAAGTAAAAAATTATTATAAATAAATTTCTTAAGGTGAGCTAAGCGGAATATTTATTTAGCTCAAATTAACATGATCACTGCTCTACGTTGAAAATCATTTCTTTGACTCGAAAATCTAAATTGGCCTCATAGGAGTGATACGTAAATTTATCTATCAATTCCAAAATGGGTACGATATAAATCTACAACATGGGTACGATCATTTATTACCAGTCGGAGATGCTCCCATTTTCAGCAGCTCCAAAATCCTTTTTTTGGTTTTTTTAATAAATCAGTTAATATAGATATATAATTCATAAATTAATTTTTGTCGTTTTTCCATATAGGCATATTTTTTTGAATTTTAAAAACATGGGCATTACTGTCTTTTTAAAATACATATACATATCTCAAAAATGGTAAAATTAGATTTATTGATATACACTTATGACACCAGATTTATAAAAATAAAATAACAAACTGAAAAATGGGCATTTGGACTGATTCCGACCAGTTGTAAATGATTGGTGCTCTTTCAAATTTGGTAATTCAACATCTAAACCATCCGAAACATAGTTTTTGCGTGGATGAATGATTTTACAAATTATTATTATATTTTAATGCATCAATGAATAAATTTAAGTATTTTCATGATTTATACATAATTATATAGATTTTAAAGTAGGCACGGCCCACCCAAGATTTGGATTAAAATGTTTTTGGTTAAATAATATTAAACAACGTAACCAATTTTAATTTAAATATTAAAATGGACCCCATCCAAGAGGTTCCTATCGAAGGGGGGCCCTTATTTTTAATATGTGGTTTTACTTTTTGACTTAGTTGAGTAAAAATAAATGACGTAAGTACTGCCAATTTAATTGAATAGAATATTATTCAAATTTGAAAAAAAAAAAAAAAACCGAGTAGGAAAAGGTATGTTGATCAATGTTGTCAGAACCGAACCGGTGATCGAACCGGTAAAGGAACTGGTCTGGTTCGAACCGGTTCGACCGATTAATCAAACCGTTTCGAACCGGTGACATCAGCATGACATATTTATGACATCATAAATATTAATTTTTTTTAATTTTTAAATAAATATATTATAAACTTATGTTTTTATAAATCCTAAATATATATGTTGGATTTTAAGGA
>JAXCLR010000092.1:5130380-5158720 GCA_035584095.1 Annona squamosa | reverse complement strand
GGATCACCTTATCCAATCTCCCTCCCAATGCGTTGGGGAGAGGGGATAAGGTTTTCCTTTCTCATCAAAAAAAAAAAAAAAAATAATAATAATAGACCTCCAATCTGTGGATTACGATAATGACCAATGATGATTTAATTGGGGTGTGCAACTTTGTGCATAGCTCAGATTGACACTTCACAGAACGTGTTCTGAAGATTTTGTTTGTTGGATGATTTGCACCATCCAATTAGAAGTAGGGAAAAGTGGGAGGTCAATGGATGGTTCAGATTGATTGTGTGTATGCATAAAATTCCCAGTGGATTATTATTCGTAATGATAGAGGATAATGAAGATGGAGAGCCAAAAAGCCAAACGATTTTGTAAGATTGGCAGAGCAAAGAATACAACATGTGCTAAAAAGAAACCCACTGTTTTTTGCCAGCCTCCACCCACATGAAATTTTTCTAGGACCTTGTAAATTAAATTCACATAAATACACCCATAAATAGAGATACTTTTTGAAACCGTATGGTCTAGCATAATCAAATGTTAATTTCTCCCCCCACAACCAAATGACCAATCTATGCTTGCATATACTACAGCTTTCGAATCAGGTTAAGTACATTGCACTACAAACCTATTGCTGTCATCTCATTGCTTTGAGCCAGAATCAGTTCTGGAAGAAGAGTCTTCTTGCACATGCACAATTGGAAGGGATGCAACTTAGCTTGGGTTAACCTGAACCCGAAATGTCCCATTTTAGCTTCTGACTCTGGTTTCAAATTTGGAATGAAATGAATATCTAAACCTTTTCAATCAAAGGTGGTTGCCAGAGAACATTTGCTCCATGATTCTTGTTTCAAAGCTCTTCTTTTGTTTGTTGCCAAAGCCCATTTGCCAAAAAAGAAAAAGAAAACCTAAGATAAGTTTGCAATCCGACTCACCCGAATTTGACAATTAATAAACTGTTAATCTGTCTTTATTGTTCAAATACTTCTACCGTGATTAATTCAAAATGCTTGACCCATTTTCTTCAAAACCTTTAGACATATATGATTGATTGTTATCATGCCTAATACTCTTACTATGCGACTTACTACTTGTCAAAACTCTAATTTGTTTTGTTGCTTCGTCACATAAAACATATTTCGTTTAAGGTTTATATTTGTAAACATGATTATAATTGATTAATACCCTTAATATAAGAAATGTCAACGTAAAATTTAACACAACCAGCATTTTATAAAACGTGATTAAGGTTGAGATGACCTCAACCAGTCAGGTTAAATTATAAGAAGCTTTAGTAAGGCTACATTGAAGTTGGAGGCTTGACCATTTGCCATCTATTGTGGATAGCTGCCATCTACCACCATTATTTAAAATGACTTAAATGCCCTTGTATTTAAAAATCCAAAATAAATATATATACATATCCAAAAATGCTAAAATTTGGTTTATAGATTAAATATAATTAGATTAACATGTTTATAAAATTATTTTTCAAAAAAAATTAAAAAATATATTTTTTTTGACTGGTCGGAAATCACCGGATTTCCGACCGGTCGTAAATGATCAGTCGACATATTAATTAAGAACAAATTAAAGAATTAGTACCCACAAAAGAAGAAGAAGAAGAATAATCATCAGGCTCCACAGGCTAGCAACTGTCTCTTCCATATCTCTCTCTATGTAGCTAGGATTGTAGATAGGCATCAGCAAGTGTAGTTCTTTGGGTGCATCCAAGACAAGATAAGATGGTAGACAAAAGCAAAAGTGTTTGGACCTGGAGTTGGGTCCGAATGGGATGGGTGGCAATGACTTAAATGATGATGGCAACATATGGATGATATTTATAATAGGCTCTCTCTCATTTTTTTATGGTTCCAATTTGAAAGTTACATATTTACAATTTAATTATCAAAAGTACATTTTTTTTTTCAACCCGACACAATGGATTTTTCACTAATATAATTACATGTACGAGACCACACTTCTGAAATGAGAAATATATATATATATATATATATTGGCATTTACAGCAGGGGTGTGTACCACTAGGCTACGTCCCTGGACCCCTTTTCTCATGTTTTCGATGTAATTAGAATGAGTGTACTGATGGATGGGAACTTGGGGTTTATCTATATCAAAGCAATCATGAGAAAGTCGAAGGTGGCATGCCATTGGAGAATACGAGAGGTTTTGAGTGTTAATTTTAATGATGTGGTTATTGAAAATAAAAGAAGAGCTCATTAGTGATTGGATTGGATTGGATTGGATTGGATGAAGGGAGCAGAAAGAAAGATGGAATAATTGGGATTGTAAAGTGAGGGTGCATGCATGTGAGGGCATGGGCCACCTTGCAAGAAAGCATCAGCAAAAGCGTAGGGCGCATAAAGAAAAATACTGCTTGTGTCGTCAACCTAACCATCTCAGTGCTTTAGCATGTGATTTCCTGCTCATTGGAAGCATATACTGTATAACAAGTAGGCTTCCTGCGTGCAAAGTACAAACAGAATTTAAACGTGTGTTTGTCAATTTGCAAAAGTTGTCAAGTTAAACTTTTTAATTTAAAATTTTTTACTTTTTATAACTACTTTTTTTTTAATTACTTTTTTACAAATCTTTCTAGACAACAAACCTATTACAATCATTTTTACACAACTACTAAGACAACTAATTTATTTATTTTAAATTTATTCTTTTTATTCCTTATCATTACTCCTACAATATCATATCATTTAATAACTCTTATTCTTTAAAAGTTTTCATCAAAAGTTTTATTCATTACTAAACACAACTTAAATTGCAATTTTTTTAATACCATGTTAAATGCATGCTAAGAGATCCTTTAAAGCCTTACCAAATACACAACTACCCATGGAAATGGGGAAGAATCAACAGCTGGGATTCTACAGCTATATACCCTCTTGTTGGTCTTCTTTAATGCTGCCTTTTGTCACTGGTGGAGCCAGGACGCTTTGATAAAAGATTAGTTTGCCATTGAAGTGTGACAATATTTTTCAAGGAAGGTCATGATATTTTAAAAATAACTTATATTCTTTAAGTCTCTCTCCCAAACCAATGGGATTATTGTATTCATGGGGATTTTTTTCATGAAATCGGTTTTATTGAAGTGAATTTATGAAAGCTTGTTCTCCGGCATCGCTTTGATGATTATATGAAATTTACTAATTCTATTTAAAATAATTTATTTGGCTAGAAAACTAATTTCATCGAAATCAAATATTTGCATAATTGCATTCTCAGGTTGTGTAAAATTAACACAATAAAAATTTTAAATTTATGTTTATTAAATCTGTATGGTGTAAAAAAATTCTTCTATGTGGATAAATAATTATCTAAATTATTGTAACATTTAATGCATCCTATATGGATTTAAGTGATTTTCATATTACATACATTGGATCATATTTATTTTTAAGTAGATATGACCCATCTAAGACAGATAATTTTTTATATCATGATTTTTCAAAATCTTGGCGTTAGATAAAATGCACGAAATTAGATTTGATTTCATTATTCAGGTGTACCTCATTGGAGAATTTTTATAATTAAATTCACTTGAAACCCGTTGGGGCCCTTATTTATAAGTTCTGAAATTAATTATACTGCAAAATTATTTCCAAAATGTTACAGAAATTTCTATAATGTTTGTACTCTTGAAATTGCACACTTTCATCTCCACGTGCATCTGCCCATGAGGACAAGAAAAGGAAAGGAGAACAAAGTGAGTGAATTTGATACAAAGAAGAAATGCAGGAACTACTATGAGAGAGAGAGTAATGGTGCAAACTAAAATAGAAGGATCTCTGAGATCAAAAAAAAGAAAAAAATATATATATAAGGAGCTCAATTAAAATATAGATACTAATGAAAAACTAGAATTATATTATTGAGATAAGTGAAAATAAGTAAATGTTATATTAATTTAATTATTTAGTGAGGAAAAAAAGGGTGGAAAGAGATCTTTTAGCCTTTTTTACCAAGCAGGTTTTTAGTTAATTGGTCCCTATAAATGTAAGTGACTGTGCATGGCCGGATATAGTTACATAAAGAGTTCACTCAACCTAGATATCCAAGCAAGCCCTCGGTCCTTGGCCCCGATGGGGTAATATATTGGTGTAAACTCAAAAACAAACAAGCCTTTTCATCAGAAAAAACGAAAACAAAAACAAAAAACAGACAAGCCTAAGATGCGCAGGGAAAACCATTTGATGCATAACTTTCTCCAAATATCATCAGGGGACTTGTTAGGAAAATATACAGTTCATACATAAGAGGGCTTAATTACAACCATAAAAAGAGGGATTAATTTCTAGGTCCTTGCATGTGTTGCAGGAAATTAAAGTATGAAAAGTTATCAACTAGCTAGAGTGGCCATTAATGGTGCACATCAAAAGTAGAAAGGAGTCATTGGCCAGTATGGAAGCTTGATGTGGACCATTCATTTCAAGGCCCACTGGATTGTCGCTGAGGACCCAAGATGGTTTATGGGTCACCCCCAAAAGCTCTCTTTTTCTTCCACCACTTGTCCATTGCATGCCAAGGCACGTGGGGGGAGTGTAGGCTTTTGAATATGAAATTTGCATAGTTTTCAGTGGTCCAAGGCAGTAGAATTAATGAGTATGTCATGTGCCCCAACCTCTACGAAAATTGAAAGGAGAAAATGACTCTAGAAGGCTATAGCCCACATCGTAAGTAAAGAATCAAGAACCTTAGACTTTGGGCAGGAATAACTGCATGAATGAACTTTCTAGTTTGCTGAGAAGCATCCTCAATTATAAGAAAAAAGAAGCTCTCAAGTTGGTAATGTCTGTTGGAATATATTCTGACACAGAACTTTACATCAAAACTTCTTTTTACCAGTTGAGCTAATATGTATAGAATTTCTATATATGTGAAATATAGGCTTTAGTTAGTTTTATATAAATTTTGGATCATCTTGAGAAAACTAAGAAAATTTTGCTAAATTCTTATGCTTTGTTTACATTAGTTTTCTTCTTTGGACTAGTTTGGGCGTAATTAATGTAAGGAATTGATTGATTGGAGGAAAGAAATCAAAAAAGAAAAACATGAAGCTAAAGAAAAGACAAATCGACACAATAAAATTTGGATTGGGGATGAAGAAAAACTGGAAAGTTCTTTTTCACTCTGCTTTCTAATTATTCTTTTACAATTTTGATATTATTATATTTTTTAAATTTATTATTTTCATACTTCCACATAACAATTCTTTTTTCCTTATTCACTTTATCTTTAATTATTATTTCCTTTACGTACTGTTACCAATCTCCTAAAAAAATTATAGCTGTTAATTAAGAAGTAACTTTTAAAAATAGTGCTCCTGCAAAAAGTTTAACGCCTAACTTTTTATTCATTAAGAAGTGCCTTTGAATGAGTTTCTTTTAAGTGTGGGCACGTACTATTTACTTTAATTCTTTCTTGGTATTCCGGTGAAAACTACAAAGACCAAAATTACTGTTAGTTGTGTAACCCGGACTCATAAAATTCGAGTTTACCTCAACTCTATTTATAAAACATTAACCTTAATCTTAATCTTATTTTTGAAAATCAGGTTCGGGTTGAATTTCGGGTTGAAATTTATGTTGATGAATTTACATTTTATTTAAGAGTAATAAGTTTATAATTTTATATAAATATATAATAATAACATATCATGTAAGTAAACATAATAATATAGTGAAACTACAGATTTTTTTAAAAAAATAGTAATATAAAGAATATTTTTAGAAAAATTTAACATAAAAATGAGATAAATGAATAAAATTAATGGATGTAATAGTAAATGATAGAAATAAAAGATAACTAAAAGTAAAAATAATAGGTTTTATTTATAATATAATTACAATATGTCAAATATAAAGAAATATTCTTTAAATATTATGTATATAATACATTTTATAATAAACACAAAATGAGAAAATTGGGTTCGGGTTCCTTAGGTTTGAGTTGGGAAAAAGCAAGTTAAGAGATTGTTAGAAATCGGGTTCAGTGGGCCGGGTTTGAGCTCAACCCGGCCCAAGTTACACCCCTAATTATTACTACCTAGCTAGAAAATAAAGATGAAACCCATCACTCTCACTCATAATTAAAACATAAATAAAATTTTCATCCAACTAGCAACCAAAATTGTAATAATAATCTTGAAACCATCGTCATAATTATTTGAATATTAATTAAGTTGGCATAAATGCTCCAACAACCTCAAGCAAAACTAATTACTTGTCCACAAAAATAGTTAAATTCATATCACCACAACAAATTTTACTTAATATAGTTAATTTTTTAGCTACGTATAATATGTATTTATTTGCATTAGATATATTTTAACTACAAGCAAATATTTAACTACGATAACAAATTCCATGACTAAGTGGTGGACATGAATGTGTACCCGGTGTTAGGGTAAAAAAGTCTAGGGTTTGAAATTTAGTAGAAGCAATGGCCTCATTACTCCTCCTTCAAAGTACACTTTCATCAGGTATTTGGTCACCCTAAGTGGGTGGCTTGATCAAAAAAAAAAAATTTAACTACAAATAATTGGTTACTTCGAGTGTTAATAGTTGGTTAAATACTATTATTTTTACATCAAATGCAACCAAAAGTAACATTTAAAGTAGTTGTCAAATTTTGATTGCAATTGATATAGGAAAATATAACCAAATCTTTGGTTGCATTTGATCAAACATAGCTAAATTAAAAACTTACCTGTAAAAAATTGGCCAAAAATATTGCTTTTTCTTGCAGTGATACATGCGTATGCATAGGTTGCTCATAAATCGGGCAATGTACAGAAGATGGTAAAATTACGTTTTGTATTTTTTAGAAGATTTTGTGTACATACATAGGCTCCACTTAGATTTTTCACTCTATGAAATTTTATAAAATTTGAATTTATTTGATATTTTATCAAAATAAAATAACAAATAATTTTAAAAAAATACCAATTTGTGTAAGTGAAAGATCTAAGAAGGGCTCCCTTATTGTGTTATGGGGGGGAAGAAGCCTTTAATTTGGTCAGCCTAATCCCATAAATCGTCTCATTTTCAAGCAACCGCATTGTAATGCTCATATCGATCCGTGGCCAGCTTGGTTTTCCAACCAATGAAAGGTGGACCATCTGAATATATGATTGTAAAATGATATTTTGGCCGCTTCATCTAGCAAACTAAAGTTTGTTGGATTTTGAGTCTCAAGCACTCAAGGAATGCTTGCTTGGGTTGTCCAAAGTGGTTAACGAAGGTAATCAGTTCTGGTAAAATGCCTTTCGTTAAAATCTGTTAGATGTTATGATTAGTTGATTAGTTATGTTAGCAACCAACGGTTAGATGTGAAGTTCCAGCAGCTGTGACTCCACCAACGTAGATTAGTTGGGAATTGGCCCCCATTTTTGGTAATCCATCTCAAAAATGTGTAAGACAGTGGTATATGCTTTGTTTCTTAAAGCTAGCAATAGACAAGACAGCTTCATATGAATGCAATTGCAACCAACTGAAAGCTTATTACTATCAACTGGTCATCAAGAAAACCACAAGATATCTCGTGATTAATTATGCACACCTCATGAATTCCAAAAAAAAAAATAAAATTGTGCACCCCTCAGAAGGAAATGAGTAATTCATGGTGCAGTTGAGATGTTGGACAGTTTAGATGTCATGCATTAGTGCTTCTCTGCCACACATATATATTACGCAAAAAAGGTGGCCAGGTAGTTAGCAACTAACTAACATCATTGTTGTCCAATTGATTGTCCCAATTGCATTCAATTTTTAAAATGTGGTAGATAACGCAAGTAGGTCTGTCAAAGATGGGGAGTGGATTCTTGCCTTTATACCTTATGTGAAGGTGGTAATCGATGAAGGTCATTAATTAAACCAATGGTTATTTGATTTGGTGTTAATTAATTAACTAGTCCTTAAACCGTGAGTATTCTATTAAAGCAATTGTTGCATATTTACCACTTATGTAACTTTGACAGTGAGAGTTGTAAAAATTAATGCAATTACGTATATGTTAGGATTTTTACAAATACTTCCCAAGCTTTTTTGATTTTGTAATTTATGCCCATATCCATTGATTTTGCAAGTGGCCCCGAATTTATGATTTTCTAGCAATTAGTTTCATTACAGTTGCATAAAAACCATTTTGAATGATAAATAAAATATTTTAACAATAAAGTATGATATTAATGATTGGGTTATTATTAACAAGGGAATTTTCATCATCTCATCAAAAGATTTAACTACTGCTAGTGAAATCTTGATGAAAAGACGACTGCAATTTCATGCAAAATATTATAAGATGCTAAAAATTTTGTGAAATCAAGGAATACATATTTGATTTATTCCAACCTATGCTAGTATGGATTAAAGACCTTTAAAACTTAGATGTAATTTACAAAATAGCTATATAATAATAGTATCTTTTTGATACTATCGTGGTAGTCAACCTAAGCTCTCATACATGAGGTCAAGGGTTCTACCTAGTGACAGCTCCAGTCCAAGTTGGTGAATCTTGTGAATATATATATATAACACGTCACGTGCAGATGGATTGCGCTATAATTTGCAAAATGGGTCATACACATATTAACATGTAATAATATTTTATACAAATATCAAGATAATACTTTAGATGATTTAGACGTTGAAAATATTACTTCAAAACCAACCGAATTTGTGAATCTCTTTCTTATGCTTCTATCTTTTGAACTCACTTATAATATCTCTTAATTTTTCTCTTTTACAGCTTATTTATGCCCAAATAATCTTTTTTAAAAATTTTTCCACAACTAATTATAACTAACTTTATCAGAAGGAGACAAATGCTCCTCGATGGGAGCACTCTGGCCAAGAATGTGTCAAAACCAACTGTGGAGATTTTTTTTTTTTAATGACAAATAAGGGAGAGGAGGGAGACATGCTCCGAGTACGGATTCGAATCAGAATGGCTGGCATGAAAGTCAGCATGTGTTTCAAGTGTTGAGAATGGCTGGTGGACATTTATTGCCGGATAAAATTGGCAAGTATATCATGTTCTCTGCAAGAAAGAGAACATAAATATATAGGTCTTTCTTAGGCGAGATGAACATTATTAGCAATGAAAATCGGAGCCAAGTCTAATGACATGACATGTGGCAGGTGAAGGTGACCACCATCCGGTACGTACTTATTTAAATGGCTCTTGTACTGAAATCTAATCCATCCTTATCACTCAAAATATGATATTTGCATGTATATATATATATATGGTGGGGTATCCTCAAAATCAAGAATAGGTGATCAATCAAAATTGTTCCGTGCTATTACTTTTTTTTTTTTTTGTTGATTAGTTTCTATCTATTGTTTATAGTTTCGTGTCAAATGTAGAACCTAATCTCAAAAAGCGGCCATTAAGTATCATATGAAAGGATTAGGTATATCTCGTAGTGGGATCCACAAATTATGGCACGCGTGATAGAAATTAAGTTGTGAAAAGGTGAGACTAGAAAGAAAAGCTTCCCTTTGGAATTGGTTTATCTAGTGTCGATGTAGATAATGGATGAGGGCATGTTTGGCAATCTATAAAAGTTTTAAACCAAAACTTTTCTATAAAAAAAGATTTTTCACGTTTCATAATTGTTCTATTTTTTAATTATTTATTTTCATCTTTCTCTACAATTACTCTATTTTTTTAATCATTTCTATATAATTAATCATACAACTAACTATCTATTTTAACATTATTCTCTTTAATCCTCATTATTACTCTTTTTATATTATATCATTTTATTCCATTTTAAAAACTTTTAATGTTGCCAATTTTGAAACGAAGTTAAACTTTTAATGTTGCCAATTTTGAAACTCTATGAACTTGGTGAAATTTCAAACTTAAATAATTATTTGATTTATTACGATTTACCATTTAAGTTGAGTATAAGTGTGCAATCAATATATCAACCTAGATATAATCCAATAGTATCACATTGAATGTGTATCCAATGTGTGTGCGTGGAATCCTAACATCTGAGTTTGGAAGGAGCGTTGTATTCTTCCATCGATATAATATATATATAATATATATATATATATATATATTTGTTAATGTGATTTAAGGGCCTGGATTTATTGCACTAGGGTACAAAAACTTATTTTTTATATTTTTTGAAATATTTTTATACAACCATTAATCTAAGTGTATTTAATATGTATATTAAAATTTATCAATTTTAGAGATTTGTAGATATTTTATTTTTTAAAATCAAAGGAATTTTCATAATTTATAAATTAAGAAAATGTCATTGATTTTAAAAGTAAAAAATCTACAAATCTCTAAAATTGTTAAAACTTAATACACATGTTAAATACACTTAGATTAATAGTTGTACAAAAAAAATTTTAAATATAAAAAATGAATTAAATACACCTGGGTGTATTGAGGCTAAGTGCACTTAAGTACATGCAGCCACGAGCAGTGATTTAATTAATTATGAAAAGTGACAAGACAGCGATTGCCATGCAAATATTTTTGTATTTAGTTTAGACAATTATAAAAATAAAATAATTATATATGACATCAATTGATTTAAAAGTTATCAATTCTATGAAATCTTTTTCACCTTGTTGATTTATGAGAAACTCACATTACCTATTATTAGAATCATTTATTATATCATGTAAATCCCATCATTTATCTGCTATGATTGTGCATGAGCCCTATTTATAAGATGTATAAAATCAATATAATATAATAATTTGATGCTAACATCAATTATGAAGTTATAATTTTAATGTCTAAAATGTCTAAAATATCATTACTATATGAATGAATGATTTTATAAAATAATATCACATTCTAATACACGTGAATGAGTTTAAGCATTTTTTTATAATTTACATACGAATATATATATATATATATATATATAAGCAAACATGCCCATCTTTGATTTGAATTAAGTGAAATTTAAACTTTTTGAAACAAATGATGTTAAATATGATGGATGAACTAGATTTCTCATTAATTATCTTACATAAAATATTTTTATGTAGCTTGGTTACAAAAACGGCTACATAGAATTTAAAAGTGGGTCCAAAAAAAGGAAAATACGAAGCTAAGGCTGTGGGCAAAATCATTAAAGAATCAAACAAACCCTAACCTCCCACACCCACTTGAAGATGATCCATCTACAACAACCCTAGAACTAGATTAATGCATTTTGACTGAGGGTCAGGATCGGGATCTTATTCAGTCGGTGAAATGGACGGTCCACCTAATTATATTGCTCCCACTAAGTTAAGTTGGAAAGAGAATAAGCAAAACAAGGAAGAAAATTCCAAACGGTCAGATCAATATTGTTGAAATATATGATGCGTACATAGATGGTCGGTCAACAAACGAGACTTGAAGTTGACGGGTGGCCCATCTAAGGCTTCTTTCGGTTTGAGAACTCCAGCCAATGAAGTGGAATTTTTATGGAGAAATAGTTTAATTTTACTTTTTCTAATAATAACATTTTTGCAAATTATTTAGCACATCTGTACGTATTTAGTACTTATTAACCCAAATAAGGATTTTAAGGCCTTAAACCATGCAGCCAAACGAAGCCTAACTGCCAGAAGGGAAGCTAGGGGAACATTTTATATGCATAGGCATTGATTTCTTATATATTGAGAAATTCAACCGGTTCCATTTGGCTTTTAATTTGAACCGATTCATTCGGCGTCCACCAAGATACTTGCGTGAAATCTCTCCATGGCCATTGATTCATTGTGTTGCTGATTATCTATTTATTTAATAATAGTGATTAAAATCATTTTAATAAAAAATCATGTGAACTTTAGGAATTTTAAATATACATAAACGAAGTTGCTTTTATAAAATCATTGTAGTGGATCCGTATGAACCCGCTCATATAGGAGTGCAACTTGAGTTGAGTAAGTCCTATTTAGTGTCCATAAAGTTCGAACTATAAATTTCTCACCTTACACATATTTTTTATTTGTAACATTACATTTGATAATACAATAAGTTTATTCATATATCGGAGACAAATTAAGTTGCACAAAATTCTTTTTTCTGGAGATGAAGCTCCATCGATACTGAAAGGAGATAAAACTTTCCAAAGTTGGACCCTCACAGCGGAGGGAAACAGATACGCACGTACCGAAGATTTGAACCTTGATCATTAATATGGTGGCAATTAAGGTTACCAATTAGATAATGGCCAGTTGGCTACACTACACACTTTTAGATTATATCAATCACTGGTCGTCCGAGTGATGACCCTTAGAGAGTGAGTGTAATTAGCGCTAGCAAGGGCGCCTGTGGTGAACGAACAATTTAAAAAACTATAGGTGTGTTTGATAAAGAATAAAATTTTTGGTGAAAAGTTTTAAAGATCAAAAGTTGTCAAATGATGTGATATGATAAGGGCAATAATGAGTAGTAAAGAAAATAAAGTTAAAATAGATAAGTTAGTTGTGTTGATAGTTGTGTAGAAATGATTGAAAAGTAAGGTAGTTGTATGGGAAAATGTGAAAAAATGATTAAAAAATATGACGATTGTGTAGAATGAAAAGTTTTAACTTGACGTGTTTTATGAATTGTCAAATGCACCCTATATATATAATTATTTTCTTCCAATTTCGAGGTAGCTTTGACGTTGATATGATGCATCATGATCTTTCAGGTTCATGAACCAGTACTTGTTCTTTATTCCCATAGCAAAAGCTAGGAGAGAGGAAATCTTATCATCGGTTGGGAACGGGCTTATGACGTTGAGGTGTTGAATCATCTGTCAAGATATGATGACGGATGATAAGCACTTGTAGGGTTGCTTTATTTGGATTTCTGATGGGTAAGATATATATATAGAGAGAGAGAGAGAGGGGAAAAATATTTTTCCTGAATTAGGCAAGGATAAAAAGCACCGGATTGGACAATGGGGCTTGTCCATCTTTTTTTTTAAAAAAAAAAATTTAAATACTACATTTAAAATATTCATTTATCTGTAGAGTCCGTAAGTCTGTATTTTTTTTGGGCAAAATAGGCCTCACGCTTTACTACATATTTTAGTAATTAACAAATTTAAATGTAGATTTAATAATTTTAGATTAGACGTTGTGTTTAGCATAGTCGCAAATTAGAACCTACAGGCCTGTGCTTTGGCTTTTGCAAGAAATTTTTAAAATTTTTGGCAACCAAAAGTTTAGTGCAAAAGATTAAATTTTAATTGCCAAAGAAAATTTTGAGTGTTACTAGTTGTTGGTATATGTGATATAGCAATCGCTTAGAAGAAATTTGATTACCAATGGTTCATTATTTTGTATTAGGCAATCAAAATTTTTTTGATAACGTAGATTATCAAATTTTAATTTAATTGTAAAACATTGTCACAAGAAATAAAATTCTTCATTAGGCAATTTTCCTTGCTTATAAAAGTATCATAATATTGAGGACTTTTTTTCTTGCATGTGCATTTTCTTGCTGATAAGGACAATTTTGGTTGCTAAAAATGAATTTTCAATTAGTGTCAATGCTTTAATTTGCAAAAAATATAAAATTGCGGGGTCTAATTTGGAAATATATAAAATAAAATGCCTAATTTTCTATTATACAAAGTTAAATATTTTAATTTGCCAAAAAAAAAAAAACTTCATATGATCGAATGCCATTCTGTCAAATTTGTCTTGTTCGGTACACATGAGCTTCTGGATTTTCTAATCATGGATTAATTTCAATATTGTCCGCAGGAAAAAGTAGAAAAGAAAAGTTGGTGAAAACACAGGAACATTAATAAAATAACCAGCAGGAGGCCCCAAGAAGCTGATCATATTATTATGTAAATGAGAAGCGACGTCCCCACAAAGAATGCTTAGATGGAAATGTTCTCTTTCAAGAGACAAATGCCCATGGCTTCCAGTTTGGATTGCTACCCAACCTAACTTCATCTCTTGATCACTTATAAAACATGCAAGCCCCACACATCCTCTTCAGAGTATCAACCATCACAAATAGTGCGAGTATATATCAAATCATGCACAGGAATTTTGCCTACCTAAAGTAGAGAAAGAGATTAAAAAGATGACTTGCCCAAGCATCCATATCATTAAGGGTCACAAATATAATCACAAGATCATGTACACAGAGTATATAGAATTTCCATAACTGAATTAGAAAACTCTTGAATCTTGAAGAGAAACTTTATGGAAAATTAATTAACAGTGGACTTGAATCGTTCAGACAAAATTTATTTTATGCGGTTATCTTTTTGCAACCAAACTTTAAATTTTGTTGCATTTGGTATTGAATTATCTAATTATAACTCATGTAATAATTATATGTCATATATGACTAAAAAACTATCTACATAAAATGAAATTTGTTGTGGTGAATCTAACAAAGAAAATTTTATGGGAAGTAGACAGTACCATCGGAATGACCACTTTCAATCATTTTCTAAAAATTTTAACACATGCTCAATTAACACATTTTTATAATCATTTTCTTTTTCTCGTATAACGTGTAATAGTGTTTAACCACTCCTCCCTAGTTTCCAATTGATTTTTTATTTTTTAATAAATGTGTGGGCTAATTAGATAAGTTCATATATAAAATTTTATAATTACCTATTTTTGAAATTAAAAAAATTCATTTCTGATGCATGGGAAATTTGATAGAGGGAACATAGTGCCCCAATATATGAAAACAAGAAAAAAAAAATACAAAAACAATTTTTCCTGAAGCTTGTATATCAACGGATATACCAACCACCACACAAGATAAGCACCCTACAAAATTAAACCAATGTAGAGCCTTATAAATATTAATCGAGCAAATTCTATATATACTCACAAAATTTAAAAATTTCTTAATATTTCCACATATTTTTCCGAAAATTCCACTTATACCTACACCATTAGAGATTCATTAAATGTGTCATTGATGCTTCTGTAAAATGATGAAAGTTTACAACCCTAGTTATGATTTTATAGCTCAAAATTCACATTCAAATATATTTTTTAGCTCTTTTACAATTATAAAATCATGTATTATTAAATGTAAATTTTCAGCTTTAAGCAAATTGACCTCAAGTTACATTATATATGGGTTTTGGGTATATTTTTCATTTTATACAAGAGCTAATGACTCTTTCAATAGATCTCTAATGGCATGAGTGTAAGTGAAATTTTAGACAAAATACATTAGTATATTAAGAATTTTTGAAAATTCGTGAGTATAACTAAGTGAAATTAAAGATAAAATTCATAAGTATATATAAAGTTTTGCTCATATTAACCATATATATGGACTCTTATAGCTAAGTCTGAAGTTTTCTTACAATATCCCATTTCATCCCTTTTTTACAAATTAACCTTGAGCATCTTTGCCTTAGTGGAAAACCAGCGTTCCCCCAATGAATAGTGAGCTGGTTTCAATTCTCCATCGCTGCAATTTTATGTATTTTAGTTAGTACCGATTGTCTCCTTAGATTTTTTGTGGGAGCATCCACTAGTTAGGATTTTAGGAATATTATTAAGAAAAAGTTAGAATATTGATAAAATATTTGTAGAATCACGTTTATATATTGTAAGAATGTTTTGCGTCTCATTGTAATATAAAGTTAAGATGATGAATTCACATTTAAAAAAAAGATAAAATATCTTTATTATTTTTTCTACAACTACCTTAACTCACTAGGAGAGAAAACTCATGTTTATCAAATGAGAGACTAAGCTACCACATAAGAGACAAAGCCTCCACTGGAATTTGATCCAGACCATCAGGTAATGCGGGCCATTGCTATGACAAACTGGGTGGTGTTAGAGAAAATTAAATTCTTATAAACTTCCTATTAGGACCAGGCATATGTATGTGTAAATATGAGCATGCAATATTATTAGGTGTTTATTTCATGATGGCTAGCTTATGATTTTGTCCCATCTTTCCAGCCAGCACATGCATGCAAATATGGTACTCGTGCAGGGCATTTACGCTGGCTGCTGCAAAATGCCGGGTGGGTCCCACCATGAAGATGAGCTGGAAGAAACGGACAAGCCATGTGAACGGCACTGACTGCTTCGGTCAATGATCAAAATCCATCCAGCTGTAGTTAGCTTGACTAATGGGATATATAGCTCCATGCACGCATGCCAACGTGATTCTGTAGTCTGTACTCAGCAATTGCATTTTGCCGATTGTTGGTTTTGATTTTAGGTAGTTTGCAAATATACTTCAAATATATTTATATAGTTTAAAAATTATAAATAACTCTTATATACTTCAACCATAATTGTAAATAACTCTCCACCATTAATGTATCGCCATGAAATGGAGTTATTTGTAATTATGGTTAAATTATAAGAGAATTATTTGTAAAAATTAATACCATATAATTTCTAAAATTATACATACATTCGTATAGTTTGCATATTTTTACAAATATATCTACGTTGTGATAATGTCATAACAGCATGAGAGTTATTTGCAATTATATCTAAACTGTGTGGAATTATTTATAATTTCTAAAACTGTGTAAGTATATTTACAATTTTGATTAAATTAATTACAAATATTTTTGAAAATCCTCTTTTGATTTTAACCTTCTTATTCAATGCGGGTGAAAACTTGAAATGTTTGGAAATTCAAGAGATGTAACAACGACTGTTAGATCTAGAAGTAAGGATCTTGGTTTTATTTTTTAAGCAATGTCTCCTTTTCTTGTAAATGTAAAGACAAGCGCTGTGAAAGATTTTTTTTTCATCAATTTTATGGAATCTTAATAGCTCAACTTTGAAAATTGTAAATTTTGGGTGTGTTTGTCTACCCTCAAAACTTTTTAAATTAAAACTTTTTAATTTGAATTTTTTTATTTTCTACAATTATTTTATTTTTAGTTAGTTCTTCGTATTTTTCTATGTAATTATTTTACTTTTTAATTATCCTCATCATTACTTTTATCATTACCATATCATTTTTTAATTTCAAAATCTTTTATACTAAAAATTTTTCATGGAAAACTTTGATCGCTTCTCAAAAACATGCTTTTCAAAGAAAATTTCAAGAAACACAAATTGCAACAGTTGTAATCGATTTGGGATGATTGATTTGACGATGCGGATGTAGCTTTTTAGAGTTAATTATGAAAGGGTATTTCATCAAAAAAAATTATAAAAGGGTACAAATTAAATTCAATTACGGGTCTACTTGGGGGCCATGCTCTTCATAAGCGAATTACTGGTACGCTTTAGTGGGCCACATGCAAGCACCAAACCTAGGGCGCTTGTTGTCTTATGTTTTTAGTAATTATTTATATTTTCTCATTAATTATTTTCCATATTAATTTTCTTATCATTCCGTGTATATTATCTTATTTTAGTTTTCACATACCAATTGATGACTAACATCATTATATTCTTGCCAACTTCATCTTGCTTCACCCATCTAACTATTGGGTCACAAGTGTACACTCCATCATATGAGAGAATATTATGCTTTCATAGAAGGACATTGCCCTGTAACTGAAGATGAGATAAAATAGGCATATTTCTAATTTTGGTGTCTATGGCATGAGGGACCGTTTGAAAAGAATAACAACCTTATATGGTTATACGTGGTTGCCAACATGTGACCGATAAATAGGCTATGCACTTCGTCAGCGATACGTTAGTTACAAAAAAAAAAAAAAAGGTCTGCTGAGTTGAGGACTTTGTACTTACGCAGTTGGTACTTCCTCTCTGCTCTGTAAACCTCGCTGATGTACATGTGAACATATATCTTATTTTTTTCATACGTTTAGAATTGTTTGTATTTTGTTTAGAATTCGTATATAAGACTATAAGTACTATTAAACCAGACATCTAAACGTCAGATAAAATTAATAGCGCAACTCAAATAAACTTTTAATATCTAATTAAGACAGTAAAATATCTAAATTCACTACAAAAGGATTATGCAACAGAAAGAAAATTAAGTCACTTGTTTAAACACAGCAAAAATAAATTATGAGTATGTAATATGAGATTTTTAAAGATATAGTTCACCAACTTAGCAATCGTTTAGTAAGATGGACAGTGAAGAGATGAGAAGTTAAGTTTTTGAAAAGTGTGAGGTTTATGTGATATAATGGATGTAAAGTAAAAATAAATAAAGTAGTTGTATGATAATATAATTGAAATATAAAAGTAAAAATGAAAAATTGAATAATTGGTTAGTTAAGGTGTCAAATTATTATTAAAAGGCACCTTAAAATCCTTGATGACAAGTTTACCGTGGAATGATTAACATTAAAAAATCAGTTAGATTTATTTTATTAAGATATTATTTCAAGAAATTTCTCACAACCTACGTGGCTAGAACATTGCGGGAGATCACGGGCTTCAAGTAAGAAATTTTTTTTGCCACTATCTATAATGATTCCCAAAAATCAATTGTTGTTGAGGTAACAATATTTTATATTTTAATTTCATCATAAAAAGCTAGACGAATATATACAAAATCCAATTACGTACTAATTATATGGTGAATTAAAAATTTATTAAGATAATGGTCCTTTTTTTGGAAAACAAGATCATGGTACTTTAATATATCTTCACAAGGGTCTTCGAAGGTAATTCTCCCGAAGATGGCATATCTACCGGGAAAATAAGAGTATTAGTGGGGCAGACATGCACGTGAATACTACCTTCGTGGGACGCATCTCTACTTGCCTGTAATATCCCGGTACATTAATTTGTATACCAATTTACGTAACAAATGCTACAGCCTCTTCTAATAAATTCTATAGCAATCGAATTCCACCAAAGGATCGGGTGGGGCCCACGCGAACAAACACGAACTTTCGCACGTGTGAAAGGTGGAAGCAAGCGCAGGAGAAAGTTCCCAAGTCACATGCAAGGCAGGGATAGCCCGTCGGATAGGGTACCGAGAAAGTCACATGCAAGTCGGTGTGCGGGGCGTAGAATCCACCATGCCGAACGTCACGCGTGGCGAATGTCCGTCTTCTCCGAAACAGTGGTGGAGCATTGCTTACGTGTGCCACGCCGCCGCGTGTCTTTCAGGTTGGCGGGGCCCACCGGGTACAGATGAGATGGCGATTCTTGGGGTCGGCCTAAGCTAACGGTCGATTTGACAGAATCCAAAGGTAGAAGTGTAGGTTTGGACGTAATTGGCAAGCGTGAAACACCTTTTCTACTCTGGCGGACTCCAGAAGATCAGACACGGGCAGGATCAAGAAATTGAAAAATGTGACGCCGCTGCTGCTTCGGCTCAGTGATAACACCAATGCCCGACTATTGATGAGCGACTGTTACAAATCTCCTCTCACGCAAGAGAGTTTTTACCAATGGGGGGTTTACAGTTTCTCCGTAGGGAGTTCTAAAAAGCTTCCTCTGTGCGGGGGTTTAGTGGAAAATTTTCCTTCCATAGCGTAGGAGTGTGAATTTGCTCTATTATAATATTAAGTTGTCATGATGTATAATATATAAAAATATTAAAAAAAGAAATTAAAATGGGACCAAGGCATTTCATACCATAGAATAATTAGTTGTGACTTAAGACGCTTTATACTCTAATTACCTCTTCTTTTTTAGTTGTACTTTCCTTAAAAAATGAAGCTTCATTTGGTTGGTTGGTGATCATTATGATTTTAATTTTTAAAACAAATTAAAAACTTAATTAAGATATTAAATGGATTTATTAAATTTGAATAAAATACAAGAGAAAGTAGATGCGATGAAGCGAAAATGACCATCTGCCATACAAAGAAATAATGTCAATTATGAAATTAATAAGGTTAAATAAATTCGAGGCAATAACCGAAAATAAGTAACGATACAAATGAAAAAAATTATTTTGATAACTAAATAAAGTCTTTAAAATGAAACTAAAGTAAATATATTTTAATTGTATTAAGTCTATACCACAACAGCCACCTGAGCATAGGTGTGCACTGTCATGCCCCTACTTAGGTTCAAATTATAGTCTCTTAGTATGAGAGCAATAATCCCGTGCATTGAGAAGCTTTAGTCTCTTCCTTAAGATATCATAAAGTATGATTCCAATAATGAAACAATAAAAAAAATCTATACCCAATAAAGTGGTACTGATTCCATAATGCATAATTTTTTTTTTATCATGCATTAAACTAGGCCATTCACATGCTAGTCCCCTATTGTGCCGTGACCAATGCATTTAAAGTGTAAAATTGTTATGAACTTTACAACTCATTTATACTTTTACTATTTGAAAATTGATAGTGTAAAATTTTTGTTGTTGTTTATATTTAAAAATATTTTTGATTAATCATAATCATAATTGGTCACAAAGACTTTATCTTATAATTTTAATAACTACAAATTTTCTAAGATATAGTTTTTCAAATAGACCCTAATTCCACCATTGTTCATGGTTTAGTTTTTAAGGCCTTTAGGAAATTGTTTATGTGAATTGTAGTGGGTGGCCTTATTGAAAGCCACAAGTTGAATTTGTACCATATGAAAATGTGTACGGAAATGATTTTAGTAAAAAAGTGAACAAGGTCCAAATTTCATCATGTAACAATCATTAAAGTGTACAAAAGTGATATAAAAGCTGTAAAAATGCCAACAAAATATAAAATGGTGTCAGCAAGATATAATTATATACAAGATGCAATCACTTCTAAAGCAATTAAAAGTAAAAATTGTAAAAGTTCTGTTTTATAAAAATAAGAAATGATGGATAGAAATTTTCAAAGTGATGAGAGCAATAGGAAAAAAAAAAAAAAGTGAGCTTTTATGCAATTGAGTCTGGCAAAAGCTTAAGCAGAACGTATATGCTCCAAAAAAATAACTCTGGAGCACATGCGCATTAAGCATCAAATTCAGAATCATAACCAATAACTATAAGCCAATGGTCAGAAAGTAAACAAGGACGCTTCATGGCATATATTTCAATTTTTTTTTTTTTTTTTCCTTTTGCTTTTTTCTTTCTTTACTTGCAAGGAGAGGGAAAAGAAAGGATCGAGGACGTTTGTTTGGGATATTTTGCTTGGCTTGCATTCTACTGTCAATTCAACTATATATTCGAGTATATCTTTCCTTGAGAATCGGATCCCACCGTTTCAGATTGGAATTGTATTTTCCTTTTAAATCAGAATTACTTTTAATTTGATTATTCATTTATTATTTAAACTAATGAAAACTTATGGAGATAAAGGGGAAAATGATGTTTGCCAAATAAGAAATAGTTTCACGAAGATGAAAATAGATAGAAGATAATAATTATAAGAAGAGGTGTGATGTTAGGTCGGCCGTAGTTGGGCCTCAAACTATGTCCGGGCATTTAACATATATTTTCATTTAACATAAACAGATTGGAATTGTTTTTTTTTTTTTTTTTTTTTTTTTGTCTAGGCCTCAAAATGATGTTCATTTTGGTAGATTTAATCTAAATCCAAGTTTTACCACTTTTGATAAGTTTAAATTTTTTTTATTTTAAAAAAATTACCACAATATTCTTGTGTTTAAAAATTAAAAACTATTTAAACATATCAAAAAATGATAAAACTTGAATTATAAACTAAATACACCTAAATTAACAGATTTATAAAAAACTAAAAAAATGATTAGTGACCAGCCTAAGTGGCTGCATGTGATCTTCTCTCTTTTCAAAAAAGATAAATTTATTATAAATGGTATATCTCAAATTAATTGTTGGAAAATAATATTTTCCTAAAATCAAAAATTTATTTCAAACTTTGTGAGATAACCAGCTTTCATGCATATAACTTTTGTTGCATTTATTTAGTAGAATATATATATGATAATGTTTACATATATTTTTCTAAACCATTTATAATAGGAGCTTGATTATATACATCATGATGTATTTTAGATTAAAATATAACATTCATCTATTTATACAATTAATTATATTTTGTTGATTTTTCTTTATAAGCATGTTTATCTAAGTATATTCAATTTATGTGCAAAGTTTTTTTAATTTACAATACTTTTACGCATTTATTTTTTATTTTTTAAAAATCAAAATATTCAGGCGTAAAAAATGACTTAAATGCCCTTGAAGTTGATATTTTTTAAACAATCAAAGAAAAATATATAAAAGTATTTTAAAATGAAAAAAATTTGTACATAGATTGAATACATTTAGAAAAATATATTTATGAAGAAAAATTAAAAGTATAATTAATTATAAAAATAAAGTAATGTCTAAAATACAACATGATGTATATAATCATGATCCTTTATATTTAATAATATACCCTATCTGTATTTATTTATGATGATAAAAGTAATGTATTTTATTAAAAACTTGTATTTTAATATATTTATTTTCAAATTTTGATAGTTACATATTCACTTTTAAAAAAGAAAATACAATTTTTTACAGATGATTTCCCTATAAAACCTAATTTTGTCATAATAAATAAATACCTATTAATGAATATTATAAATGGTTTAGATATATTTTTTAAAAATGTTTGAGTGCATTAGATCGCGCTCCAGTAAAATATCCTCTATCACGACTCTCTTTAGTCTAGATTTTAAAATTTTTGTAAAAGGTAAATTGTTTAAATTTTATTTTGTGCAGAAAATATGATCCCCCACTGCTCATGGCCCACGACAGCGTAGCGTGGGCGAGAGACTCAGACAGCGAAATGAATGCAGTGTCGGGGCTTATGTATGTAATGCCATCAATGGCAACTGCGAATGATAAGGAGCCTTCGACTCTTTATTTTTGTGTCCACCCTTTTTATACCATAGACGTGTCCACTAAGCTGGAGATTGATCTGAACCTCACAATATTTTGTTTGTCTTCGACCTTAGGACATTAGTTTGCCGGGGTCCTGTGGTATGCACTCAGGTTCATGGAGGCACTCAGGTTCAAGGAGGCTTAATACACTTGGGTATATACATTCATTTTTTTCTAAATTTTTTTTTAAAACTGTTAATCTAAATGTATTTAACATGTGTATTAATTTTTATCATTTTTGGAGATTTTTCGGATTAAATCTTCAAAAATGATAAAAATTGATATACATATTAAATATACTTAGAATAATGATTTCATGAAAAAAAAATTCAAAAAGATTTAAAAACAGGTGAAATTGCGCTCGGGCGAATAAGACTAAGATCCTCAGTTTGCTTGCCACAAATACTAGTGAATAACTCACAGAGTGATATCTCATTTGCTAGACGTGTGTGAGAAACGATAAAACATTTTAATGAAAAGTTTTTGATATAAAAGCTTTTAAATTAGTAGAAAATAATATAATATAAAGAGAATAAAGTTAAAATAGATAGATTAATGATATAGATAGTTGTGTAGAAATGATTGAAAATTAAACTAGTTGTACAGAAAGAAGTAAAAATAATTAAAATTAGGATAATCATGGAAATTGAAAAAAAAAATTATTATAAACAAACATATCTTTAAAGGGGCAACAACATCTCATGCATTGAAATATTTGCTACTGTAGTTAGGCTGACTTTTGATTCAAGAAAATTTAATCCGCTCATTTCTTTGAATATGATTTATTTTATAATGATATTAGAAATTATTTCAATTATCAAAGTCTTAGAAGGAATATATCTAATCATGCATTAATGTTGGAAAATACTTATATTCATTCCTATTGTTTTAATGTTATAATAATTTATAAAATTATTTGTTTATATAGTAATGATATTTTAAAATATTTAGTTAAACCTTCTTCTGTAATGATAGGCTATAAGTTAGACATTACTAAAATTCGAGTTTGTCTGAAGGCTAATCATAACCTTATTTATAAAACTTAAATACTAGCTCTATTTATAAAATTTAAATCCTAACTATATTTGTCAAATAGGTTCAATTGAGTTTAGGTTGAAATTGAAGTTGATAATTTTTTATGATTTAAGACTGACAAGTTTAAAATTTTATATGAATAAAAACAAATCACATAAACAACAATTATCATACATGGTCCAACTACATTTTTCTAGAAAAATATAATATATTTTCGTAAGAAAATTTAACCTTTCAAAGTAAGATAAAGTAAGAAATTTAATAAATTTACAAGTAAATAATATGATTATAAAGATAGATATAAATGAAAATAATATAATCTATCTCCAATATAATTACAACATGATAACCATGTATTCAAACATAAATATAAATAATATAAAATACATAAATATGAAAAATATTGTTTAGATATTATTATATTAAATATAAAAATGAAAATTAACTAAGTCCAAGTTTCCCAAGTTGGGATTTGAATAATCAAGTTTCTCAAATTCAATAATTTCATTCCAAACTCAACCCAACCTGAATTGCACTATAAATATCACATCCTTTCCTTTGGTTAAACACATAATTAGAGAAATAAGATATAGAGCCATGATTATATATGATGAGTTGTACATAGGCTCTCTATAAAATATTTATTTTTATTTTTTGATTTTTCTTTATAAACATATTTTTATAAGTTTTTTTAATCCACGTATTAAGTTTCACCATTTCATAATATTTTTACATATTTATTTTTAATTTTTAAAAATTAAGTTTTTAAAGGGGTAAAATTGATTGATATACCCCCGAAATTGATTATTTTTAAAAATAAAAAATAAAAATATACAATTATGGTAAAATGGTAAAACTTGATATATTGGTTAAATACATTTTTGAAAACACATGCATGAAAATTTGAAACAAATAACACATAAAAAATAAAAAATAAATATTGCATACAAGCCAATATATAACTTAGTCATATATAAAGGTGGAGTCATGATACTATACAATATATTGTATATTAGCTTATGGTACAATATTCAATTTTTCATTTTATTTTTACTTTTTTATTTTTCTTCATAAATATATTTTATTAAGTGTATTTAATTCATGTACCAAGTTTTGTCATTGTATAATATTTTTACATATTTATTTTTTATTTAAATATGTAAAAGTATTATAAAATAACAAAACTTAGTACACGAATTAAATACACTTAAGAAAATATGTTTATGAAGAAAAATTAAAATAAAATAAAATTAAAATTAAAATTAAAATTTAAATATTGTATGATAAGCTAATATACGATATATTGTATAGTATGATCTCGTAAACATGGCTCTAACATATATATTAATTGGCAGGAAGCTTCTTGTATTTTTTAAAGTTTCACAGAGGTAGAATTCTTAAATGTGCTTCATTCCCACATGGAAACAGCATATCGATCCACATATTCTCCGTTTTCAACTTTTCTCCCAGTTCTTTCTTGCTTGTTTATTAGAGAACAACTTCCAGTCTCTCTAATATTTTATTAGATTGAGTATGACATTCATCCTGCACCCATGCTTTGGAACCACGTGAAACCTTCTCTTCTCTGTCTCGTTCGGAATTATTTATTCCAACTCCTCTGCAAATACCCCACCAAAGGAACTAAGGAAGAAAATAAATAGATAAATAAAACATCACATGAGTTGGGTTCTATTAATTTGGAAAGCACATGTGAATTAAAAAGAAATCATGTAAAATTAATTCAACATATATCGAGTATATCGGTAAAACACTTTGAAGAAAAAATATTGAAAAAGATAAGTGGAAATTTTTTTTTTTTTGAAAATAATGGAAATTAATTTTTAGCAATAGTTGAAGTATCACTTTCAGTAGTGGACATTGAAATGCATTTCGAAATTAGTAGGGTGTCAATATAATATTCAGAATTTGAGGGGCACCATGTGAATCCTCGCTATAATCAAAATTCAGAATTCAAAAGAATATGGCCAAAATAGGTATATTTCAAATATATTTTTAATGTTATTACATTCAAACCAACTTTGGAGACGCAACACATCACACACACTGGTGTCCACCACGTTGACAAACGCGACGTTTTTTTATTGGCAATGGACTCCACTTTTATATATAGTTGCCAAGATGGAAAGAAAAAGGCTTTTTTAAATTTATTTAATGGGGCATTTATTGAATAACACTGGACAATGTGTTATTACTTAGCTAAATAAAAACTATTTTGTTTTTTTTTTCCACTTTTACGTGGGCTTAAAAGTCTTTGATTCACATATCAAAATTTACTTTTTTTCATATATTTTTATAATTTTATGAGAATAAAAAAATTGTACCATTTTTATGTGCAAGAGAGTGAGAAAGGTGAAAACTAATTAAAAATATATCAAAAAATGAAAATAAAATAAAAGAAAATTATAAAATACACAGAGTTGTTAGCAACCCATTGTACAAGATCATTGTCTTTATTTTCATTTATGTTTTTAGTTTATGTATATTTAGTATTAATTAAGGTTGTGCTTGAAAAATAATAAATTTTTTTGTTGAAAAGTTTTTAGTATAAAAGTTTTTTAACAAAAATTTTTGAAATAAAAAAATAATATGATATGATAAAAATAATGATGAGGAATAAAAAAAATGTAGTTAAAATAAATATGTTAGTTGTATAGAAAACTGTGTAAAATGATTAGAAAGTAAAGTAGTTTATATAATAAGATGCGAAGAAATAATTAAAAATAGGATAATTATAAAAAGTAAAAAGTTTTAAATTAAAAAATTTAAAATAACTTTTATTTTTAACAAAAACACCGTAAATAAATCAGCCCCTCCAAAAGTAATGTAGGATCAACGGAGATTGTTGAATACTTGAGTATACGGATGGTGGGACTGAATTACAGAAACAGCCCAACAACAAACGTCGCCGAACATTTATTATTGTTTGGCTAGTTTTCTGTACTAGGTATAATAGTTGGTGTAATTAAGTAGGTGTGACGGAGATACTTTATTTTAATTAAGACACTTCTGCAAATCAAATTTTAATCAAGAATCCATCCCTTTCAAACATAGAGATTATAAATATCTTTTCTAGGACCTTTTGATTATCTTAATTTTATCTATTTACATGATTAACTATAATTTTCCATCATCATCTATATATACTTTTTATCTGTATGTATAATTTGATTCCATCATCTGCTACTATCTCTTTCTAACCAAATTGTCCCATGATCTTTTATTTTGTGATAGTCAATATTACAACTATGTTTAATAACTATATTTTATATTATTAGTACCCCTCATATTAGTATTTATTGTTCCTTGTTATAAAAAATCTAGTTGACATCAATATGCATGAATTTCAAATAAACAGATTTTTTTTTAAAATATACTTTCTATCATATATATATATATATATGTTGACCACTTATTGGCCAAAAATTTGAATAAATTAGTTAGAATGACTGATAGTATTCTAAGAAAAAAGACGTTATAAAGTATAGTTATAAGATGAAGAAGAATAAAGCCAGCCCTGTTTTGTGCGAATGACAAATGCAAAGTCCCGTAGTGGGATTGTCTAAGTTCAATCCTAACTGATGCATGCTTGAGCTGTTTCTTTATATTATAGGCAGAGATAAGCGTCTCTGTATTCTTTGTATGGGAGTTATCTCTTCCACCCATAGGCTTTAATAGAAGTTTAATATACTATATGGTATGCTTTATGTATATGTAACTTAATAAAAAAAAATTAAAGAATAAGAATACATGTTGGCCACCTCAAAATTGGAGAGAATAAGTGAAACAGATGATTTTAAATTCGTCAGAAGGGGTGATGCCACTTAGGTAGAATAATATATATATATATATGTGGTATTTGCCTAAAACTAAAAAAAGAAAATAGAAAGCGAGTGTTAAATGGCCGCCAGATCAAGCAAAACCCAAAAATGGGAACGCGCTCTAGAATTTTCCTCCACATTCATAACTTATCTACCAAGAAACCCACTCATATTTTATAAAATTTCTATTGACCGTATAATTTTTTAAAGAGTTTATTTGTAATTTGATAAAATTTTTAAAGAGAAAATTTTGGTATAAAATTTTTTGAAGTGAGAAAAAGATGTGATATACTAAAATAATAATGAGAAATAAAAAGAATAAAATTAAAATACATAGAGTAGTTATGAAAAAATGATGGAAAATAGAATAGTTATATAGAAAATATGTATAAATAATTATAAAGAACGAAAATTTTTAAAGGCATGTTTGGTTACTTATAAACTTTTAAAATTAAAATTTTTTAATATAAAACTTTTCACTCTCCACAATTACTGTATTTTTAATTATTTTTTACATTTTCTTAAATAATTGCTCTACCTTCGATAATTTCTACACCTCGAACCTTATTCTCTTTATTTTAAATTATTATTCTTATTATATTACATCATTTTTCTTATATTAAAAAAATTTACACTAAAAATTTATTACTTCTAAGTACATTCTAATAAAAAAATTTTAAATAGAAAAGCTTTTATGATTGTCCAACC
>JAXCLR010000092.1:5099569-5122276 GCA_035584095.1 Annona squamosa | reverse complement strand
TTGTGTAGAAATGATTGAAAAGTAGGATAGTTGTATAGGAAAATGTGAAAAAATTATTAAAAAATATGATAATTATATAGATTGAAAAGTTTTAAATTGAAAACTTTTGAAGTGACATGTTTTTTTTTTCCCAAACACACCCTACATGGATTTCACAGTCGTATAGACACGGCATTATGCGCTCTCATGGATGCCTTTGCTTTCTCGCTTCCATTTTTTTTTTTTTTTTCAAAAACTTTTGGGTGACTGCCTGGCAATTTATTGCCCTCTTTTACCGCTGTTGAATTTAATGTGCTTGCCAACTTTGGTCACGTTCACCAAAGCTGCATGAAATAGGAAGAAATGATTGCAGCGAATAATTAATAGGGAGAATTAATGATGGAAAAAGGCCATGATAATGAAACTCCAATTCCAAGTATAAAAAGTAATGGTTATTCTCGGAACGGTTTCGTAACATGTAAACGGTGAGAGCGTAAATTAAGCTGGAATGTGCATTGTAGTTGTAGGAAAAAATTACGAAAAAATAATTAAAATATAAAAATAAAATTAAAAATTTGAGGTGCTAGGTAATTATTGTTGTTTGTTTTTGGCGTTTCCCTTATTCACATTTCCCGCTTGACTTATCAAACGCTCTTGATTTCTTAAATTAATCTCTTTAAAGTTTAACGGCTGACATTTATACCAACTCATGTGTAATTATATTTGGAGCTAAAAACCATAAGTAATTAAACAAGTTTCCGAAAACACGTTAGAGGGTATTCCAAACTACAAGACAGGACATTATGAGAATTTATATGTCTAAAAGGTCCATTTGGAAACTACTACAAAAGTCAGAAAATAGGAAATATGAAAAGCATAAGAAAGATTTGGTTGAGAAGAAAAACAGGTAGAATTTTGTAAGAAAATTGATAGAATATCTCAAGGGCTAGATTGCAAGATGAATGTTTGAGATTATTGTTATACAAACATAACAATAAAAAAAAAGAAAATAGATAAACTTTATGAATGAGAAAAATAAGTTAATAAGTAAAGCACCTAATGGAAAAAAATTATTAAAGTTATATTTATCAAACTAAGTAGGGCATGTTTTTCGATTATAACTTTTTAATCTCTACAATTATCATTTTTTTAAATCATTTTTCATGTTTTTCTATGCAACTATTATATTTTTCAATTATTTCTATATAATTAACTATACAAAAAATTTATTTATTTTAACTTCCTTTTTTTTACTCCTCTTTATTATCCTAATTATATTATATTATTTTCTATTAACTCAAAAAAATTTTACATAAAAAAATTTATCACGTACCAAACATGCCCTAATTAAATTCCTTCTAAACAATAGTAAACACGTATTTAGTTGTCGAAATTTTCACCGGTGAGAAAAATTAACTTTCAAGTTCAACCAACCCCAGATTTTTTAAATATATTCTCCAACCGCGAGGCAAAAAATATACATACTCCCTTGGTGTACGGCCAAAGAAGTTCCCTAGACAAGGACAGCTCAACGATGGCGGCTCGCAACTCGGAAGTCGGACTCGGACTTGGAAATGTACGCGCCAGCGCGACAGAATTTCTCCTCCCTCCTCCGCCTCCGCTCTGACACGGAACAAAATACCGGTATTACTATTGTCCGTTCCCGTGCTCCTGCAAAACAGGGAAAAGCGGAGTGGCGGAGATGGTAATAATGCTGAAAAGGAGAGGCAGTGAGCAGCGGCGGAAGGGCAGTTTGGGAAAAGTAGTTGGAAGGAACTGCCTCCCACACCACGTCTGGCTGGTAATGTATGCAGTGACGGGCAAGGAAAATGATAGTGCTCTGCTGTGGTTGTTGTTGTTCCAGCAGTTACTACTTCCCACTCCCTCTTTCTACTGCTGCTCTACAACCCCCTCCCCTCCTCCTCCTCCTCCTCCTCCCCCTCCTCTTCCTCCCTCCCACTCCTTTTCAGATCCTCCTTCTCCTCTACTCCTCCCTTTTCCATAACTACCCCTCCCTCTGTCTCTCCTTCGTTCTCCTCTTTCTCTCTTCTCCATTTCCTTTTTTTTTCTCTCTCGCCTGCAATGAGAGTCAGAATGCTCTTCTTCTAACAGCCTAGCCTCGTCGGATTTCTCTCTGTTCTGCGCTTCCTTCTCTGTTTGTTGTTGCTTCTGTTTCTGCTGGTGGTGGTGGGTTTGAGAGCTGTTTTAGCGATGGATGCTTCGGAGGATTGCTGCGTGAAGGTCGCCGTCCACGTGCGGCCGCTTATCGGCGATGAGCGCCTGCAGGGATGCAAGGATTGCGTGACGGTGATGCCGGGAAAGAAGCCGCAGGCAATTCCTCTCTCCCATTGTAGCAGTCACACACGCACGCGCTCATGCATTCTTTCTTTCTGTTGATTTCGGCTTGAATTCTCGACGTTTTGGTTTTGGTTATACTGTTTGCGGGAGGGATTTGCCAGATTTTTGCGTTTTTTTGCTCTGTTTTCCGGGGAGTATAGATAGACGCCTGTTTTCTGAGTGATTTGGAGATCTAGGACGGGAAGCGGCTTTCCTTGTTTTTCTTCTTTCTCTCGTTCACTGGAAGTTTATTCCTTTTTCGGTTCCTCGTTTGGGAGAAAAAAGAAGCTTCTGAATTGCATGTTTTGAGAAACGACGGCAGGGAGTTGCTGCTATCCATGCTTGGCTTTTTAATTGAAATTTCTCGAATTATGTGCTTAAATTATAAAAAAACAAATTTTCTGCGTGTATTTGTTGTGATTGTGGTGCTACATTTCAGCCTTTAGTGAAATGTCATTGCCTTTTGTAATTTTCCAATGTTGGTATTTTGGGCGTGGGGTTCCGTTGGGAGGCGTCATTTGTTTCTCGGCATTCACTTGTTTGCTTTTTGAGAAGAAAGCTGTGTATATCGGACTCGCGGACCATCTCGGAGATGATACATACATAATTTTTGTCCGATCTTTATTTTTACGAATGAATTTTTTGTATCTATCTGAGTATATCCAAAATTTATACGCATATCAGTCATTATATTAGTAATTTACGTAAATTTCTTTTTGGTTTTCACTTTTCTTTTCTTTTCTTTATTAGAGGAACAGATGGTTGCATTTACTTCATGCAGTAGGAGCATAGACTCGTCCACAGTTTTCTATTGTCCCTTTTTCTTCCTCCCTATCATTTGCTGCCAATTAGGAAGGTGATCCATCGAAAAATTAGGATGGTGTCCCTCAAATTGATATTCTTGTTATGTAAGAAAGAAAATGTTGAACCGTTATTCCAAAATCCAAATGCGGTTACATGCTAAACTCAAGCACAAATTTTCTTTTTTCGTTGATTGTTGTTGGCCTGTTATGATCTGTTTTTGGATGAATAATTTTCTTTGAAAGAGAGGAATACTGAAGTGGTTTCTTCGGAGAACGATTTTTAATCACCACCAACCCTCCAAATTACTGGCCGTGCTAGCTGCCTATCGTGTCAAAATCTATGTGGACTATCACCGTTTATACATCAAAGAAATCAACATAGAGATGCTTCAGCTGAAAGAATCTGAATCACGAGTTACCTTTTTATTCCAAAAGCTTATTCTCATATTGGAAGTATTTTCCGGGAATTTTATCTAAGTTAATAATAAAAAATTTTATTTTGTGGATTCAAAATGAACTGAACTTCTCTCATCTTTGATCTTGAGGCACTTCGGAGCTTGAGTTCTGAAGCTAATGCATCTGCATTGCTGGAATTTTTATACCCTACATCCTGAAACAAGCCTAGTGTTCCAACTTCCAACAATCATATCAATGAATTCTTGCCTTCTCCTGTCTAATGCTATAGCTCCAGGTGCCTCTGCACATCTCTGTAGTAATATTATCTTAGGGGAGCCCATCTACTGCTTTCTTTCTCTGTTACCCCCTTCTGTGCTTCCATTTGTGAAGAATTTACTCGATTTAGGACTCACAATCTGTGTTGTTTTCTACAAGGCAAAATTTCTTTCCACACTGTTCGTGGAAATTACAGAACTTCATTTGCAATTGTAACTTGGCAATGATTTTATTTTTACGTGTATCTTGAAATTCTCATCAGATACCTGTGTAGTTTATCATTGTAAGATTGAGGTAATTTCCTTTTTTTTCTCTCCTGACAGCTCTGATGCATATCTAGTACTAATTTGCTGCTTCCAAATCTCCATCATATACCTTATGCTTATCTTTTCTCATGCACTTGCATTCCTAAATTTATTGAACATCAACTAATTGGAGAATCTGCACTCTGCAAATGATTTCTGTCTACATTTATCCAGTTTTGTGGTTCTGGAGTGTCTGTTGTGAGAAATTTCTTGTTTGGCTGTCTTTGCCTTTGAATTCTCTTAAAACAAAAGAAGCAAAACCTCATAATTTTGTGCAGTTGAAATTAAAACATCCCAAATTTGGATCATGTTCGCTGTTTGCAATCTGATTGCAAGTTATGAACTCTGACTGAATTTATTCATAGGCAGCTGGGTTCTGATTGGAAATTTGGAACTCTGACAGAATTTGTTCATTGTAATTGTGCTTGTTGCCTTCTAGGAGCTAACTGCGCAACCCTCTTGTTGTTCGTCTAGTGTTGCATTCGTGTAGCATGCATGTTAGTAGGTGAGTGATTTTGCCCCATTTTATTTGGAACAATGATGGTTGTTGGTGCTTTTTGGGAATAATTACAATAACTAAAATTCGATGAAAATTTCTTAACTCTAACAGAATTTATGCATTGTAATTGTCAGTTTTCCTCTGGGTGCTAAGCTCCTACTCCGCAACCATTTTGTTCTTTGTCTAGAATTGCATATATGTTGAACACATGTTAAAATCTTTTGAATTACTGAAGTACATATTTCAAGATAAACATATTTAAAAGATTCTTTGATCAAACTGTTGATTTGATCCCTTGTATTGTTATTCTGTCATCTGCTTCATGCTTTGAGAGAAGTTCATTTGTGACTATCTAGAAAGTGTATAAAGAGAAGCAATGTAAAAGATCTAAAAATGTACAACTAGATGAGGAGAAGATCATCAATTTTGCCTATGGTGCAGGTGCAAATTGGCACTCATTCCTTTACTTTTGATCATGTTTATGGAAGTTGTGGTTCTCCATCTTCTGCAATGTTCGAAGAATGTGTTGCCCCACTTGTTGATGGTCTGTTTCAAGGATATAATGCAACTGTTCTTGCATATGGTCAGGTAATCTTTTGGTTCCCTCCTTTAACCACATATTAAAATGAAAATGGAAATATCATGTCAGACATGATCCATGATTTTTCTCCCACCTCATGTGCTTTTTAGCTGTTTAATCTCACCAATTGTCTGCAGACTGGTTCAGGAAAGACATACACTATGGGAACAAGCTGCAGAGATGGTTATGAAACAGGACTTATACCCCTAGTCATGAATGCATTATTCAGCAAGATCGAAATCTTGAAGCATCAAGCTGAATTCCAGTTACATGTCTCATTCATTGAGGTGCTTTTCTTTATTTTTGTTACTTTTGGTTTTTAGTTGTCTTTTATTCCCACCAAACTTCCTGATGATTTATGAAGCTTCTAGTGTATTTATGGGCTAGTGGCTAGTAGCGTCACAAATTAGGGCAGATTTTATCGTTCCTTCTGTTATGCTGTTTATGGCTGTCAGCAGGCAACAGAAAGATGCTTTTGGACATAAGTGTTTAGTCAAGAGTTTGCACTCTGATCTAGAATGGAAGGTGCAATTTATGATATAGAAGAAAAAATGTATGAAGTGAAGTCTTTCTTGATATGCATCACATTTTCACTGTTATGCAAGTCAGCAAGCAAAATTTATAACTGCCTCGATGTAATCAATCAGCTATAGGCATCATTTGGTTACATCCAAGTGCATCTGTAGTGATTAAACATCTTTGTCCTGTACAGGATATTCTGAGAGGTGCTTATTCATGAGTTGGGGTTTGCTGAACCATTGTCTGCGCAATTGAACCACAGGCCTGATTGGGGAAAAAAAAATAAAAAATGGCACTTTCTGTTGTCTAGCTGAGACCATCAATTTTCAATTAACTGATTCCTTTCAATTTATTTATGTATCTGTAAAAGTTTATAGTAGGGTGTGCCTGAAAAGTAAGAAACGGAAAAAATGGATATGAAAATGCAAAAATGTTATAAATGGATAATATAAGCAACAAAATGAAACAGATAAAAGGGATAGGGGTGGTGATGAGCCATATAGGTTATAATGATGAATGAGTGTTTGCTAGGGGTGAGTAGGGACAGTAAATATTCTATTGGTCTATGATTTGCATTTCTTGCATTTATACACCCATTCCACCCTAGCCAAATGTACTATAGAATTTATCATTTCAATCAGTGGAGAAAACTTTCTGTTGGTTTTGTTACTTTCTTGTGATGCTTAATGTATCAGTGCTTTTATATGTGGCAGTCTTTTTATTGTGTACTATTGACAAATTATGCATTTTATTTGGCAGTCATTACTGTCTGTTTTTGTTTTATCTTTCTCTCTTTTAAATAGCAAAAGAATGACTAGAAGTTTTCCATGTGAAGATTTTGAAAGAAGAAGTTCGAGACTTGCTGGATCCTACAACTATGGGCAAAACAGAAATGTCCAATGGCCATGCTGGGAAAGTTACAGTTCCTGGGAAGCCACCAATACAAATCCGGGAGACATCCAATGGAGTTATAACACTTGCTGGATCCACTGAAGTTGATGTTCGCACACAAAAGGAAATGGCTGCCTGCCTTGAACAGGGTTCTCTTAGTCGTGCAACAGGAAGTACTAACATGAACAATCAATCAAGGTAAAAATCATAACATTTTTTATGGTCTCTTTTCTCTACCAGAATAACAATAAACAGTTACAATCTTTTAGCTCTGCAGTATAATGGCTTGGTAGTGCTAAAATCCTTTGTTGTGGTTTTGAACCATCTAAAGCTTTGGGATTTTTATGGCACCTCATATGGTCAATTCCTAGAATTTTACTTAATTGAGGAAAAAGTTGATTTTTTTTGTGAGTTTAAATGTTACTTGGAAAGTTTCTTCACAGAAATCTAGAGAAGCTTTTTCTTATGATTTTCTCAAATAAGTCTGTCAAAGAATTTGCAGAGTAGCCCATTGAAAGTCTATGCAAGATTTATTTCTTTGTCCAAGACTCTCTGGTGGATACTCCCTTTCAAAGTGCTTCTCATGTTTTTCTTAAAATTTTTCAAGGTGCTTCCTATCCTATGCATGTTTCTTATAATTAAAAGCATACTAGTTCTACTTTTTCTCATCCTTTTTCCTCCTAGTTTTCCCAATTTCCCTCAGTTTTTTTCTTTTTTTTTTTAATTTTTACATATGATTTTGTTTTGTCCCGTCTGGCAATTATCCATATCAACAGCCTTATTTCAGCTGTCTTATCTGCAATCCTGCAGTGGAAAATTCTTTTAGGGAAGAAGGTGACTAAAAAAGGAAAAGAATATTCAGTGTCCAACTTGCCCGTTAGCCATGAGATTAGCTAATTAATTAATAGGTTTAGTCCATGTGGTCATATTTAAATATATTTTTTCCCTGATTCTTTGTGCTAGAATGTGGGTAAATTTCTCTTGGCACTGTAGAGGAACAGATAAAATGATGGGATCCAACTTGGAGCTCTATTTTGGGTTACATCTTCATCATATGTTTAATGTTAGATTTTGCCTTTTTTTTTTTTAGTGATGTTTTTTGCCCGTATTTGATGTTTGTAATAGTCGATCGCATGCTATCTTCACCATCACATTGGAGCAGATGCGCAAAATGGACTCTGTTGCTCCTAGTGATGGCAGCACAGTTGAGGACATGAATGTTGACTATTTATGTGCGAAGCTCCACCTGGTAGATCTTGCTGGATCAGAGAGAGCAAAAAGGACAGGTTCAGATGGCCTTCGTTTTAAGGAAGGCAAGTCTTTTATCTTTCAGGCCAGAAGATAACTTTCAGAATTCCTATTGATAATTTAACAGAAGTGTCATAAATTCAGGAGTTCACATTAACAAGGGACTTTTGGCACTTGGTAATGTCATAAGCGCACTTGGAGATGAGAAGAAAAGGAAAGAAGGTGTTCATGTTCCTTATCGCGATAGCAAACTTACACGACTCCTGCAGGTAGAACTCTTTGTTGGTCCATCCTGGTTTTGACACTTCGTTTTTACAGCATTCTCTGCAAGGGGTATCCAGCTGCATGGCTTGGTTGATAGATGTAAAATATGCATTCTCTAGATTCAATCTAGCGAAGCTTTGCCATTATAAGTAAAAAATTCTAACTGTGGTGTAATGTTGAATCCAGTTTCTAAATGTTGCTTTGATGAAGAAATTGAAGCAATACGCCACATTTGACATGAGCATTAGGTGGTTCATCTGTGGGTAACAAGTGCTGTTGTATTGAAAATTTTGAGAAATACTGGTCCCTAGATAATGCAAAATCATTTGGGTGGACCATAAAGACCTCATTTGGCCATTTGATTTTGTCCTGGAATTTTAACTTGAAAAATAGGAACATTTTCTAGACATGATATGTTAAAGTGTGACTATTTGTGATTTGCTTTGGATGGTCATTTTTATGACCATTCAAACCACTGCGGACAGTAATTTGTATCTAAGTTTCTCTATGCATTGTTGGCAGGATTCACTAGGTGGAAATAGCAGAACCTTTATGATAGGTAATGTTCATGTTGTATGTTCTTGTAAATTGTCAACCAAACTGGTGTTTAAATAGTTAGATTGCCAATGAATCAACCATACTTTACAGTTGATGCTGCAGGACAACAGTAGAAGTGATGTTCATTAGCCACAAAACAGTAAGGTGGATCATAAAACATGGAACTATGTTTTTATGCTGAACAACCAAACTCAATGTTTGGGTGCCCCTAGTCCGCTTTTGGTACTCGATCTTGGTGTGGTGAATATATGTGATTCATATTAACCTCATAATATGACCAGAATTCTCTGTTTTGGGTTTTATGGTCCACTTGAATTAAGCTTATACAATGTTTTCTAGGCTTGGGGCCCCAAAGTAGAGGTAACAAAAGGCAAATGGCCTTCATGTATTAGACAATGCAATCTCATTTTGAGGGTGCCATTAAGCCCATAGATATATCAATTAAAAAGATGGTGGTGGAAACATTTCTACATTCAGTTCTTACTTCCAATGAAGCATGATTATATATACCATGATGTATTTTACGCTAAAAATACAACATTCATCTATTTTATTTTATTTTTTCTACGTAAATATGTTTTACTAATTGTATTGAATCTATACATCAAGTTTCACTATTTTATAATACTTTTACATTTTTTATTTTTTAAAAAATATCAATTTTAGGGGGCATTTAAGCCATTTTCCACCCCTCAAAAAATTTGATTTTTAAAAAATCAAAAATAAATATGTAAAAGTATTATAAAATAGCAAAACTTGATATATAGATTCAATACAATTAGTAAAACATACTTCGTAGAAAAAATAAAATAACATAGATGAATGTTGTATTTTAGCCTAAAATACATCATGGTGTATATAATCATACTCCACTTCCAATATGCTTTTACATTGAGCGCACTACTGTTGAGCTCATGCTTCATTCAAGTGTTAGCTTTAGACGTGATCCTTAAGAATTATTCTTCTAAATGGTTTTTATTCGTTAAACTTAGCAGTAATGATGCAAAATTCCATTTTTTAAAAGCAGAGCCAGATTTGCTTTCATGATGTATTTTTCGGTCTATTAATATCATACTTCTGACAGCCTGTATCAGCCCGGCAGATATCAATGCTGAAGAAACTCTGAACACTCTAAAATATGCCAATCGTGCTCGTAATATTCAGAACAAACCTATTGTAAGCTTCACTGATTGGATGCATTACATTTTACTTTCTTACTGATACTAGATATCTAACTACACTTTTCAAAAATTAACTTTTTATGGATTAATTTATGCTGCAGGTTAATAGGGACCCAGTATCAAATGAAATGCATCGTATGCGGCAACAACTTGAATATTTGCAGGCAGAGTTACTGTGTGCCCGTGGTGGGGCTTCCACTGATGAAGTACAGGTATCAACAATCCCCTATGGCTTTTGAACTCCCAATTTATTGAGTCTTCATATTTTAAGTTCCCGAAAGAGTTTGTGCCAAACTAAAGCATTTTTCTGTTGGTTGTATGCTGATTGTGCAGGTTCTTAAGGAAAGGATATCCTGGCTTGAGGCCACTAATGAAGAACTTTGCAGGGAACTTCATGAATACCATAGTAGATGTGGTCCGACTGAGCAGAACGGATCAGATACTCAGGTACCAGGCCCCCCACCACAACCTAGTAACTTGTTAGTCCCACAAGTTATGGAATCCTTTTACAGTTTTTCTGTACAGGTTGAATTCATATATTTCATGTAAGGTTTCTATACTGATCGGATAGATAACATTCATGAATGCTGATTTGAACTTAATGCTGATTTGAACTTTGTACCTTAGGAAGTTGGTCTCTGTGCTGTTAAATCAGAAGGCCTAAAGAGGAGCTTGCAGAATATGGACACCTCTGATTACCATATGGGTGGAACCGTCAATGGTATGGAAACTGTTAATTTCACAAAACCTTCATAGAATACCATCTAATCCTTGAAGCTTTCTCAAACTGTTGATATTTTATAATTTAGGACCAATAATTTCAAACCTCTGTTATCTTTGCTTATAATCATGCTAGTTTATTCCCATGTATAGAAGAATATTCACCCTTGATCCTGTTTTACTGTAAATGGAACTTTAATGCTATTTTCGCCAGGTCATAATTCCAAAGAAATTGATGAAGCAGCAGCAAAAGAGTGGGAGCATACAATATTGCAAAACGACATGGACAGGGAACTGAATGAGCTGAATAGACGCCTGGAGCAGAAAGAGGTACCACTTATATGTTTTACTAGTCAGAAATTCTTATACAAGTGTGCTTGGTTCATGCTTATGAAAATTATCCACAATTTCTTCTTTTTCTTTTTGAAAGGAAGGAATGGTTATTAACAATAAAATAACAGAGATGGTGGTGGGCACCAAAACTGAGACGCTTAAGGATCACCATAAAGGAATTTAGAAAGGTCTTGAAGATTTTTCCTTATGAAACTTGCCTCTTAGGTGAAGGTCTCAAAATGGCCTTCATTCAATGGGGAATCTAACACCTTAAGAAGGATATAACTACATTTGGAGCTCCACATTGTGAAAAAACAATAAGCTGGGTCCAGACTTGACTATTTTGAACCAAATGTGTTTCAGTTGTGCTCGTGTTATTGATAATATTGGAGGTTATGTCTGTATCTCCTCGGCAGAAATACATGATATAGTTTTCTCTGTTTTCATGTGTTTCCTTACTTCACCTAACTATGTTGTCAATTTCTGTTTCCTAATGTCACTGTTATCAACCTTGTAAACTCAATGAACTTTAACTGCATCCTGTAGATAGATGATTCACTAACTTGTATCTTATGGATTTAAAAGATGAACAAAAGGAAACTATATTATTGCTAACTCAGAACCATAATTTTTTTTCAGGTATGGTTTTTGAAGATATGCATGAATAGACTTCTGCCTCTTATTCAGTTTTGTAATCATCGCATGAGTGCAATAAACCTCGTAGTCTCCTCTTTGTAAAAGAAGGGATTGATGCTCATTAAACTTCCATCAAGTCATGAGCATACTGCTTCCATTCTAATGATGGGAAACTCTTAGTTGTGATTCTGACCCTAGATAGCTGCACTGGAAGCTTTTAGAAGTGTAATGATATTCAACCACATATCTTTGAACAATACTCCTAATTTTCATTCTGCTGGATATACTCCACTTATGCATTGAACCTTCTGACAGAAGAAACTAAAATTATGGATGCGATGGCTAAGCAGGACAAAAGTAGGAATACTCTCTCTAATGATTCTGGTGTTGTTTTGCTATCAATCTAGATTTTCATATTAGTATAGTTTTCAATGCTTCTTATAAATACAATTTTTTCTCACTTTGCTATACATGTTATGATGAATTCATATACTCCTCTTGGACATAGTTATGTGCATTGTATTGATCTTTCTTTTCCAAAGATTTTTGAAGTATAGCACATGCTTCATGCTATAAAATTTTCCCTTTTGCTATAAATTTCAACTTTCAACGTGTATTAACTGGGATATTTTTCCATTTTGCAGTCAGAAATGAAAATGTTTGAAGGATTTGACACTATTGCTTTGAAGCAGCATTTTGGTAAAAAGCTTATGGAGCTTGAGGATGAAAAAAGGATTGTGCAGGTTAACTACATCAGTTTATTTATTTTACTTTATTTTTTTTATTTATACTGTTATTTTCCTTTCAAAATCTGATTTTGACTGTTGAACTTGCAAACAAGTACAGCAAGAGAGGGACCGGTTACTGGCTGAAGTTGAGAACCTTGCCGCGTCTTCTGATGGGCAAACACAAAAGATGCAAGACATTCAGTTGCAAAAGTTAAAGACACTTGAAGCACAGGTTACTGATAGTTCTCCAGGATGTCCATAATTATGAGGTTATCCAGTTCAAGTAATGGCTAGAACTATTATGCATTTCAGATTTCGGACCTAAAGAAGAAACAGGAAAGCCAAGTTCAGCTTTTGAAGCAAAAACAAAGAAGTGATGAGGCAGCAAAACGGCTGCAGGAGGAAATACAATCTATCAAGGCGCAAAAGGTTATTTTTGGTTCATGTAATAGTTCTATAATATACCTATACAATTCAATTTTTGGTTATAGCAGCCTAAAAGATTTATGAAATTTCAGGTCCAATTGCAAAACAAGATAAAGCAAGAAGCAGAGCAATTCAGGCAATGGAAGGCTTCCCGAGAAAAGGAACTGTTGCAGGTAGTTTCCTTTATGCTTGAAAATTCATTAATGGGCACTCTTTTCTAATATCCAAATACATATTTTGGAAAGAACACTACAAGACATGGCTAGTTTAGTATTAGTTTATCTGATATTGGCAGAGACATTCTGCAGCAATGCCATTTGTTTATCAAGCGACAATTCCCTGGTTGATTTTCTCCCACCGTAGCCTCAATTTTCTTTTGGATTATAAAATTCAATTCTATTTCCAAGACAATTGCATAACATTGTTTTCAACAACATTTCCGGATGTGGAAGCGCAAAATCTTGTTATAGGAAAGAGGAACAATCGTCTGATTGCAAGCCCCATTTGGGGGGTACAATCCATCTCCAGAAAATAATTTCCTTTGCTTAAAAATCAACCTGGATAGACAATGCTTAGAAAGGCATTCATATTACAGTTCTCATTTAAGATTTGTGGCACCCAAAATTCCTTGGATGTAAAAATTGTTGATCACTTACGAAAAATTTTGGCAGCTACGGAAGGAGGGAAGGAGAAATGAGTATGAGCGACATAAACTGCAGGCACTAAATCAGCGACAAAAAATGGTATTATTATTGCATTTTTCTATCTTTTAAATTGCTTATTTTATTTCAAAGGAATGTTTTGGCAGATATATGTTTAGCGAGAAAGAAGCTGTAAACGATGTCAGCACATCTTGAGAGTTTTTCATCTTGTTCATTTTCTATGGATGTCAATTTTATCTTTGTTTTGTTCTGTATTATTTATGCTATGTTGTTGCAACTAGATGATCCCTGCTACATGTAGTCATTAGTTGCTTTCTTACACAATTACTTCTAACAATTCCTTAACTAGGCATAATAAAAATGACTATTATCAAGTTTTATCTCCTTTTGAAGAAGAAACATTGCATAATTTTAACACCGAAACCCCAATAATTGGAAAAAGGTTACACAGTCTTATTTCTTTTCCTGATAACAGGAAGAAGTTTTCAGAAGAAAGGTCAGATACGGCTGCGCCATAGTTTTTGGAACATCATATTCCATGATATATTGCACATCTGTGGTGCTTTCATAATCCATGAAAAAAGCAGTATACTGTATATATCATGATCAGCACCTGCTTTGAGAACCATGCCAGTTAAGTTGCTTAGGCTGTGTGATTGACTATTGCAATAGTGGACTGATTTTGATGTCCTTTCATGATTAGGGAGCCTTATTTCACGTCGCTGTCTCATAATTTTCTTGCCCCCAGTTCAGTAGAATGCTGAAATGGCTGTGCCATAGTTTTATGATAAAGCTGCTCTCTCTCTCTAATTATGATTTTTAATACTATACAAATAAGATACATCTTCTCTGCTACAGGTCCTTCAGAGAAAGACGGAAGAAGCTGCCATGGCAACAAAGAGATTGAAAGAGTTGCTGGAGGCTCGCAAGTCTTCAACCCGTGAGGTCTCCGGTGAGTATGGTTTGTAAAAACAACATCATGTAATGACCTTTTGCTAGGGCTGCTTTTTCACCACCTATTTTGCTGCTTACCTATGTTTTATCTGTTTTCAGTTTCTGCCAGTGGGAATTATCAGAATGGCCAGGTAGTTTAGTGTATAGCTTTTTCTCAATATTAATTCGGATGTTTCTCATGCAAATTAGATCTGTCTGCTGTATTGTTTCTTTTTAAGAGAAATAATCTAATTCATTGCTTGAACATTAGAGTAATGAAAAATCCTTGCAAAAGTGGCTGGACCATGAACTGGAGGTCATGGTGAATGTGCATGAGGTCCGCAATGAATATGAGAAACAAAGCCAAGTGTATGTACTCTTCTCACACTTCTACGTCATGTTTTTCTGGTTCATGTGATTTGACATAAGTAATCTATATCTTCAGACGGGCCGCATTAGCAGAAGAGCTAGCATCATTGATGCAAGGTGATGAATCAACCTGTAAGGGGCTTGTTTCCCCACAAGGCAAGAATGGAAGCACTAGGTACATCACTGTAACTGCCATTTCTATAGTTGCTGATGGCACTTTTCTCATTTGCTTTGCCTTTTACGTTTTGTTTATTCCTCTAGTTGGGATGAAAGTCTAAGATACCAATAATGATACTGTTTATTCTCATCTATCCTTTTCTAGAGCACCCAACTTGTCACCAGATGCCAAAATGGCAAGGATCACATCACTAGAAAATATGTTGAGCATATCTTCGAATACACTTGTGGCCATGGCATCGCAGCTTTCTGAAGCAGAAGAGCGGGAGCGTGCATTTACTGGGCGTGGAAGGTGGAATCAGTTGCGGTCAATGGCTGATGCGAAGAGCCTACTTCAGTACATGTTTAATGTTGCTGCAGAAGCGAGGTGCTCATCTGACTCAGTAGACTTACTTCTGTCACATTTCTTATATTTATGTGGCTTTGGATTTTCACTTAGCGATTTCTTTCTAAGCCATTGTTTAGGCTCAGGAACTGATTCTTTTGTTTACTTTTATTACCGTTTTTAACAAGAAACTAAAATCTGTTTTCATCCTCAGCTGTTTCTTCCTTATTTTGGAATAAATATAGTCTGCACTACTGAACATTAAAATATCCAACCCTCTTGTAAGATGGAAACAGAAATTGTTGGCAAAAAATGCCATTGGGAACTCCAAGATTCATGATTCTGAAACCCTTCAGTGTTTGTCAGATTTGAACGTTGATTGGGCTTCTTCCAATCTGTGAAATATTAAAAAATCCCTTAGGTCAGATGTTTGCTTTTAATGTATTTTGATTTTTATACCACCAACTGAATTCGTGTTTGGTAAATTTTGACACTCCATCTTCAGTCACTCCATACCTGAGACCAGATCTAGCAAACTGTTTGGATCATCTGACTGTTCGTTCACACTGTCAGTAATTTGAAGTTTGCCAATACTCATGATCTTCTGATAATTTGTGATTGCCCAAAAGTTGCCATATTGGTTTATTCTTTATCACTAAAAATAGCTAAAATAAGGCCAATTGTTTTACCCCTTCGTTCTCTTCCAAAAATCTGGAATAAGGATTCCAGGGCATATTGGTTGACTACCATGTCTTGTTAACAGGTGTCAGTCATGGGAAAAAGAAATGGAGATAAAGGAGCTTAAAGAACAAATGAATGACCTTGTTGGTCTGCTTAGACAGAGTGAGGCACGGCGGAAAGAAATTGAAAAGCAGCAAAAGCTGAGGGAAAAAGCTGTTGCAATTGCATTGGCGACATCAGCTTCAGTAAGAGCTTCCAACTTTATGGAACCTTTGGTTTAATTTAATAAGTTTCGTATTAACAGAAGCAAAGATGGATACACATTGTGTGCACTCATCGCATTGAAACTCAAACCCAAGTACATTCATTTGGAAAACATTTATCTTGGAAAAAGTAAATACAAATTGTTTTGAACTCCCATTGTGTTCCAAAGTTTTCATAATTGATATGTTGAATCCTTGAATCTGTTCCTTACTAATGCAAAACATATAACCAATTTCAATCCTGTTGTTGAAAGTATACTATTGAGTGCGCAGTAGTAATTATTACCATTAGTTTGTCGGGAGACTCTAGACCTCATATTAAAAATCAAAACAAGAAAAGGAAAAAATGTTGTTGATGGTAGGAAAGGGGAGGGAGGTGACACAAGAAAACATGAGAGAGAGGTGGTTATTTGTTACCATTTCTGTACTTTTATCCTTCTTTCAAAGACCTTTTGCCATTTTTCGTCCCCATTCAATTGTTGGCTGAAATAGGGTATGGGTATTACTGTCTTGTTATTCGGCCATTCTAGAGGGCATGACAGGAAGTCTGTTCACCTATGTCCTCATTGGTGGGGCTTTGAGGCATGGAAACAGCCTCTCTAAAATGGAGCTAAGACTGCATGTACCATTCCCTCCCCAATCCCACACTCATGGGGGACCTTGGAGATTGGTTCTGCTTTTTTTTTTTTTTCCTCAAATAATTTTTAAAACTTCTGTAGTCATTCCAAAGCTTGTAAAATAAACACTGTCACTATCAAATAAAGTTTTTTGGTTAGATGAGAAAGAAAAAAGGTTTTCCAGTCGTGATAGTTTCTTAATGGTTGAGTGCACATTTAGAACTTATAAACTGTCAGATTTTGAGTTTTTCTCATATTTGGTAACACTGCTCAGGGGAATTCACACGGCTCATTGAAACACTCTGCTGATGATAGTGGTGAGCCATTGTCTCCAATGCCTGTACCAGCACAGAAGCAACTAAAGTATACAGCAGGCATTGCAAATGGTTCAGTTAGGGGGTCTGCAGTGTTCCCTAATCCAACAAGAAAGGTATATTCCTCTGCTATCATGTCACGCCCTGGCCAACAGCCCGCATGGTTTTGTCCTTTTGGAATCATCCCAAAAGACGCATTGACCATTCAACCAGAACCTAACCAATGTGGGATATTACATCCACCCCCTTGGGGCTCCAACGTCCCTGGCCAAAAGTCTCAGGTATTGTCCGCTTTGGGCCTTGCTGCCGCATGGTTTTGTCCTTTTAGGGTCACCTCAAAAGGCGCCTCTTTTATTCAACCAGAACCTCCACTTATAGCCCAAGTTCTCTCCTTCATCCTAACCGACGTAGGATATTACATATCATATCATGTTTGCTATTCTTGTTTCCTTATGAGAAGATGTTACTTTTCCTGTTTTCAACTGACTAACCACAGGAAAATATTGGGTTTTGAGTGTAGATGATACCTATTGATCAATTGCCAATTGGAAAGAAGCTGGCTGTCGTTGGACAGGCAGGGAAGCTCTGGAGATGGAAGAGGAGCCATCATCAATGGCTCCTGCAATTCAAGTGGAAGTGGCAGAAACCATGGAGACTATCAGAATGGATCAGGCACAGCGACGAGACAGTCATGAAAGCAAGGCCAAGGCAACGTCCACAGGTTATGTCAGTAATGATGTGATCTCTACAGAGCCTGCAGAAATTCAGCTTTAACTCCACATGACACTACTCTTGGTACTGGAAAACACAAATAACAGAGTACAAGTAATGCAAACAAGGTCGCTTGTTTTCTTTTGAGCTTCTACATGCCACAAATATGCATGCATTTGCACTGCACATGGATGATTACTGATTACATATTTTGAGGAGATAAACATGTTGATGAGTAGCAAATGGTGCATGTCTTTGGCCATTGAAGACATGATGATTTGTGCCAGCATTTCAAAAGTGTGGGGGCCTATAGCTTGCAAAAATGGGGTGGGCAGCCATGTGGATTTGTACCTGAAATAAATGGACACTATATCATTCCATGAGCGGGACTTCCTGAATTCGAACTGTTGGCATACTACTTGCTCAGCATCTCTGCAGCATGTTCTCTTGCAGGCTCATCTGATGATTGAACTGAATATCATGGCTGTTTCTATTGCTAGCACCTAGGGACAGCTTAGATTTCCTACTTTGTGATTTGTTGGATTCTGTGGCATGATCCTTCATGCATGCTCAATGATCTCCATTTCTAATCTCATACAAAATTTCCCGGTGCTATTTCTGCACAGAGAAGCAAAGACACTTATATTTTGTTTTTTGTGGATACAGACATGTTGATAATGACTCATCAGGCGTATTTTTCTGTCGGCTGAGATTCACAGATGTGGAGTTGGGTAAGTTCACTTTTGTGTATTTGGCTTGACTGGTGATCCCATTGGCAGCATATTGTAAAGAGATGTTCATGCTGCCAATGGATTTCACTGCATTAGGTCTTCGGAAATGGCTTAGGATGGTTCTGGATCCAAAATGAGATACAGAGGTGTGAGAAGTATTTTATTGTTTTTAATTAGTTTCTTTGATATAAATATATATATTTTTTCAACAAAAGTACAGAGAAAGAGGACATAGCCAGGTGTGTTTTGTTTTGTCATTTATACTTTGCCAAAGGTCCGCTGTAATTGCTTTGTTATTTGTAAGACTTGGTTAATGTCAGTTGTATTGTTTCAATTCTTGATTTACCTTCCAAAGAATAATAATTTTAGCGATGGAGCATTCTTGTATATGGAGAATTCATCCAATTTTTTCACTCCTAAGCTAATTCCTTTCTTGTATAATGTTTAAAAATTTTTAGTCACAGCTTGAGAAAACATGTATATCTTTTATTCTCAGTGGAGTCTTTTGTGATGAGAGTAGAGCAAGCAGTTATGACTAGAAAAGGAAATGAGAAAATGCGGCTACCCCTTTTTAAAACAAGTAGTACTACTGCCGGGCCCAAACGCATAGCAATTGGTGCTCATCCCTAGCGTTGGTCCAAGAGACCTCAAGTTGGACTCTGAAAGCACTATTGCCTCCCATGTTAGAGTGTTGTCTCCTGCCGCTACCTATATGGGTAGTATCCATTAAGCAAAAATTTAGACAAATTAGTTAGGATATAAGTAAAAAGTAATTCTTGTAAAGCTTGTAAAATATGATTCCATGATGGAACAACAACAACAACAAAAAAAAAAAGTACTACCGCCATTGACATTCTCCGCAAATATTGCCAAACTTAATTTACAATACATCACTTGGATATTTCATATTGTAGACAATGATAACCATGAGATAAGAGTGTATTCCGCTTTTTGTGGAATCGGGTAAATTGTCTTAGAACCTTCTTTTCGGATCCACTAATAATTATGTGAAATGAGATTTTCTTTCCAAGTAATTTAATTTCCGAACTGATCCAATGAAATTTCAAAGGAATTTCTAGGTTCAACGGCTCGAATGCTTGATGAATCTCGAAAGAATTCATTATGCTTCAAAATATGTGTTTATTTAATAATATAGTTACTAAGTAATAAAAAAAAATTTATGGGGCACGACATATATGTAATGCCAACCAGATGAGATCAGTTTGATTAAAATGGCCCCGTTAAATTAGAGCATTTCATTTCATTTTACAAAATCAATAATTTCAAAAAAGATTTCCCCCCTCAAAAAACTTTTTTTTCCGGAGTTTAGAACGGTTAAAATTTCTCATTGAGTTTTTCTAAATTGCAATATAAAAAAAAATGGATTAATAAGTTCATCTTTACCTCATCCTCATCTCGAGCAAGCCTGCATGTAATTGCCCTAGTTCTCATTAAGTATATTTGAAATTTTGACAAATTCAGAGGCGCGTGCAACGTAAGTATATCTCTGTAAGCATATACCCCCTGTTCAAAGCAATCTTGAAGCATAAATTTTAAATTTTTGTAGGATTATTTGCCTTCATGGCAAGCCAAACTAAATTATTTACATTTATGCTCACTCATTTTATTTTTTTACATGCCAACAATTTTTAAAAGAGTTTTCATCCATGCCAATTCCATTAACGTAACTACTATCTGTTAGAAGAAACTTAAAAGAATTGGCATGAATGTAAACTTTTTAAAAAATCCATCGGCGGTCCATTGGCACAAATGGAGGGAAAAAAAAAAAAAAAGGAGTTAGCGCAGATGCAAATAATTTAGTTTTGGGTTGACATGGATGCAAATAACCCGTTTTTATAAAGATAAAAGAAGGCCGATCATGTATTCGTGTTAGTTTCTTACCATCCCAAATAATTAATAGCCTAAGCATTACAACCCTCGATTACATTTTGAACTTTTCATTGCCCACGTGATACTTATGAATATGAACTGTAGCTTTTGATATATTTTCTTCGAAAGATAACGCTATAGTCAAGGTATTTTCAAATTATCCTAAATGTAAAATTTTTCAGGTTGTATAATATGTCAGATGATTTTAAATCCGGAAAAAAGAGAAGCTGATGACAATGATAATAATAGCAACCTGTTTTCCCATTTTTTTTTTAGAGGATTAACCCGTTTTCCATTATTTGCGCTTTCTTTAAGTAAGGTACTAGCAGTGTCCAGGGGCGTAGCCCGGCAATACACATTCTAGCCTCAGTACCAATAAGTTCAGATTTCGAATCCTGGTAGGGAAACTTTGTCTTCTATTTGGCCATCGTTATCTCCTGTAAATAATGTGTAGCACCCGCCACGAGCGCTATGATGGCCTCGGAACAATTTCCCGAGCCTTGAAAATTTGGGAGCAATGTGGGCTTAGATTTCCTGCATTCACACGAGGTAAAACGCATTAGGCTTCATGTCTTTTAGGAAAGTTGGCGTATGGGCATTTTCTTGCGGGTTTGACAGCATAACGGCTAAGACGGGGCTTCTGTACACGGGTCGAGTCACGAATTCGGCAGCATAACGGCAACGTATTATACTGGAATCCGCGGACCCGCATGCACCCACCTTGTCGGGGCATTAACTCAAACACACCAAAAATAATAATAATAAAGAAAAACGGAGTCGCCACTGATCTTTAAAGGGATATCAATCCCTATTTAAAGAAATAAGGCACTAGTAGTATAGAGTTCCGAGTTCCGGCCTTCGAGTTGAAGCAAATATGGAAAAATCTGCCGACCCGAGGCGGTTTACACGGCGTAAAAGGGGGGAAGTAAAAAGATTTGAGAGAATGGGAGAGATGGAAAAGGGGCATGGGAGAGAAGCACGTTGCTTGGAGAGCGTGAGAACCAGGACGCTAGGGTGTTGCTGCAGACTCCCATCCTCCCCTCTGGGATGCCTCTCCTCAAGTGTCTTGAATGAGAGAGGAGCTCCTCCTTTTATAGATGTAGGAATGAGCTTTAGACTCTCTTGAGGTCATGAACTTGGTCCATGGGCTTAGGCTTCTTTGAAGAGTCGGACTTGGTCCATAAGCTTGGCTTGGTGGGCTAGAGCTTGGCTAAGCCCATGGCTTTTGGGTGGGCCGTTGTAAAGGCCTAAAATAGTAGAGAAGCTTGCTTCTGAGGCTTAGTGGGCTAGAGTTTGGCTAAACCCGTTTGTTTCGTCTGGTGAGCTGCTTTGTGGAGCCCGTTGAAGTAGCCTGTAGGAGCTTCACTCTTTGTGGGCCGGATCTAGTTTGTTGAAAGCCTGCTTCAAGGCTTAGTGGAGCTTCGCTCCGTGGGCTAAGTGCGGAAGGGCTTGCTTAGCTTGCTTGAACCTTCTTTAGCCTTGAATTTGTTTGAGCTTGAGACCTTTTCCATTTTATCCATTTTTGGGCTCAAAGGTGGGGGTGTCAACATAATGTTTGCTGAAAATCCATTTTGTCAAATTAAGTAAAATGTAATTTGGGATAATTGAATTGCAAATACCAAGCTTCTAACATAAAACCGTCCAAAAAAAGAGTAGGGTACTAAGGAACTAAGCTACTCTTGGATAGGCAGTGTCTTCACTTAAACCGGTTCAAGTGGGCCACATTTTCCTTATATTTGTTGTTATTTATTTAATAATACTACCTTAAATCATTTTAGTAAGAAATTTATGCAGGACACATAAAATAAGGATTTTAATGGGTTTACGTTAGCTCTAAAACTATGCTTATTTTGTGACTCACCTGTATCTGCTTTTAAATCAAATTAGCGTATTCTTACTTAAATACGGCATTTTAAATTTAATTGATGAATAGATCACATGAACTAGTGCGAATGAGATCCACTTGGACCTGTTCAGCTTTTGCAAAGGATAGGGTTGGTTACACTTTTCCTACCCAAGTTTAAAACAAAACAAAACTGATTCAAAAGCAACATATATGAGGCAACTGGAACCTTGAATGCATTAAGTAATTATTTACTGTTAGTAATTAGATTTTCATATTTTCTTATTTTAAGATTATATTTTTGATGATAGGCAATCAATTTTACTTATATCATTCTGTCAACCATTGATTAATTTTTCTTGCAGAAATTAAATATGTAACTGTTGACACCCCACCCTCGGGGACCAAAGATGGAAAAATTGAAATGGATTTCAAGCCCAACCAAATTCAATGCAAAAGAAAATTCAAGCAACTAAGCGGGCCATCCCGCACTCAGCCCACACGGAGCGAAG
>JAXCLR010000092.1:5081280-5099469 GCA_035584095.1 Annona squamosa | reverse complement strand
TCTTTATTTTTCTTGTGTGCGTGTTTGAACTAACGCCCCGTTTTAGCCGTCATGCCGCCAAAATCCCGAGAAAGCGCTCATACGCTCGTTTTTCTAAAAACTGTGAGGCCTAACTCATTTTACCCCATGTGAATGCAGGAAATCTAAGCCCAAATTGCTATCCACCACGATCCACATCTCCAAGGTCCGGAAAACCCATTCCGAGCCCATCGTAGCGCTCACGGCAGGTGCTACAGTAACATCCTCCACTGAAGGAATCATTTTTTTAATGGATGCCTAATGCATTCATTTCTTAAATTCAAACTGTTGACTGAATTTACAAATATATGTTAAAAGATTTTAAGAAAGCAGTTGTCACATTGATAAAAGTTTCAATGGGCCGCAATTATTACAATCTCCCATAAAAAATGATACACTGGTTATAAGAACAACTAATAGACTTTTAGAAAGATTATACAGTAAAACTATTTTTTAATAACGCTAAATCTAGTTTTTTTTTTTTTTTTGTGATGTATACATTATAATATCTTAGTTGATTTCTCATATACCAGCCAAATATTTATCATAACAGAACCATGAGTTGAACCGTCATGTCTACTCACGTAGATTGGTTCAACTGTTGGTTCAAACCGCTCAAAAACTTTGTGACATTACCTTCATTGAATATTAAATTTAATACATAACATAGCCAGATTAAAATTTTAAAAACAATAATAATTAAGATTAAAAAAAAATTTATTCTGATTCTGTAGATTGCATAATCATGGAAACAAAGTTGGTGACTGTATTGGATAAAATATAGACATTGCGCTGACTTCTTTAGTGCGCAAAATCATTCTGAATTAGGAATTATTTTTCAGAAGCCATTGCCCACCTCAGAGACAAAGTTTCTTAAAAGAGTTAAGAATGCCAAAGCAACCTCAGATTCCCAAGATCTTTTAACAAACCCAGCAACTGCTTTCTTCAGGCACTGGATGAATTCTTGAAGTCTTGGAGAACCACATGAGCTGCATTGCGCCCTGGTGCTCCCATCACGCCACCTCCAGGGTGGGTTCCACTCCCACAGAGGTACAGCCCTTGTAACGGTGTTCTGTAATCTGACCTGTATGCACCGCCATGTTTACCAAGATTTAGAATGAGATGATTTTCAGAAGTCATGATAGGGGAAAGATTAAACGAGATGATTTTCATAAGTCATAGCGGGAGAAATATCAACACAAGCATTAGAACATACCATCCTCTAATAGGACGCATAAGGAACAGAGAATCCAAGCCCATAGCACCATGAAAGATATTCCCTCCTACCAAAGTTAATCAAACATGGAGGCAATAAAGAAAGAAGAGACTTAGTTTCAAGGTTTGGATCAGTGAAAAATGATAATTAAAAATCCCACATAAACTGGAAGGCATTACAACCACCAATGGAAGGGCACGCAGGATCAAAGAATATAATATTATTATTAGCATAATCTTGGAAAGCTGAGAAACAAGGCATGCAGATTGTATGGGGGAGCTCATAGTACCAAACGGCATATGCGATTATTACAGAATACCTACTTCAAAGTTCAATCAGCATGGTAAAACAATCATTAAAAATTGTTAATATCCATTCCAGAATCAGACATCACCACCAGTCCACTCCAGACTGCTCAAGTGAACACACCCTTGTGGTCAGAGCATTTATTTCAGCCCTTCCATCCAAAATCATTCTGGCAACCTCCTCTTCAAGTTGCTATCCTTTCAGTCAGTTTTACATGGCTTGAAGTCGTGGGCATAGCAAAACTTGTTAATGGGGACAGACTTCTAAGATTGCAGTACCACGTAGAGAGTCTGAACCCATGATATTTTGGCATTAGAGCCAAGTTCATCAAACAATGAATGGGGTTTGTCAAAGGCGAATCAGGTTCAAAGATGGTCAAGCCAAGGCTTTGTGATGAGAGTCAAACAAGGTTTGATGAGGGCCAAGCCAATGTTTGGCTGTTTTGTTAGTATTTGAATTGTTGCTTTTGCATGTTACTCTCCATTAACATAATATTGCTTTGATCATGTTTAGGCGAGTCATAAAATCTAGAAGTTTGACAATAGGTGTTTTGTATATAAATTTTTTAACGAGGGAAGTTTGCAAAATTAATGGCTATAGGATAAGAATCACAAAATCCCAAAACAAATGGAGAGGCAAATGCAAATATCCCGCCCTATAATGCGCAATGATTTAATATTTATTGCAAGCATGGAGAATCCATGCCTACCCTTGACTACTTAAATTTTAAGCCATTTACCATGATTTTCCATGTATATTTATTTATGATTCAAAAAATTATATGCATTGCAAACTTTTTATATACTATATTTATATGATATATTTTTTAAAAAATTTTAATAGTTATATATTTACTCTCAGAAGTTGCTATTTTTTACAATATATAAGTTTCCAATGGAAATTATTTTTGGTAACATGATAAAACAACATGTTTTAAACATGATAAATGATTTAAATTAAAAACTAAGTGTAAGCATGGAAGCATGGAGCCTCCATGCTTAAAGTATTGAATCAATGACTTATTATAATATATCACAGGCTTACATGGTATGGCTTGTTTTTCCATTGTTTATTTTCTTTTCTACTTCAACTTCTCATATTACAAACTGCATGGAATGTGTTATAAGAAATTTCATCCACGGAAGTAGTGATTTGAAATATTGAACATGAAGCCCTAGACTAAGCTGAACCAATAGCATTATTCTGTCCAAACAAACCTCTCTCTCTCTCTCTCTCTCAACTAGAGTTGTCACCTTGATTTTATCTTGACAGAAAAACTATTTAGGCATAAAAAACTATTGATCACAACAAAATGTTCTAGCCAGTGATTTCTTGTACATTCAGCAAGCAAACGTACCTTACATTCAAATCTATCCTAAGTGGTAAGAAGATTTCCCTCGAAGGTGAAAAAATCAAAGCTTAGCATTGTGCTGATAAAGACTTGGCTTAGAGGATTAAAGCACATAACCAAATAAGAGATATTTAGAGAACTACCAGTGAGTCCAAACTCCCTTTCAAGATCCGGTGGTGTGAGCATGTCATAGTCTATGATTGATTTCGTAAAGCCTGGTGCATATTCATCAATCAAGCAGAAACATCTTTGGGCAAATGATTCCTGAGAACAACATTTTGAACAGGAAAATGAATAACATTCAATAATGTTCAGATCCACAAGAACAATTCTGTCTGAACATTTACAGCTAGAGTTTTGCATGATAAGTAGTGACATCTGCTCCAAATATTAGAGTTGGATACCTTGCTTGGTACAACCAAAGGACCAGAGTCATAAAGAAGACAGGACCCAAGAAGAGATCCTCCTTGTTTGGCTACTTGATGCACAAAACGTGCTCTTTAATGGGCCAATAAGCCTATTAAGGAAAAAATCAGTTAAACAAAATGCCATGACATTAGAGGTGTAGATGACTCCACATTGACTCGTGACCCAGTACCAACCTGGGCACTTGGCTAATCATAATTCTTGCCCCAGTCTAATAATAATAATACTAATAATTATGTCTGATGGTCAGGTCAACCATATCCCAACCAGACCTGCATATTGCATTTTTATAATGAAGTTAGAGAAATCCTAAACTAAATTCCTCATTCCCCATTTCAACCATGACAACTTACACTTACATTAATTTATTTGTCAAATATTTTAGTTCGACATCAACACGACTTTAGTATATAATGTATGTAGAAAATATTAAATCTTCTAAAATTTACTAACTTAAACTCAACCCAAAGGCAACTGGAGCTTGACCTGTTCTACAAAGATTAGGGCTAGTGTTGGTTTGACATTATCCCGACCTGATATAATATATAGTGTTGGGTTAGTATTTTCCAAATGAGGTTAGGGTTAAGTTGACCAGACTCGTATTAAACCCCTATAAAAAAATATGTTGCCCATATGGAAATGCAATGTGCCTCCAGAATTTTGGATGCTAAAGCATCTTCAAAACTAGAAATGACTAACAGAAAAGGAATGCTACATGCAAATAACAAGCATGTGGTGAATCTGTGAATGATTACAGGATGGTCTATAATATGCAGTAAAAATGTAAAGACGTATGCAGGCCTGAAATTTAAGAGCAGATGCTCTTCTTTTCCTACCAGTCTACAACATCCTAGTTGAAGCACAAGATCTCTAGATTTATTCAACTCACTCTGGTTGATAAGTCCTCCCAGCAACCTTCTGACAGTGTGTAGGGCGTATATTGAACAAATAGATTAACCACATGCTTGCCTGAAACAGGAAATGGAAGGATAAAACATTATATCCACCATCATCCTCATCATGCACCTTCAACATTTTCCTTTAAATACATATGGTAAGTGCTAGCAGATGTTCAAAATAATTGCCTTTTCATATACTCAAAAGAAAACAACTTTTCTAACCCCTAACTGGAGATGGATTTTTGAAGTAATCATTATGTTGGAGAGTACAAGCATTCTTTGAGCTCATTATGACAAAATATAAATAGTAGTTTTGTCTGAAAGGTATGCATAACAAAAATAGATATGCAAAAGAATCGAAGCACCTGGTGGAGATATGGTCTTGTCCAATACAGATGGTATTGTCATCTCGATAATAGGCCTCCTTGATGGCAAGCCATTCTGGGCATCTCTGTAAGCTAAATTAATCTCCTCCAAACTGAAATCCAAAAACTGAAACCCAAAGTTCCAACACATACAAACATTTGTAAAACAAGACATCAAGATGGTGATATCAACATTGAATTTTGTGAAAAATGGTGGCTTTGAAAATTAGGAAGGATGTGCATATACCTAACCCCTAGACCCTGAGGCTGTTTGGGAAACAAATTCCACTCCAGGGTTTCAGTGTAAACTGGTTATCATTGTATCTAAAGGTGGCAACTGACTGCAAAAACAGTTGTTTCTTTATGATAAGGCCCACAAAAGCTATCTGGTGGGTTCCAATGGTATTCAGCGATAACTGACTGTTGATAAATAGAAGTAGATTCTTCATTCTTGTTTCCTAATTATCAGACATACTCTGGGAACTAAGCAGCTTAAAGATAAAAACATAACAGGTGCTGTTTAAAGGCATATTGAGTTAGCATCAGGGAAAAAAAGGAATCAGAAGAAGGAAATATTATCAAGCATATATGATTACTGAGTAAATGAAGATTTTTCTGAAGTCGTATAATTTTCAAGTGAAGGAGAGTAAATATCACGTCGCTGTACACACACAGATTATCCTCCTTTTTCTGAGGAATTTATTACCACATCAAAATATGAAGGCTGTAATTTAAAATCTTCTATACTCCCAAATGAGAGATTACAGAATTTAGTGAAAAGAAACAAAGTTGTTGATTGCAAATGAAATTGCTGCTAGCGATGGTCATGTTATATGGTCTCACTTTAAGAACTGTGCATTGCTCCATGGATCCATTATGTCTCTTCAAACTTTCATTTTTTATGTTTTCTAGAACAGATTGTCCTGCTAAAGATTCATATTTTTTATTATTAGCAGCCAAAGGTTCCGTTTTAGATGCTTTTGCAATGCACAACAAGGATACCAGTACATCACCAAGTTCTTAGCTATGTAGTTAAAAAAACTGTATGGAGAGAATATTGCGCATAGCATACACATAGGGAGCAGATTTTCATCAATAAGACCAGTCCCTATCCACAAAGGCAGAAAATCACTGAAGATGCACAGCACGATTTTGTTATTCTGGAGGAAATTGTGAATTTGGGTATTTTCTTATTCGTTTGCGGCTTGTGTAATGCACATCATACCCATATACATCATACTGGTTATGAGAGAAGAATATTTTTCTCTCAAAATTAACCTTGTTGTTTGGTTTTCCTCCTTGAGTCTATACACCTAGATGGAAAATTTTGATCAATATGGCAAGGCATCAAGATGGACTATTACAGTTCTTATATCAAAAAGCAGAGTAATAACTTCCTCTTCTACTGCAATGCAAGTACCCAAAAGATATGTGCTACAGAGCCATGCCTTTCTGCACCGATGTGTATGGTACCAACATGCTGAGGACCAGCCTTATCAAGAACAGATTTGCAACACTGGAACTGGGGTAATCTGTCAACTGCAACATTAATTTTTGTGGTTCCCTGACCAGTAATGAAAAGTAAATAAATAAAGTGATGTAGACAGAAAACATTTCAAGAGCATGCATCTTTTGACTAAAGGGTACACAATTGGTCAAACGGCAATGAACTACCAGTACGATATGCATCATTTATATTGTCGTAAACATTAGCTTTTTCAAGAAACTCAATTGTTGAAGTTCAATGAATTTCGCTCAAGAAACTCTCGTTGATGTTTGATTAAGAAAGTTGTAAGACAAATTAGTGAAATTTGGTAAAGAATTAGCTTAACACTCTTGTACTGGCAACCAAAGAACTTTCATCATGAAAATTTCATACATCATGAAAGGAAGAAACACTACACCAATTGTAAAATCAGTTATTCGTGCCCTTGGTGTCCATGCTATTTTAAAGAGATTTTTCTAAACACTGGAAAAAGATACGGAAGGTGATATAGCTTGATAATGTTATATTGAGTTCAAAGATACAGTTTTAGTGATAACGGAAGTTATTCATGACTTGTCTTTATAAGGTAATAAAGTTTTGCTGAGTATTGAAGCAACAGAGGAATTGCTGAGGCCAATAGAGGCCTATCTTAGAGGTTGCAACTAATGCAAGACTACAATAATGGTACAGACGAAGTGACAGAGGTAGGCTTATACTGACAAAGCCTATCTAAGGGCTTGTTTGGTAATGTAAAATTTTGTGGTTGTGGGATTTTGGGATGAGGTGGGAAGTGGAAAATGTAATATTTTGAAAGTTGTGTGATTGATTGGAAATGATAGGGTTACTGGAAGGAAAAATGATTGGGATGCAGAGATAAAAGTAAAAAATTGTGATGATTGATGAAGTAATTATTGACATTGGGAAATGTGCTCCCATACATTCCCATGGTTTCCCACAATCATATTTTACCAAACTATGCCTAAGTCCCTGGAACCTTAGGAATACTCAATGGAGATGTAGGCTTATACTCACAAGGCCTATCCAAATCCCTGGAACCTTAAGAATACTCAATGGAGATGGGTAAAAGAAGTGACAGCAGATGCAATAGAGGACCGTGCACCTCCCTCAGAACATGGTTTAGACAAAGCAATGGACAAAGGAAGGAAACAACAGAAGCCTACCCATCACTAAAGGTAAAAGAGGAAGCAAAGAGGCTTGATGCCCTCAAATGGTCAAGTCTGATAGCTACTTCAAAATATTATTGGAATTGAAAGAAACAGTTAAGATTGAGAATGGCTACAACCCATTCCTAACTATAAATATAAGGTGTTGGAACTCCAAGAAGAATTAGTGAATATAAGTATCAAGTGAGAAACACTCCTAACTATCGATGCAAACTCTCTCCAAGTTAAAACTGCAACAAATGCTAAAAGGTTATCTCTTGCAACTAAAAAAAAAGCTTCTTTACCGCATTTAGAGAGTACATCTTCAATTTTTTTTCTTTTAGTGCTTCAACTTTGAACAGATCCGCTACTAAGATGCAAACTCTCTCCAAGTTACAACTGCTACAAACGCTAAAAGGTTATCTCTTCCAACTCTAAGAGAAGCTTCTTTACCACATTTAGAGAGTACATCTTCATTTTTTTTCTTTTAGTGCTTCAACTTTGAACAGATACACTACTAAGAGGCTTATACTTCCACGCTTTATATTCGTTGGATTTTTGGATTTTTGCTAGCAAGGGAAGGCTGTTCTAACAACAGAGGTATTGCAAGAGTTCATTGCAAGAACAAAGTAATAAGGTGGTGTATCACTAAAGGAAGAGACTCCCATTTCACATATTATTTGTGGTCTAAAGGAAGCCCTGACTCACAATATTTATTCATCTCAGCTCCAGAATAAAAGCTTCTCAAAAAGTAGTTTATTAAATTCCTTCTTCTCAAGGAAATTCTAGATCAATTAGTTTGGTGAAAATCATCACAATAGATTATAAAAATGGAGACTTTTTCACAAACCCTCTGGTTTTCTTGTAGAAATTTATGGATTACTGCTCAGAGGAAGTATTCACAAGCTAAAGGAAGCCGCTATATCCCATGACTTCATAAGAAAAGCTTCTTGAAAGGTCAGTTAAATTCCTTCCTATCAGTGAGATTCTAGCTATTAGCCAAACAGTATTACAATAAATTCTATCATTATGAATTAGTAGAATTCTATCTTGCAAATTCCCCAAAACTTAACTTTTGACCTTGATCTGAATTCTGAAGTTAGAAAATGGAAGTTTTCCATAAAAGACATGTTTCAGGTAGGAAAAAAAAAGATGTTACTACCAAATACTATTAAAAGCTGCCAACCTCGATTCTTCAGGAAACAAATACTTGAAACTAGAAAGCTATAACAAGACAGATCCAAGACATTTTTTAAAATCTCATCATCAACTCATTTGCGCCATCTTGTCCACATTGCTAAAGTCGTTTTCTTCGACAAAAACCTAGTGCTCTTTAAAAATATAAATAACAAATAATAAAAAAGGTAAGAAAATGTTATGGGATACATCTATAAAAATATATTTATGAATACATGCAGAGCAAGTTTACTGTATAAAATCAAACAATTTTCTTTATAGATGAGTCTACCGAGCTGTAGTCCAAGTTCTTTATTGCACAGAGAAAATCTGCAGGTAAAACATTTTGGGGCAGTAATTCCTGGACAAGAACACATGCAGAGAGGTAAGCAAATGATGCATTTACAAAATAATAAAGAACAGGTTTCTCTCCAGTTACTGAAATCTACAGCATGGGATTTTTACCATGAAAGTTCTGTAGGGGGTAGCATTTGATAAAACAACAGATGAATGCACTTCTGTTCCATCAGCTAACTTTATCTGCGTAGACATACTTTCACCTTTAAGTCATTACATTTTTAGTACTGCAAAGTTCATTCACTGCAGGGGGGAATCATGAGTGCTTACCCCATTTACAGCTCCACATTCCTCATCAACGATCAAGTTTACAACCTAATAACAAAGTAAAGCAATAACAAAACAATTATTATCTATGACAAAAAAAAAGGCAACAAGAGAGATGAAACAGTATATTTAAGGAATAATGAAATTACTGAAGCAATCTTTAGCTCTTGCATGATGTACATATGTCTTTGCTATAATCCTAACAATGGATCAACAAATTTATTGATTTGAAGAGAACAATGACAGCAGTCATGCATTTGCCCATAAACAGCCTTTAGTGGAAAAGGCCAAACACCCAACCCCAAAAACAAATATCTACGATATCTACTTCTACCCTAAGATTCTAGATCAATGCCCTAGAGCTAGCAACTTCTTGAACCATGTTACATGTACACAGCCACAAGTCTTCACCAACCAATTCATCTTGGTTCTTGCACTTGCCATTAAGGTTCATTGGTGTAAAGGAAAACAGGTGCGGATCAGATGCAAGAATTGATTTTTGACATCAAGGTCTTGCTGCTGGATTCTGTGGAGGTGGGAACAGGCCACCACTAATTGCCAGAACAAGTAACTTTTGTTCAAAACAACACCACCGTTCCCAGGACCAGGGCAGATATCTGATTGGCCAATCATCAGTGGTGGACAATGAACCGACGACCATGGCTACAACAAAAGAGGCGATTTTGGGGAAGTTGAGTTTTCAGTCTTGTTGCTCTTATGATGTATTCAGACCCGTAAACATCTGTTTTGATGATCCAGCTCATTGACTCAGCTTGTAACCTTGTTTTAATTATCTTGATAGCTCAACTGATTCCCCAAAATAATTTGGACTATTTGATTCAATTGTATTTGTCTGATTCCAATGTATTACACACTAAATGAAATTGTGCCCTCCTGTGTTTCAAATCATTGCCAATATTTTTTCACACAATAATATTTTAGAAAATAGTGCACGTCTGCCCTCTTTGTATTGGCAACCTTCTGCTAATTTGAATCACCAGTCCTGATCTTTACGATGACCAGCTCACTTGGTCCATTGATTGGATCATCAAAGTCATGGTTGATCCTGATGATGGTGGGGCCCACCTAGTTTGCTTAAAATATGGGTATACATAGACCTTTGGATCAACATTGAGTAGATTGTCTATTTCCCTTCACAGAACATTAGTTCTACCTAAAACATATCATCACTGCATTTTGTGTTCCATGGTCCTTGATCTAGCTTTTGATCTAGAGTGTATTTGGGAAGTGATAAAACTTTTGAAAAAAAAAGTTTTGGTTGTAAAAGTTTTTAAATTAGGAGAAAATGATATGGGATGATAGGGGTAATGACAAGGAGTAAAGAGAATAAAGTTAAAATGGATAGGTTAGTTGTATAGGTAATTGCGTAAAAATGATTAAACGGTAGGAAGGTACATAGGAAAATGTGAAAAAATGATTAAAAATAAGATAGTTGTGAAGAATAAAAAGTTTTAGATTGCAAAGTTCTCGTGTTAAACAAACATACCCCTAGTGTTCATGTGCATCCTAGACTATGATGACACCAAAAAATGGTTTTGCAGCATTTTATATCAAAATCATGGAAATTCACTCTTTTTTTGAGGGCAGGAAATTCGCTTTTTTAGAATGGAGATTTACACTATTTCTTCAGCTATGGTGTAAGACTAGGAGTGTTTGGTAATGCGGAAAATAAGCAGGGAAAATTTTTGAGAAAAAGAGAGAGTGACATAATGGAATAAGAGAAATGATCATAGAAAGTAAAGAGAAATAAGAATAACATAGTTAGGATAGTTGCATGGAAAAATGTTGATGAAAGATTGGAAATCTAGGCAATAATGGAGGAAAGTAGGGTAGTTAGATAGATGTCAAATAAGTCAAAAGATGGGGAAGGATTTTTTGTTTTCTTCCTTAATGCTCAATGAACCCTAAGTGTAATTGGCTTGAGCTAGTAACTTTCTCAATTCATCATAACTCAAGCATATATCCAAAATAAATATAAATAAAATATGTGTAAAAAGGTGACTGCCAATCCTTAGCATGGGCCTTGATGAACCTTCTAACATGGGCCACTTAAGTCTTGAACTGGCTTTTTTCTAATTGGCATCAACAAGTCATGCAAGACAAGAATAGAAGAAATAGAAGAAATAAGAAGGATCCTCTCAAAGTGAAATAAAGAAGCCTTAAGAGGAATTTGACAGGTATTGTAGCAAAACAATAAAGAGATTATGAAATCCAAGAAGCACTCAAGTAATCATTAAAAAAATTGTCTTACAAGTGAACCGAGCATCACAATTTATAAGAAATAAGTAGTAAATCCAGACTTCAGAAATAAGAAATACATGAAACCCAAAACAAAAAGAAACAACCTAAAACCATTCTAAACTATCCATCAAGTTAGTCCATGTATGGATCACTTAATGCACACATCAAATCCCAAAAATAAGTTAAAACAATTATGATCCCAAATAAACATACATAAACAAAAATATCCCTAATTTATGTAAGCCTTGTCACACTCCAGATTAACACGTTCAGCACACACGTCAAAATTTAAGTCCATTCAGATTGTGTTTCTTACAAACTTATTAATGGAGGCAACATGTCAAGATTTTCATAAAGCACAAAAGTGAATGTTGGAAATTCATTGACTAGTTCCTAAACACTAGAAACTTAACACCTTTGCATTCACAAGACACCAAAAGGTCAGTTACATGTTACATCAACATGCATAAATGATGTGGATCATTTTTTGCATTATTGCTTTTCAAACTTTGAGACGTGCAAATGTAAAGGTCAGCAAGTTGGAAATTCACTGACAAGTTCCTAGAAACTAGAAACTTAACACCTTTGCATTCACAAGACCAGAAGGTAAGTTGCATATTAACATCGACACTCATCAATGTTGTGGATCATCATTTGCATCATTGCTTTTCAAATTTCAAGACAATGTAAAGGTCAGCAAGTCCTGGGAGCTGAAGATTTACACATAAAAAAAAAATTAAAAAGAACTATTTGATTCTTCACAATGGAAGAAATAAAAATAGAATCCATGTCACCGAGCATACCTCTGCACCTGTTATAATGTCAGCTCCTGATTCTCTAGCAGCATTAGCAATGGCCAAAGATACTGATCCCATCCCACCTTCAACATATCTGTAACATGGCTCTTTATCATGCATTACATTTAGTAAGCAACATTTCAAATGAACATGAAACCTAGAGTTGTTACTTTATTTTATTTTATTTTATTATTTTTTTTTTTTTTGAAGGTGAAGTTGTTACTTAATTATCGAAACAAAAAAACATCAAAAGAAAAGGAACATTAGCCTATTTACACCAGGAATTTGATGGCCAAAAACTGCACACCATTCTCGGAAGAGTAAGCAGCCAAAATAGCACAGTTAGCTTGAAACAGATGCCTAAGTAGGAAATTGAAGGTTAACTTGGGAAGATGCAAAGTAAAAGTAAGAAAGTGGGAATGAGAAAAATTTTAGAGAAGTAAGAGAGTTAAGTGATATGACAGGGTTAATTAAAAAGAATAAAGCTAAAATAGATAGGGTAGTTGTATGAAAAGATGTGAAAAAATTGATTGGAATGTATAGGTAATGATAGAAGAAGTGGTTAAGCAGTTAAAATGTCAGATCATATCAGAAGTTATGTAGGAAAAAGTGGTAAGAGTTTTTCTTTTTTTTACTTTTGGTTCCCAAACGGACCCTGAATGCAAGGAGTATACACCTACGATGATCACTAGGGGCGCAAGTGTGCTCGGTTGGAAGCCAACCCAATTCCCACCCAACCCAAAACCCTCCAATTTTAATCACATTTCAAACACTATTATACAGTAAAATCAGAGATGATAATATTATGTTAAATTTTGATACTGCAGAGATCACATAACAAAAAGTAGAATTGATAAAGACTGAAGTATCCCGTTCGCATAAAAAAAGATGCTTAGAGAAAACATACGACCAAATGCCACGATCACCATCAGTTTCTCCCATTATATGATGAAGCAAAACATAACCACTGCCTGGTGCATTGGCACTTGTCTGCACAACAAATTTCAGCATCTACCATCAAACACAAGAATATCATGAAGCATATTCAAAAGCCCCAATGAAAAATTTAGGGGGTGGGAACCAAAATATCGACAAATGGATAGTTAGAAAACCAAATCTCAGTTTCTCACAGCACGGAACTCTATCAAAACTAAAACTGGTAGCCTAAAAGAACGCTAAGCTGAATATATATAAGGCTGTGAAAGCACTGTATATCCCGCATGCAAGCAAAGGGAGTGACCCACTCATTCTCGACTTGGACACCTCTGGGGCCCATACCATGGATGAGGTAGTGTAACCGTTCCAATAGAGGCCAGTGTCAAAATCAACTTACTTACTCTACTTTTCACATCGAGTAATAAGAATAAGACTGGCACAGATTTTTTGTTCTTTTGATTATTCTTTTTCATTATGTCCACCATCTGTTTCCCAATTAAGATCAAGAGATCGAGAAAAACATTTTAAAAATAGATGTAGAGATTTTCATTCCTATGGTAGACCAAGACAATAGTAATGCCAACCAAAAATACCCAAAATGCACACATGATTTAATGAATTCTCTTGTGGAGTTGTTATGAGATGCACCCTCAACAGTAGGGAAATGAATATGGCTACTTATTAACCCTGAAAGGCTAACAGTAGTTGCTAGTTTCTTAGAGTGGTTGCAATACAATTAATAGGCCAACAGGATTAAGTAGAGCATCCTTCTACCAAAATAAGACAACTAGAATCACACTTCCGGCAATCACACTTTTCAAATATAAACCATCCCGCTCCAAAAGGTATAGCTACTTTACTTCATACTCAAATGTAACCATGCATTCAAGATTTCCCAATGCGAATCGAAGCCCCCACAGGAGGCTAGTACTGCTAGGTCTTTGCCTTAAGTGGATTATATAATCATGCATAAAACAGAAAAAGATGAGAGTGAAGGGGAAAAACTAAGGGTGTGTTTGGGAAGTGATAAAACTTTTGGAAGAAAAGTTCTTGGTATAAAAGTTTTTGAATTGGGAGAAAATGACATGATAATGATAGAGATAATGATGATGAGCAAAAAGAATAAAGTTAAAATAGATAAGTTAGTTATATGTATAATTTTGTATAAATGATTGAAAAGTAAGGTAGTTATATAGCAAGATGTAAAAAATGATTTAAAAATAAGGTATTTGTGATAGTGAAAAGTTTTAGATTGACAAGTTTAGTTTGAAAAGAATTGGGATTAACAAACATGCCCTACGAAAAAAAAGAACTTCCCCTGTGATAAGTTTGAAGCCTTATTTAATTTCACATATTTTCTTGCTCATCTATCAAAATTATCTTAACTGCAAACAGTGTACAAGGAGGCACCTCTCCTTGTAAAAGTTGAATAAGCTCATACATTACTAAACTAAAGAGAAAAGCGCATAATGCCAAACCTTGACATAAACCTATATCAATAAAGATTTTACTCAACCTAACAATTATATTCCTCTTTTTTTTTTAGTTTCTCATAATTGTGCTCATCCTTAATAATATTGATGTATTTGCGAGTAACTTTTCGTTTGCACATCACTCGGAAAAAAGTGAGGACTGCAGATGTGGATTTGATAGAATTCTTGAACAAATAACTCCCAAATGTAACCACTTCCAATATCCTGGGTTAATAATTAATAAGAAATTAGACACAGAATGATACTGGGGATTAGGATACATTCTAATGAAAAGAAGAGAAGTGACTCTGTTGTCTTACGTAACCTTACATGCCAGTCAAATGAAAGCAAAATTCCACTCAGTAATGAACAGCATGTATATAAGAGGAGCATTTCCCATCATTAGCATAAGATTTTTATCAATAAAGAATTTGCCGACTCCATCATCAGTCTTTTTTTAAGATAGAATATTGTCATAATCTAAAGAAGCTTCCAACTTATACTAAATGGATCCTGCTGCACCATTCCTGTCAATCTTGGGCTATGAACCCAGTAAGAAAGTGGTTTGTAAATGTTGAAACTGTGGGGAGCTATACTGATTCTGGGTTCGGAGTTCAGATTAGATAATAATACAAGAGATTGTTTAATATCATTAAGTATTTGCATAGCAGTTCTACATTAGAAATGCTTACCATGGTCCCAATTACAGCATCTGTTGCAAGTGTTGCCTTTAACACATCCGCCTGAAAATAATGTAAAACAAAATGACATTTGTCAACAGAAACGAGTTTGATCATAAATCTTACACTTCATCCCTAATCATATTAGACCTCTGCTGAGGGCCTCAATCAGATGTAGATTGGTGATTGTAAATAGGAAAAGGACAGGACAAAATAGACTTGCCACAGTCACATTTATTGTCTAGGGTAAATGATCACTTTCTTTCACAATACTCAAAGACAAAACTGAATTTTTTTAAAGAACTCAATATATGATTTACAAATGCACAGAATAGTGCATGCATAGGGGTCATGTTTCAACACAAGTGCACGTCTTTGAGTGAATATGCAGAATGTAACACTTGCCAATATCCTGAAAATATGATACAGATTTTAACTGATTTGTGCTGTGCTTACTGTTTAGTGCAGGTCTTATCTTTGTCATCTTAAGATCATTACAAACAAGATGCCACGAGAAAGAGGGATCAATGGGATTGCTCCTTCATTTTTTTGCCTATTCATAATATTTTCACTCCACGTAACCCCATTCCTTTCTTTGACATTTCTGTACATTTTCTGTCATGTAGTTTCTTTTTTTTCTGCAGCAATGAAACTAAAAATGGCTTGGTCAATTGTTGACAATTCCCTCCCCATTATTTCATGGGGAATCGCTTCCATAATTAGAAGCTGGCATCCTTTTATGCCAGCGAGAGAATGCATAAATCATTTTCACGTCAATTCTCAGTTTCTATCACAGTCTTTAGGGCTCATTTGGGCATGTGTCAGGGCACAGCATTTGCTTATGAGATCATCCCTCAGTGCTTTTTATGGAAGCTAGATTTTCGAGCTTCCGTTTTCAGCACTTTTACCAGTTAAATTTATCGTAAAAATGCAGTTGACAGAAAACCAACCCAACTTTGCCAAAAAAAAACCTTTCGATTTATCAGAAAGTGCATAAGCACCAAGAAAAAGCTCTGCCAAAAAGAGCCTTGCTCAATATAACTGCGCTCGAGGACTTCACTGAAAGAAATCAACGCTACTTCAGGAAGACTGGAACCAGAGATACACCCTTCATATTTCAGTTATAAAACCACAGCCAAGAAAGAAGCAGGATCAAAATAGAGCAAAAAAAAAATCGAAATAGCATGTCCATGAAACCATTGGTGCTTTAATCATATTCATTTGATGAAAATTTCAACCCAAAAATTTCCAAAGTACTAAGAATGACAACCTGAAACCAGTTATTCAAGACCTTTGATGCAGGGGATAATAACAAATCCATGAATTCCCTGTCAAAATCGAAAGCATCCTAACATTAGCTATGGCACAGAGGAAGTTCTCTATCTCCATCAAAGATTCATTAGAAGACAAAAGTTTGCCATTGGAGATCCACTGGAAGACAAACTTAGAAATAAATGATTGATCCATTTTTAAGTAATTGCTTAAAATCCACTGTGCAGGAGTCTCTAGCTTCACACCTAGTCAGAACAATAAGAAACAAAACACAAACGTACTCATCTATATCTTCCATACGAGAAAAGATGGCACTCACAGGATATCATTTTGACCCAACGAAACTGCCTTTTGGAGAAGATGACTCCAATATACTGACTTTGCTACCTTGTCCCTCACGTCACCAGTAAATGATCGAATGTCACGCCTAATTTCAGGCGTAGGAGAATCCAAAATAGAATCCATGAAAATACAGAACTTCTGAAGCTGATTCTCGTATCTACAGTAGTGAAATCATCAGAAACGAATGTTCAGCGGGAAGTTTAGGAGACCAAGTAGTCAATGTTGAAAGCTATGTTTTAAAATAATGGAAATTTAGGAAGCCACAATCAGGACAGTTGTCGACAAGCCGTTTTTTACAACCAAGATTTATAAGCCTGTGGGAGAAGTTGGAGAGCAAGCTACAGCTCACAATCAGGCTTTATGAGGCTATGGTCAAGTACTAGGAGAAGATAACCCAACAAAAAGCAAAAAAAAGTACCGGCAGAAGAAGATTAAGCTTCCAAAAGCAGATTGTTTATCTGAGGTGGTTGAATGACTTTAAAAAAAAAAAAAAGCCATTGAAATAACAGCCTTGAAGCTGAAGTCAGCAGAACGAAAAGCAGATGTATACAGATGGTTATCGTGCATGCATTCGAGCACCTGGGGTACGCTTCTGCATCCTTGGTAGAGAACTTGGATATCTGTGAATGGCTGAGAGCTGCGTCAGGGCCGAGGAGAAGATAACGGCCGTCGAGGCACGGGGTAAAGGAGGAAGGGTTCCGTTTCAAGAGCTTCAACCCATGGCGCTTCAGGTCAAGGTCTCGAATGATGGAGGGGCGAAGGAGGCTCTGGAGATAGCTGCAGCGAGAGAAGCGAAAGCCGGGGACGATTTCCTCTGTGACGGCAGCCCCGCCAAGGAGGTGGCGCTTCTCGAAGACGGCGACGGAGAGACCGGAACGGGCCAGGTACGCGGCCGCCGTGAGGCCATTGTGGCCGCCTCCGACGACGATGGCATCCCATTTCTTCTTCTCCTCCTTGACGGCCGTAGTAGTAGTAGTAGCAATCAGCCTTCTACCGATAATCCTCTGCATTCTCGATGCAACAGCACAGAAGCATGCCTCTCTCTCTCTCTCTCTCCGGCCGGCCACCTCAGTCTTCCCGCTGCTGTAGAAAAAAAATATTGGAAAGCAAAACTAGCGCACTCCACCGTCGTCTGACATAACGACGAGAGAAGAAACATTCATTGTTACCGAACAGACCCATAAAAATTTCCAAGAATACCCCGAATTTAAGCTTGGAATGACCCATGGAATAAGTCAATCATGTCAACCACATTAAGGGTGTGTTTGGTTGGAGTTAAAACTTTTGATGAAAAGTTTTTGAGGTAGAAGTTGTCACATTTATAGAAAATGATGTGATATAATAGGAGTAATGATGAGAAATAAAGAGAATAAAGTTAAAATAGATAGGTTAGTTGTA
>JAXCLR010000092.1:5052620-5081180 GCA_035584095.1 Annona squamosa | reverse complement strand
GAGTAGTTATGGAGAGTGAAAAGTTTTAGATTGAAAAGTTTTGGTTGACATGTTTATAATCCAAACAAACACACCCTAAAAAATATATAGGAAAATGGTTAAAAATTAAAAAATATATAGGAAAATGGTTTAAAAAACAAGAGGTAGAATATCAAAGAGCATGGTAATTGAGTGATTAATAGTGTTTACTTTTGCATTATTTTCATTTGCATTTCATTCTCCGAGTACCAGACAATTCAATTTCACTGATGACAACGGTGACGTGAGATTTATCCTATTTGAAAAGTTTTGATCAATAAATGTCCGCTCTTTGTAATTATTTTATTTTAAAATTATTATTTCAGAATTTTCTATATAACTATCGTACTTCTTAACCATTTTTTACAAATTATTCATACAATTAACTTATCTATTTTAACCTTATTATCTTTACGCATCATTATTACCTCTATTATATCACGTCACTTTCTATCAATCTAATAATTTTTATTCTAATTGACTGTTTGGCATTATGAAAAACTTGTGAAAATATGTAAAAGTTTTCAAAGACAAGAGGATGGTGTTGAAAGTTGTCATTTCAACCACTGCGGCATTCAAAATTACCGACGTATGTTTTTTTCTCTATGCAAAACCCCTATGGCCCGTACTTGACTACACCAATTGCACGCAAATTTCAAAGCCAATCGATGCAGCAATTTGCTAGTGTTGGGTGATAAATAAATGCACATTGCAGTCAGCAACATTAACAAGCATCTACTGATCACGTGCAAAACACATAATTTTCAATCATTGTTATTTGAAGTTGACTATTTTTAACGGGGAAAAACTGTCAATAAGTTTTGCATAATGCCAAACAGCCCTTAAAAATTTTTTCTCCAAAAGCTGCATCACCTCCCAAATACACCCTATGATAAGATTTTTAATAACATATTGTGATTTAAAAATGGACATGTCTTTTAGAAAACTAAATAAGCTTTAAGATAATATTAAAAATATGAGTCTCAGTCTAATGCACCTGGGTATACTGAATTTCGGTGCATGCAGGTGCAAAAATCTTTTTTTATATTTTTTTCAAATTTTTTTTATATAACTATTAATGTAGATGTATTTAACATGTGTATCAATTTTTACCATTTTTGAATACTTTTAGATAATTTTTTATTTTTTAAATTAGTGGCATTTTTTAATTTTAAGAAATAAAAAATATCTACAAATTTTCAAAAATGATAAAAATTGATATATATACTAAATACGCTTAAATTAATAATTGTATAAAAATTTTAGAAAATATAAAATGCACCTGGACGCATTAAGTCGGCTCCGTAAAAATATAGGGTCAGTTTGGTTTTATGTAAAACTCGAAGACAAGTTTTCTCGACCAAAGAAATCATGCATTAAATGTTGCCGGACAAATAAAGTCAAAGTTGTCGTAAGGGACATAAGAAAGTATTACTGAAATAGAGATATTTAATAATGGCAATATTTTTATTATGAATAATTATTACAGATTATGCAAAATTTATTTTAAAAATAGATTTTATAACAAAATGCAAAAAAAAAGGTTGAAAAGACGTTTAAATTTATTTAATGTAATATTTTTATTGCACATTTATCATATAATTTTTTATTTTAATGGATTACGGATGTGTTTGGGAAATAGTAAAATTTTTTATGAACTGTTTTTTTTTAGTTTTTAAATTAATAGGACATTATGTGATATGATGGAGATAATAATAAGAAATAAAAGAGAATAATGTTAAAATATACAAGTTAGTTGTATATAAATGATTGAGAAGTAGAGTAGTTATATAAGAAAGTATAAAAAATAAAATAATCATAGAAATTAAAAAGTTTTGTAATTTTTCTAAATATACCCACCATGTTTAACCTCGGTTCCAAATATACTTACTACATTTTTTAAATCATAAATATACTCACAATGTTTGTAGTTAATCCCAAAAATGTTAATTCTGTTAAAAACTGTTAGTTAAATTTTTATAAATGTCTAAAATATTTCTATTATAAATTAATGAAAAATAAAAAAAAATAAAAAAATAAAATTAAGACTCTCTAAATTTAGAACTTACGTGCAATTAAGGCTTTGGTGAACTATGACTTTCGATTTTTCAATTATGTTCAAAATTCAATAGACATATTAGTAATTTCATATATTAATTAACGTTGCGAACTCATTAATTGGGAATTTTTTGGATTAATTGTAAACGTAATGTATATATCTAGGATTTTAAAAATATAACGGGTGTATTTGGGATTAGGATCAAACCTAATGGTTATATTCGAAAAAGCCCAAAAGTTTTTTTGCGAAACAACCCTTTCCAGTAAGTAGAACCGGTCGCTTGATGGTTCCGGCGGACAGGCTCCCCTTTCAAAATCCAACCCTACTTCTCTCCCGTCCCACGAGTTTTTACTCCCCTTCAGTGCCGTCCTTGAAAGCAGCAGCGACGAAATGAAGCTCGTCTGATCTCCTCTCTCCTAGGTTGCTCTCATCTCCGTTTTTGTTCAAATTCAATCACTTGGTTTGTATGCTCTCGTTAAAGCCATTGCTTGACTTCTTCTTCTTCGGTGATAGTCCTTCGTTAATCAATAAAAGGGAAAAATTAGAGAGAAGAAGAAGAGAATGCTTCATTTCCTTTGCCGTAGAATGCTTTTCCATTCCAACAACATCAAAGCCGCAGCAGCGGCACCCGCAATCCAATCCCTGCAAAACCCATTTCTTGTTAGAGGATGCCGTTATTCTCAAACAACTCAACAGCCTCCCTCTCTCATTGAATATCTTCAGACTTCACTTGGTTTCTCCCGAGAAGGAGCCCTGAAAGCCTCCAAAAAGTTAAGACGAAATGTTAAGAATCCAGATTTAACCCCCGCATTCCTCAAATCCCATGGATTCTCCACAACTCACATCAAGTCCATCATCGACAGACAGCCACGTCTCCTCTTATATGCCTTCCCCGAGTCCACATTAGCAGCCAAATTCCAATTCTTTAAAGAAAATGGATTTTCAGATTCTGAGGTCATGGAGCTTATGGTTACAAGTCCCCAACTCTTCAAGCGGAGCCTTGAAAGATTCATAAAACCATTCTTTGATCTCACCCACAGCATTTTGGGCAAACACGAATTTGTATTCAAATTGTTCAACCGGCAGTGGTCAATATTTAATCTAGATGTTTGGGCCGCCAATATTACCCTTCTGAGGAGCTGTGGCGTCATCGATCTTCGTATTTCGAAAATGATGAGGCAACACCCAGGGTTCTTTGAAGTGAAACCTGGCAGGCTTAATGAGATTGTAGAGATGGTTAAACTAATGGGTTTCAGCCCACTGTCAGGCTTATTTATGGAAGCAGTCTTCACAATGTGTTCCTTGGCTCCTCTTTCATGGGACATGAAATTCGATGTCTATAGAAGTGTGGGGTGGGCGGATGAAGAGATACAATCAGCATTCCGTAAGCAACCATTTTGCATGAGGTTGTCAGAGAAGAACATTAGAAGAAGTATGGATTACTTCACAAAAGAAATTGGTTGGGATCCTTCTTACATGGCAATGCGCCCTGTACTTTTGTGTTATAGCTTAGAAGAAAGGGTCATACCCAGATATAGGTTTCTCCAACTTTTGTGCTCCAAGGGTTACATCAAGAAAAAAGGGATCTCCCCTCGAGTCTTTATGCTAGGCGAGCAGCAGTTCTTAAAGCAATATGTAATGAGGTACCAATCAGAAGCCCCTGGTTTATTGAAGGTTTATGAGAGTCGAGTTGGGCCAATGGAACTAAACACAACTGATGGAAAAGTTTGTAATTTGTAACAGGCTTCCACTTTTTGTTTGTGCAGTGGCTGTGTTTCTGCTTGTTTAGGATTGGAAATTTCAAGCTTAGGTCTGGTTGAGCAATGCATCATGAAGATATGTGGCATTCAAGATTATCAGAACAAAGAGATCTATGGCAATCGTTTGCATGTTCATATAAACCTCAGATCAGTTCAAGGAGATTGTGAAGGTGATTCATGATATGTGTCCAACCATTCAAAGCTGGTTTCAAAATGTGATCTTTTGGGTGCAGTTCTGCACCATTCCAGTCAATATTTGAAACTGAGAAGGATACAGGAGCGTGGGATTAACACAGAAGTTCTGACAATCCTTCAAATTTCTCCATTTGCTTTCAGATTGAGGGTGCCCTCGGTTCTTGTGAAGTCCTGGTCTGACCTTTGGGGGAGCTTTGTGTTATTGTAAGTTAGCGTCTTATGACGATGGAAAGTTTCTATGATGTTTTGAATCTCTTGATCAGAGAAAGAAATTGGATATAAAGGAAGAACAACATTTAGGGAAGCATTCTGAGTTCTGTACGTGAATTTGCATCGTTTCTTGCAGAGATGTTGACAGCTGACACAATGTTGGGATATAATAGGTTCGTTTGTGATGGCTTGAGGGGCTAAAATTCCATCCTCTGTTTCAATTCATATTAATGTAAGTCTACTGCACACCACTTTTTAAATAAGTTAATAAAATATTGAAAATGCTTTACTTCATATGTGCAAACGGTACAATTATTTTTCAAGATGAGACTAATGCAGTTTTTTTATAAAAAAAAATTAGTTAAATTTATAGACCTGATTAACTTTATAGACTGTAAAATTTATTCTTCATTTAAAATTAAAATTTAGGCAATAAAATACTTGTCTCTATTCATATGTGGAAAAACTCTAAAATTTTTCTTGGTGAGACATTTAAATTTTTTAGTTTTAGTGAAATTAACAGATTGATTAACTTTATCAATTTTTAAAAATCCAATTATTCTTGGTTTTGAATTATGTTTTATATTAGATAACAATGTTTTACATGACACTTACAGAAAAAAAAAAAAAAACAATTGGAGTGCCTTTTTAACTCATCGTTTAATATGCATTATACTATTTTTTTAGTGAAACAAATAAAATTAATAGGTACGATTTTGTTGTAAAGCAAGTGAACCCAACTCATCAGAATTGGATTATGTACAAGGCATTTGCTTCAATTTTATCTGTATCATAGAACGTAGTTTGGTTCTCCAGCATAATTTGAAGTCATTGCTAGGTAAAGGCTCGGGGTTCCGTTTGGCACAACGATGTGATTTCAGCGGTTAAAAAACGTTATTTTATCTTAAGAATTTTTTTCAAAAAAGTTCTGTTGGAAAAGAAGTTGTTAAGTATTTTGCCTTATCATGTAAAATATACTTTTAATGTTAACTATATTTGTGTTTGTCCTAAAAAAAAAATGAAAGTACTCTCAATATGCAACATTATCAATCGGGACGTGAAGAAATGATTTTTAAGGTCAATTTGAGAAGATGTTAAAGTAAAAGTAGTAAAATGTAATTGGAAAATACGTTAAAAGGTTGGAGAGTGATATGATACATGAAAGACGGCGGATTCAAACACCCCCTTCCCCTGTTGAAAAATTTTGTTTTTATATAATTGCCACCTTCAAAAAGTAATGGTTAAAATTTAGATTTAATAATAAAAAAAGTAAAAAATTTACTTATTTAAAATATTAAACCATGTCAAAAGATATGTAAGAAAGATTGAATATATTTGTATATATATACTCGCACTTGTTCCAGCTCGTTAGCATTTGGTAAAAAATTTTTTTCACATGCTACCAACTGAAGCCTATAACTGGCTTTTATCGAAAAAAAAAAAAGCCTAACTGGCCTGTTTCGCCCTGGAAAGAAGCAATTGCGACGATTTTTATGTTGTTGCTGTCTATAGAGGCTAATGCTTCGGTATGGCTGTAACTTTTTTTTTTAACCCAAAAAAAAAAAAAAAAAAAAAAAAAACTATTGAAAAGACTACTATTTCAACTTTTTGGAAAAATTAACCCATAAATGTTTTTACATAATGTAAGCCAAATACTTCACGTTGGAGTGCATTATGGCAGTGGCTTGAAGATTTTGGGAGGAGGGGGCAATTGTCCCCCTTGAATTTTTCAAATTAAAAAATTTTCTTCAAAATTTTAAAATATTTAAAATTTAATTTATTTTTATATAGTTACCCCTCCTCCAATTAACGCTGAGCCCATGCATGTTGCTAAGAAAGGACATGCTTGACTTTCTTGGCATTAAAAAACTGCCGAGCGGACAGAACTTGAACCGTTTGAATTATTCGTTGCTTGGATATATGTCATTATCTTGAAACCTAGAAATTATATTTAGAATTTTAGGAACTCAATGTTAATCTATTTACATTCAGTTAGTATAATTTTTATCAATATGAGGGCTATTGACATAAACCTGTAAAAGTGACTAGACAAAGATAATATTTTAATGTTCAGTTTTGTAAGTTAAGTTACCCATGTAATTAAAAAAAAAAAGTTACTCATGAATTTGTGATTGAACTTACAAATATTTTAACACATTATTTTAAGATCTAAATGATAAACTATTAAGAAATTTTTATAAATATTTAAATAAATGCAGAAACTTATCTTTCTCCGTACAATATTATGGGTGTGTTTCTCAATCATAGAAGTTTGTCGATTTAAAGGTTTTTTAATTTAAAAATCCTTCACTCTCTACACCCACCTTGCTGTAAAACGTTTTTCCTTTCCAACAACACCAAAGCAGCAGCAGCCTCTGCAATCCAATCCCTGCAAAACGCATTTCTTGTCAGAGAATGCCATTATTCTAAAACAACCCAACAGCCTCCCTCTCTCATTGAATACTTTCAATCTTCTCTTGGCTACTCCCCAGAAGAGGCCCTGAAAGTCTCCAAATTGTTAAAACAAAAGATTAAGAATCCAGATTTAATTCCCACATTCCTCAAATCCCATGGATTCTCCGCAACTCACATCAAGTCCATAATCGACAAACACCCATATCTACTGTATTACGCCTTCCCTGGGTCATGGTTACAAATCCTCAACTCCTTAGCCGGAGCCTTGAAAGAAGCATAAAACCATTCCTTGACATCATCGGCAGCATTTTGGGTGGAGACGAATTTTCATTCAAATTGCTCAAGCGGCAGTGGTTAATGTTTAATCCAGATGTTTGGGCCATCAATGTTACCCTCCTGAGGAACTGTAGTGTTTTCTATCTTCATTCTTCATAAGGAAACAACCAGGGCTTTTCCAAGTGAAACCCGACAGGTTTAATGAGATCGTGGAGAAGCTTAAATAAATGGGATTTGGCCCATCGTCAGGCTTGTTTTTGGAAGCAGTCTACACAATCTCGTCCTTGGCTCCCCTTTCATGGGACATGAAATTCAATGTCTACCGAAGCTTGGGGTGGTCGGATGAAGAGATACTGTCAGCATTCCGTAAGCAACCATTTTGCATGAGATTGTCAGAGAAGAACATCAGGAAAAGCAGGGATTACTTCACAAAAGAAATCGGCCGGGATCCTTCTTACATAGCAACGCACCCTATACAAAAAATGCTACAGTGTTAAAAATAAAAAAAAAACTTAAAAAATTCAAAAATGGTAAAACTTGATTTATAGATTTAATACACTTAGATTTACTTACCCATGAAAAAAAAATTTAAAAAATTAAAAAAAAAAAGTTTTTGTGCCAGATGCATGGGGGAGTGCATCCGGCTTCAAAAGATCAGTAGCGTAGAAAAAAAGGATCGTACCAGAATATCGGTTTCTTCAACTTTTGAGCTCCAAGGGTTACATCAAGAAATATGAGATCTTCCTTAGAGAATTTAATACAACCGAACAGTTGTTCTTGAAGGAAAATGTGATGAAGTACCAATCAGAATCCCCAGGTTTATTGAAGACTTATGAGGGTCTAGTTGTGTTAGGGGAACTAAACACAGCAGATGGAGAAGTTCGTAATTTATAACAGGCTTTCACTTTTTATTTGTGAAGTTGCTTTGTGTTTGCTTATTTAGGATTGGAAATTTCATGCTGGGAAAGTATGATGTGGAGCAGTGCACCATGAAGAACGGCTTGGAAGATTATCAGGACGAAGAGATCTATGGCAATGGTCTGTATGTTCTTATAAATCTGAGATCAGTTCAATGAGGTTGTGATGGTAATTCATGATATGAGTCCAACCATTCAACAATGTTTGATTTCCAAAAATAATTGGTTTGATGTAGTTCTGATTCATACCAGATGATATTTGAAACTGAGAAGGACATAGGAGCATGGATTGACACAGAGTGTCAATTTGATTTCATCTTTCTCTGGAAAGATTGAGGGCTCTGCAGTTCTTGTGAAGCATTTCAGTTGGAGTCCTGATCTGACCTTCTGGCGAGCTCTGTGCTATTGTAAGACGGTGCTTTATGATAATGGAAGGTTTCTATGATGTTTTAGTCTATCGCACTCCACTTTTAAATATATTAATAAAATAATAAAAATGCTTTACTTCGTATGTAACAAGAAAAAAAACAGTTTCTTTTCAGTGCGTAACTGTTGCAGAGTTGTTGATTTAGGGTTGGTTTGGGTACAGATAAAAGTAAAAAATATATATTTCATATTTCACGCACGCCGTTTAATATAATTTTACATCCTAATTACTCAGCTTTTATTATATTATTTTTCATGTCTTCTATACAACCACTCTATTTATTTTAACTTCATTTTACTCATGATACTTATTTCTATCATCTTGGGTCAAAATTTTATTTCTTCAAAAAATTTTCTCATTTTTATTTTATATCTTCCCAAATGTACCTTAATTAAATTAATAGATATGATTTACTTTATAGTCTATAAAAATTTGAAATTATTCTTCATACAAAATAATAATTGAGTTAATAAAATACTTCGACTTTATTCATGGAAGAAACGCTAAGATTTTTCAAGATGAGATATTTAAAATTTTTAATTTTGACTATATTAATAGACCTGATTAACTTTATAAACTTTTAAAATTTTAAATTGTTCTTAATTTTTGGATTATGTTATATTTTGGTAATATTCTATTTTAAAGTTTAAAATATCAAAAAATATATAAACTACTTATATGCAAACACCATGTTAGAGTAATGCTAATCCCCATTTTTTAATCTATTTTTTCTGAAAATCTTTTTATAAAATTGTTAATCTATATGTATTTAATTTATAAATCAAAGTTTATCATTTTTGGATACGTGTATATGATTTTTATTTTTTTTTTAAATCGGGAAGGTTTTAATCATTTCTAAATGACTAAAATACTCCAATTTTTTAAAAAAAATAAAAAATAAATCTGCACATCTCCAAAAATGCTAAACCTTAATATATAAGTTACATACATCCAGATTAACAATTTTATAAAAAAAAATTCAGAAATGGAATTTTGCACCTGATGCATGCAAACATTACTCACATTGTTTCGGCTCACATATGAAATTAAATTTTTTTAAAAAAAATGGCTTAAGCACCCGAGTAAATTAGATCCATACTCTTTTCTTATTATTAATTACATTTTCAATGATTGACTGATCCATTTTTACCTTTTTCTCTTACTGAGCAGCACCATTTCTTCCTTTAACTTGGAGTATTTGAAATGTATGTCTGTTGCACGTCCAACGTACCCTTTTCTCACTTTTAACCACCTAGTTATTATTATCAAGTGTATTTCCATTCATTCGTTTGTATTTTCATCAAAAACTTTGTTCAAGAAGTTAGTTGGACATGCAATATCCTTTCCAATGATCAACTAAATATAATTTTAAAGGCCCGATTAGACATGTATTTTTCAATTATTTCACTTTATCCAATTTAACCTTATTCACTGTATAGTAATTATCATGTCCTATGGCAATCATCTCGAGAATTGCCAACATTGCATGTCATTCCACTCCATACATTTCTTTTCGCAAGAAAAGCGTGGTGGTCGTCTATTCATGTGTAGTTAAAAGCAGGGTGCACTAGAAATAAACTCTTTTCACACTTTCAATCTAAATCTAGATTACCTTTAATGACCTTAATTGTTCTTATTATTACTTATATTTTTATTCATTCAATTTATTTTTCACTAAGGAACTTATTTTATTGATGTTATCCTATATTTTTATTGATATCATAGTTTTAATGCTAGTAGACCTTCTTTAGAGAGTTAAAAGTTTATTCTACAGCAATTTTTTGTTTAGCATTGCGATGATTATTTTGCTTTTGCTTAAAAGAAAATAGGCGAGTACTTTTAACGGAAGTGATATTTTGAAGCTTCTGTATTAAGCCCTTTTAAACTATCTTTTTATCTAAAAATAGAATGAGCATATCTATAAGCTATAATTCTACTAAACAAAAATTTGATTTATCATATTTTGGAAATGAATAGGCCATAAGCACCTCTTAAATGTAATGCCAAACAAGGCCTAAATCTAAAGGGTAGAAAAAGCATGAGAAAGAGCATTGGCTAGAGCAATTAAAGAGTTGAACATTGCCTTCATATTTCCCTAAAATAAATGCAATGTAAATGCAAAATTAATGTAATTCACAAACAGAAAGTAGGTTTTTCCTTTTCGACAGTAACTCCATACTGTTGTGCTTAATGAATAAAAAAATAATTTTTGAATAAATATGTTTGGTTTTCAAAGATTATCATTTTTTGTAAGAAAAATTGTCACTTTTGAGGGGGATTAAAATGATTTAAATACCCCAAAATAATAATTTCTGAAAATAAAAAGTAGATACTTATATTTAAAAATTGTAAATTTTACTACATAAATTAAATACACTTTAAAAATAGTTTTATAATAAATGAATGGATTACCATATCGGGCCGAAGTGACATAATCTTGTATTAAGCCAACCTAGCAAGACCATTAGTTTATATAAGTTGGAGCTTGATTATACATCATGATAGATTTTAGGCTAAAATGCAACATTTGTTTATTTTTATAATTAGTTATTTTTTATTTTTCATAAATATACTTTCTTAAGTGTATTTACTCTATATACTAAGTTTCTCCATTTTAAAATACTTTGATATATTTATTTTTAATTTTTAAAAATTAAAATTTTTTTAAGACCCAAAACTTTTAGCTTTAAAAAATGGTAATTTGCACGTATACCCACATAGTTTGATGCTAATTACAGATATACCTACGTAGTTTCATGAAATGCATATTATCTCATATAGTTTCACCAAATTTGCATATTACCCTCATGTCATTACCTGCCGTTAATATCTGATATTATATTTTGAAAAATGACGAAAATACTCTCATCCATAGTTTCACGAATTGCATATTAACCCACATAGTTTCGCTAAAATTATATACTACTTCAATGAAATTATGAATACCAATGAGGACATTTTCATCATTTTTCAAAATATAACGTTAGATATTAACCGCGAGTAACAACGTGTGAGTAATATGCAATTTTGATGAAATTATGTGGGTTTAATATACATTTCATGAAACTATGTAAATATATCTGTAATTAGTATCAAACTAAGTGAGCACATATGCAAATTACACTTTTATTACACTTTTAGAAAAATCCATGTTAGTTACTCGCAAAATCCGTGGCCCTGTTCGAGGTTACCCTAGAAATTCACAAGGAAGAAGGATCCGAATCCGATTGTTTCCACGGAAGCGGCCAGAGGGTTGGTTCTGAAGAAAGCTCAGACGAGAGATATTCACGGGCATACTCTTTTATACCTTCCGTGAAAGCTGCGGGAGCGAAAGCTTGGAAGCTCATCTGATCTCCTCTCCTCTTCCAGGTTCCTCCTCTCATCGCTGTTTTTGTTCAATTCAAGAACTTGCTTTGTAAGCTCTCGTTTAAAGCCATTGCTTGGCTTCTTTTTCGGCGATATTTCTTGATTGATCAATAAAAAGGGGAAAATTAGAGAGAAGAAGAAGAAGAGAGGAATATGTTTCGTTCCCTTTGCAGTAGAACGCTTTTCCTTCACAACATCAAAGCAGCAGCACCCACAATCCAATCACTGCACAAACTGTTTCTTGTTAGAGAATGCCACTATTCTCAAACAACCCAACAGCCCTCTCTCACTGAATACCTTCAAGCTTCACTCGGCTTCTCCCCGCAAGGGGCCCTGAAAGTCTCCGAAAAATTAAAACAAAAAATTAAGAATCCAGATGTAGTCCCCGCATTCCTCAAATCCCATGGATTCTCCACGGCTCACGTTAAGTCCATCATCGAGAGACAGCCATTTCTTCTCTACTATGCCTTCCCTGAGTCCACACTAGCATCCAAAATCCAATTCTTCAAAGAATACGGATTTTCAGATTCTAATGTCATGGAGCTCATGCTTACAACTCCCCACGTCTTCATTCGGAGCCTTGAAAGAAGGATAAAACCATTCGTTGATCTCACCCACAGCATTCTGGGTAGACACGATTTGGCACTCAAAATGCTGAACCGGCTGTGGATACGATTTAATCCAGATGTTTGGGCCAACAATATTACCCTGCTCAGGAGCTGTGGGTCACCGATCTTCATATTTCGAAAATGGTAAGGAAACACCCGGGGCTTTTCCATTTGAAACAGGACAGGTTTAAAGAGATTGTGGAGATGGTTAAACAAATGGAATTCAGTCCATTGTCCAGCTTATTTACAGAAGCAGTCTTCACGATCTCGTGCTTGAGCCATCTTTCATGGGAAATGAAATTCAATATCTACAGAAGTGTGGGGTGGTCAGATGAAGAGATACTGTCAGCATTCTGTAAGCAGCCATTTTGCATGAGGTTGTCAGAGAAGAACATCAGGAGAAGTATGGATTATATGACAAAAGAAATCGGCTGGGATCCTTCTTACATAGCAATGCGCCCTATACTTTTGTGTTTTAGCTTAGAAAAAAGGATAATACCCAGATATAAGTTTCATCAACTTTTGTGCTGCAAGGGTTACATCAAGAAGGATGAGATCTTGCTTAAAGTATTTACTGCAACCGAGCAGTGGTTCTTGAAGGAATATGTGATGAAATACCAATCAGAAGCCCCTGGTTTATTGAAGGTTTATGAGGGTCTTGTTGGGTTAGGGGTACTAAACACACCCGATGGAAAAGTTTGTAATTTATAACAGGCTTTCACTTTTTATTTGTGAAGTTGCTTCGTGTTTGCTTGTTTAGGATTGGGAATTTCATGCTGGGTAAGTATGATGTTGAACAGTGCATCATGAAGAATGGCTTGAAGATTATCAGGACAAAGAGATCTATGGCAATGGTCTGTTTGTTCTTATAAATCTGAGATCAGTTCAATGAGATTGTGATGGTGATTCAAGATATGATTCCAACCATTCAAAAATGTTTGGTTTCCAAATATAATTGTTTTGATGCAGTTGTGGTTCATACCAGATGGTATTTGAAACTGAGAAGAATATAGGAGCATGGGATTAAAGTTCAATTTCTCCATTTGATTTCATCTTTCTTTGGAAAGATTGAGGGCTGTGCAGTTCTTGTGAAGCTTTTCAGTTGGAGTCCTGATCTGACCTTTTGGCGAGCTTTGCGTTATTGTAAGACGGCGCTTTATGATAATGGAAAGTGTCTATGATGTTTCGGTCAGACAAAGAAATTGGATATCAAGGAAGAACAACGTTGAGAACAGAGCATTGCATTCTGTTTGTGAATTTGCATTTTTCTCCTTTAAAGATGTTGACAGTTGACACGATGTTTGGATGTAATAGGTTCGTGTGCTTGGGGGCTCTAATATTCCACACTAGAATATCCTGTTTCCATTCGTCTTATATTAGTCTATTGCACTCCACTTATCTATATATATTGATAAAATAATATTAGTCTATTGCACTCCACTTATCTATATAGATATTAATAAAATAATATTAGTCTATTGCACTCCACTTTTACATATATTAATAAAATAATAAAAATGCTTTACTTCGTATTAAAAAGAAAAAAATACAATTTCTTTTTCAGTGCAAACTGTTGCAGATTACTTAATTTAGGGTCGGTTTGGGTACAGATAAAAGTATATAATATATATATATTTCCTATTTCACACACCTTTTAATATAATTTTACATCCTAATTACTCAACTACTCTATTGTTTTTTTTATTATATTATTTTTCATATCTTCTATACAGCCACTCTTATGTATTTTAACTACATTTTACTCATAATCTTTATTTTTATCATCTCATGTCAATTTTTCACTTTTTCAAAAAATTTTCCCATTTTTGCTTTTATATCTTCCCAAATGTATCTTAATTAAATTAATAGATATGATTTAGTTTATAGTCTATAAAAATTTAAAATTATTCTTCATACAAAATAATAATTGAGTGAATAAAATACTTGGATTTCATTCATATATGGAAGAAAAACTAAGATTTTTCAAGATGAGACATTTAAAATTTTTAATTTTGACTATATTAATAGACCTAACTAACTTTATAAACTTTTAAAATTTTAAATTATTCTTCATTTTTGGATTATGTTAGATTATGGTAATATTCTACTTTAAAGTTTAAAATATCAAAAAATGTGAAAACTACTTATATGCAAACACCATGTTTAAGTAATGCAAACCCCTTTTTTAATGTATTTTTCTGAAGATCTTTTTATAAAATTGTTAATCTATGTCTGTTTAATCTATAAACTAAACTTTATTATTTTTGGATTTATGCATATGTATTTTTAAATGTTTAAAATAGGGGAGGTTTTAGTAAATTTTAAATGACTAAAATGCCTATTTTTTAACAAATTAAAAATATATTTATATATCTCAAAAAAAGTAAAAGTTAATACATAGATTAAATTCAGCTAAATTAACAATTTCATAAAAAGATTTTTTTTTAAATATTTAAAAAATATGGAGTTTGGCACCCTAATGTATTACAATATTACTGACAATGTTTTGGCTTGCATATGAAATAGCACCCATGTAAATTAGCTACATACTGTTTTCTTATTATTACTTAGATTTTCAATAATTGACTGATCCATTTAAACTCTCTTAATGAGCAACACCATCTTCTTTCTTTAACCTGGCATGTTTGAAATGCATGTCTTTTGAACGTCCAATGTACACTTTCGTCACTTTTAACCTCCTAGTTATTATTATCAAGTATGTTTCCATTCATTCATTTATATTTTCATCAGAAACTTTGTTCAAACAGTAATTTGGACATGTAATAGCCTTTCAATGATCAACTAAAAATAATTTTAAAGGCTTGATTTGACATTTATTTTTCAGTTATTTCACTTTATCCAATTTAATCTTATTCACTGAATGGCAATTATCATCTCCTATGACAATCATCTCCAAAACTGCCAACATTGCATGTCGTTCCATTCTATATATTTCTTTGGGAAAAAAAAAAAAAAAAAGCTTGGTGGCGGTTTTTTCATGTGCAGTTAAAAGCAGGGTGCATTAGAAATAAACCATTTTTACACTTCCAATCTAAAATCCAGATTACCTTTAACGACCTTAATTTTTCTTATTATTGCTTATATCTTCATTCATTCAATTTCTTTTTCATTATGGAGCTTGTTTTAGTGATATTAGAGTTTTAATGCCAGTGACCCTTCTTTAGAGAGTTAAACGCTTATTCTAGAGCAATTAAGGGTGTGTTTGTTAATAAGTCAAAGTTGTTAAGTTAAAAATTTTTCAATCTAAAACTTTTCACTATCCACAACTACCATATTTTTTAATCATTGCTTCATATTTTTTTATACAACTACTCTACTTTTTAATCATTTTTACACAACTATCAACGCAACTAACTTATTTATTTCAACTTTATCCTATTTATTCCTTATCATTACTCCTATTATATTACATTATTTGACAATTTTTACTCTTTATAACTTTTCATTAAAAGTTTTACTCATTCTCAGACACACCCTAAATCTACAAAGGTTAGAAAAGTGTACAAGAGTTAGAAAAGTGTGTGAAAGAGAGAAGGAATTGGCTAGACCAATCAAAAGAGTTGAACATAGCCTTAAAATATTTCCCTAAAATAAATGCAATGAGAATCCAAAATTAACGCAATTCACTAACAGAAAGTTGGCTTTTGCTTTTCAACACTAATTCCACGCTGCTGTGCTTAACAAACAGAAAGATAATTTTTGAATAAATATTTTTGGTTTTCAAAGGTTACCATTTTTGTAAGAAAAATTATCACTTTTAAGGGTTTAAAATGATGTAAATACCCAAAATAATAATTTTTGAACTTAAAAAGTAGGTATTTGTATTTAAAAATTGTAAATTTTGCTACATAAATAAGTACACTTTAAAAAGCAGTTTTATTAAAAAAAAAAAAAAAAAGAGTGTATTACCTTATCATGTCCAAATGACATAAGCTTATATTAAGCCAACCTAACAAGATCATTAGGTTATATAAATTGGAGCTTAATTATATACATTATGATGTATTTTAGACTAAAATACAATATTTATTTATTTTTACAATTAATTGTATTTTCATTCGTAAACGTGTTTTCCTAAGTATATTCAATTTATATACTAAGTTTTGTCATTTTAAAATATTTCTATATATCTCATCAAAAGAATACATCTGTATATCTACTTTTAATTTTTGAAAATCAATTTTTTTAAGACCCAAAAGTTTTAGCTTCAAGAAAAATCCATGTAAGTTACTCATAAAATTCATGGCCATATTCGAGGTTACCAACTTACCGTAGAAGTTCACAAGGAAGAAGGAACCGAATCCGATTGTTGCGGCGCAAGCGGCCGAAGGGCTCCTCCTTCCAAAATCCAACCCTACATTGCTGCCGTTCTGAAGAACGCGCGCTCTCTCTCTCTCTCTCCCTCTCTCTCTCTCTCTCTCTCTCGTTATGTGTATGCATGTATGCGAAGAAGAGAGACTTTCACGGGTAGTCTTCCTCTTTTGTACCTTTCGTGGAAGCTGCAGGAGCGAAAGCTTGGAAGCTCACCTGATCTCCTCTCCTCTTCCAGGTTCCTCCTCTCATCGCTGTTTTCGTTCAATTCAAGAACTTGCTTTGTAAGCTCTGGTTTAAAGCCATTGCTTGCCTTCTTTTTCGGCGATATTTCTTGATTGATCTATAAAAAGAGGAAATTAGAGAGAAGAAGAAGAAGAAGAAGAAGAGAGGAATATGTTTCGTTTCCTTTGCTGTAGAACGCTTTTCCTTTACAACGTCAAAGCAGCAGCACCCACAATCCAATCCCTGCAAAACCCGTTTCTTGTTAGAGAATGCCATTATTCTCAAACAACCCAACAGCCCTCTCTCACTGAATACCTTCAAGCTTCACTTGGCTTCTCCCCAGAAGGGGCCATGAAAGTCTCCAAAAAATTAAGACAAAAAATTAAGAATCCAGATTTAATCTCCGCATTCCTCAAATCCCACGGCTTCTCCACGACTCACGTCAAGTCCATTATAGAGAGACAGCCATTTCTTCTCTACTATGCCTTCCCTGAGTCCACATTAGCACCCAAAATCCAATTCTTCAAAGAATACGGATTTTCAGATTCTGATGTCATGAAGCTCATGCTTACAACTCCCCAACTCTTCAGGCAGAGCCTTGAAAGAAAGATAAAACCATTCGTTGATCTCATCCACAGTATTTTGGGTAGACACGATTTTGTACTCAAAGTGCTGAACCGGGAGTGGTTACGATTTAATCCAGATGTTTGGGCCATCAATATTACCCTTCTGAGGAGCTGTGGAGTCACCGATCTTCGTATTTCGAAAATGGTAAGGAAACACCCGGGGCTTTTCCATGTGAAACGGGACAGGTTTAAAGAGATTGTGGAGATGGTTAAACAAATGGGATTCAGTCGATTGTCAGGCTTATTTTTGGAAGCAGTCTACACAATCTCGTCTTTGAGCCATCTTTCATGGGACATGAAATTCAATGTCTACAGAAGTGTGGGGTGGTCGGATGAAGAGATACTGTCAGCATTCCGTAAGCAGCCAATTTGCATGAGGTTGTCGGAGAAGAACATCAAGAGAAGTATGGATTATTTGACGAAAGAAATTGGCTGGGATCCTTCTTACATGGCAATGCACCCTATACTCTTGTGTTTTAGCTTAGAAAAAAGGATAATACCCAGATATAGATTTCTTCAACTTCTGTGCTCCCAGGGTTACATCAAGAAAGATAAGATCTTGCTTAGAGAATTTAATGCAACCGAGCAGTGGTTCTTGAAGGAACATGTGATGAAGTACCAATCAGAAGCCCCTGGCTTATTGAAGATTTATGAGGGTCTAGTCAGGTTAGGGGAACTAAACACAACAGCTGGAAAAGTTTATAATTTATAACAGGCTTTCACTTTTTGTTCTTGGAGTTGCTGTGTGTTTGCTTGTAGGATTGGGAATTTCATAGCGGGTAAGGTGTGCTCTTGACCAGTGCATCATTAAGAATGGCGTTGAAGATTATCAGAACAAAGAGATCTATGGCAATGGTCTGCATGTTCTGATAAATCCGAGATAAGTTCAATGAGATTGTGATGGCGATTCATGATATGAGTCCAACCATTTAAAAATGTTTGGTATCCAAATATAATTCTTTGGATGCAGTTCTGAGTCATAACACATGATATTTGAAACTGAGAAGGATATAGGAGCATGGGATTAACACAGAAGTTCAATTTCTCTATTTGATTTCATCTTTCTCAGGAAAGATTGAAGGCTCTGCAGTTCTTGTGAAGCTTTTCAGTTGGGAGTCCTGATCTGACCTTTTGGCAAGCTTTGTGCTATTGTAAGACAGTGCTTTATGATAATGGAAAGTTTCTATGATGCTTTGGTCAGACAAAGAAATTGGATATCAAGGAAGAACAACATTGAGAAAAGCGCATTGCATTCTGTTTGCGAATTTGCATTTTTCTCTCGTAAAGATGTTGACAATTGACACAATGTTCGGATGTAATAGGTTCGTTTGCTTGGGGACTAATATTCCACGCTAGAATATCCTGTTTCAACTCGTCTTACATTAGTCTATTGCACTCCACTTTTATATATATATATATATCAATAAAATAATATTAGTCTATTGCACTCCCTTCTTTAAAGAGTTAAACACTTATTCGAGAGCAGTTAAATCCACAATAGACAAGGTTAGAAAAGCATGCGAGAGAGTGAGTGAGTACTGGCTAGGGCTTTTGTAAAAAATAAAAAGAAAAAGAAAAAGAAAAGAAGATCATCGCCAAATTCATAGATCATCAAAATGCAGAAGCATAAAAGCTTTCTCCCAATTAAATCTTCACTAATAACTGGGCCACTACTCCAACCAGAAGCATCAGATTATCTAAAATCACTACCATCAAGATATCCAAGATCTGACAGGTGGAGGAAAAATTCCAATTTACGAAAGTGTAAACAATGCTCCGCACAGCAGGACCAATTTCTAAGCCATGAACTACCAGCTAAGATATGAACATTGCTGCAACAATCTACACTACTGAACATTACATGTGACAGCAGACAACCAGTGATGAAGATTAATCAAAACGAAATTTACATAAATGTGCGTGTTTCAGTGTTAGGGATGAAAAATTTTAATTTAAAATAATAATAATAATAATATTCAATCCCTGTACCATATTTCCTTGAAATCCTTTGCTTGGTACTGGAGTTGGACATACAAAAAAACTCCAAGGCTAATTATCCTGATGATTGATTTCTTACAGTTGAGAAGAGAAAAATACGCTTTCTTCGAAGAAGGGAGAAGCTAAAACACTTCGGAAAAATCACAATTTGGGAGCAAACGAAAATGAATGCAATTCACAAACAAAAATCTGGCTTCTATTTTTCCCACTCTGATTCCGCACCGTTGTGCTTCACAAACAGAAAATTTTATATACATATATATATTCAAAAATTATCATTTTTCTAAAATAAGATTATCATTTTTTAAGGGGATTAAAATGATTTAAATACCCCCAAGATAAATGATTTTTGAAAATAAAAAGTAGGCACTTATATGTTGAAAATTGTACATATTGCTACATAAATTAAATACACTTTAAAAACAGTTTTATAACAATGGGTGTGTTAGCCTATTAGGTTGAACTAACATAAACTTATATTAAGCCAACCTAACAAGAACCCTATATTCAAAAATAGAAATATGGGCAAGTTCCATGTATACCTGCAAAATTTACCCATAATTCTATATATACTTATGAATTTTCAAAAATTTCAAATATACTTACATACTTTTATCTAAAATTCTATTTATACTCATGATGTTATAAATCCATTGAAGGGGTCTTTAGCTCCCTATGAAATGATAAAAATGTTCATATCTAATTATGATTTTATAGCTAAAAATTTTAACACTTTCAAATCAAATTGTATATTATTTAAATGTAAATTTTTATCTTTGAACAAATTAATCTTAAGTTATATTAGGGCTTGAGTGTATTTGTTATTTTACAGAGATGCTAAAGATCACTTTGATAGATCTCTAATGATACAAGTATAAGTGGAGTTTTAGATAAAATATATTAGTATAGTTGGAATTTTCAAAAATTTGTGGATACATGTAGAATTAAGGATAAAATTTAAGGATATATATGGAATTCGCCATAAAAATATATATAAACATATTTAAAAAGTAGTAATTTATTATAGATGAAATACACCTAAATTAATATTTTTTTATTGGTGTTACATTATACATCATGACATGAGATATTACGCATATCAAGCCAATTCATCTGGTGACAACTAACTTTATCAATTTTACCCTAGAGACCGCAAGCTTCACCCTGAAAATATGGATAAATGATTAAAAAATAAAATAATTACTGAGAGTGAAAATTTTGGCCTGATATTTTTTATTATTTGACCCACACACCCTGAAATTTACAAGGCGGAAGGAACCGAATCCAATGGTTGCGGCGGAAATGCTTCGGCTTCCAAAATCCAACACTACATCACTGCCGTTCTGAAGAAAGCGCTCTCTCTCTCTCTCAAGTATAAGAAAGACGAGGGACATTCACGAGTAGTACTCCTCTTTTGTACCTTCCTCGAAAGCTGCAGGAGTGAAAGCTTGGAAGCTTATCTGAGCTTCTCTCCTCTTCCAGGTTGCTCTCATCGCTGTTTTTATTCAATTCAAGAAATTGCTTTGTAAGCTCTCGTTTAAGGCCACTGCTGGACTTCTTTTTCGGTGATGTTTCTTGATCGATCAATAAAAGTGGAAAATTAAAGAGGAGAAGAAGAAGAAGAAGAAGAAGAAGAAGAAGAAAAAGGAATATGTTTAGTTTCCTTTGCTGTAGAACGCTTTTCGTTTGCAAAATCAAAGCAGCAGCACCCACTATCCAATCCCGGCAAAACCCGTTTCTTGTTAGAGGATGCCATTATTCTGAAACAACACAACAGGTCACTGAATACCTTCAAGCTTCACTTGGCTTCTCCCCAGAAGGGGCCCTGAAGTCTCCAAAAAATTAGAACGAAATATTAAGAATCCAAATTTAATCCCCACATTCCTCAAATCCTATGGATTCTCCACAACTCACATCAAATCCATCATCGACAAACACCCGTATCTGCTGAATTGTGCCCTCCCTGAGTATACAACTATACATTAGCCCCTAAAATCCAATTCTTTAAAGAAAATGGATTTTCAGATTCTGATGTCATGGAGCTTATGGTTTCAAACCCTCTTCTCCTGGAGCCTGGAAAGAAGCATAAAACCATTAGTTGATCTCATCCACAGCATTTTGGGTAAACACGATTTTGGGCTCAAAGTGCCGAACCGGCTGTGGCTATGATTTAAGCCGGATGTTTGGGCTACCAATATTATCCTTTTGAAGAGCTGTGGCGTCAACAATGTTCGTATTTCGAAAATGATGATGAACCACCTGGAGTTTTTCAATGCGAAACCCGACAGGTTTAAAGAGATTGTGGAGATGATTAAACAAATGGGAGTCAGCCCATTCTCAGGCTTTTTCTTGGTAGCAGTCTACACAATCTTGTGCTTGAATCCTGTTTCATGGGATGAGAAATTCAATGTCGACAGAAGTGTGGGGTGGCCGGATGAAGAGATACTGTCAGCACAGCTAAGTTACATGTGTTTGTGAGAGAAGAACATCAGGAGAAGTATGGATTATTTGACAAAAGAAATTGGCTGGAGTCCTTCCGTGGCAATGCACCCTATAGTTTTGTGTTATAGTTAAGAAAGAAGGATCATACCCGGATAAAGCTTTCTTCAACTTTTGGACTCCAAGGGTTACATAAAGAAAGACGAGATCTTCCTTAGAGAATTTTGTATGAGTGAGCAGCAGTTCTTGAAGGAATTTGCGATCAGGTACCAATCCGAAGACTCCAATTTATTGAAAATGTATGAGGGTTTAGTTGGAGTAGGGGAATAAATACATCAGATGGAAAAATTTGTAATTTATAACAGGCTTTGACTTTTTGTTTGTGAGTTGCTGTACGTTTGCTTATTTAGGATTGGCAATTCAAGCAAAGGTCTGGTTGAGCAGCACCTCATGAAGATATGTTGCATTCAAGATTATCAGAACAAAGAGATCTATGACAATCGTGTGCATGTTCTTATAAATCGCAGACTACTTCTATGAGATTGCGAAGGTGATTAATGATATGAGTCCAACCATTCAAAGCTGTTTGGTTTCCAAATGTAATCTTTTTATGCAGTTCTAAGCCATACCACATGATATTTGAAACTGAAAAGGATATAGGAGCATGGGATTATCATAGAAGTTCTTACCATCCTTCAAATTTCTCCATTTGCTTTCATCTTTCCTCAGAAAGATAAAGATTGAGGGGTTCTGCAGTTTTTGTGAAGCATTTGATGGTGTAGGAAAAATTACCCGTAGAGTATGGTAGTTGGGAAAAAAAATCCATCCCTTCAAATAGTGTAGGGTAGATTAGGAAAAAATCATCACTCTCTTTAAATATGATAGGGTAGTTTTCACTCCATGAGTACCCAAAAACGATCTGCATGAGTAGACTAGTGAGTGCTCGAGGATAGTATTTAACAAATTCAAATACTTAAATTATTATTTTAGGCGATTAAGATTCTTTGATATTATTATTTTTAATTATTTATCAACTATATTTTTCTATTTAGTTGCATTTCAAGCTCTACATAGATTTTTCATGATTTAATGACTATAAGTTTGAAATATTAACCTTCTTTTTTTTATGTTTGTTTGATTTGTTGTTATTGGTTAATTAAGGGGCCGATTTGAAACACAAACCAAACTTCTTCCGGCCATCAAATAGGTAGGGTCGGGTAGACTAGTAATTGAACCTGTCTAGGGTATGGCTAGCTGAATCGAACCAACATGTGTTGCAACCCTAATTTTAGTTTTTCGTCCTGGTCTGACCTTTTGGTGAGTTTGTGTTCCTGTAGGACTTTATGATAACTGAAAGCTTCTATGATGTTTTGGTCAGAGAGAGAAATTGGATATCTGGGACATTGAGGAGAAGCATTTTGCATTCTATTTGTGAATTCGCATTTTTCCTTGCAAAGATGTTGACACTTGACAGAATGTTTCGGATGTAATTGGTTCGTGTATGATGGGCTGAGGTGCAAAGATAGTAAGATTTCATGCTAGAGTGTCCTGTTTCAATTCATCTTATTTTAGTCTATTGCAGTTCACTTTTCTGAAGAAATTAATAAAAATAATAAAAATGGTCTACTTCATATGTGCAAGAAGATACAATCAATTTTTTTTTTTACAAAATGACTCATGCAGATCTTTTAATGTTTAGTTAAATTGTAAGACCTGATTAGATTTGTAGAATATACAAATTGAAAATTATTTTTCATTTGGATAGTGAAATACTTGACTTGATTCGTATGTGGAAAAGTCACTAAAATTTTTCAAGATGAGGAATTAAATTTAAAAAAAAAAAAAATTAGTTAGATTAACAGAGCTGAATGACTTTATAAACTTTAAAATTTTAGATTATACTTTATTTTATATTATATATACATGGTAATATTCTGCATGGGATTAAATACATTTTATTTTTAACATGGGGTTCCATTCGAATAATGTGTTTTCGAATCATTTTGAGCAATGGCGATTTCGAACTGCAAGAATCGACCAGGGAACGCAAGCAAGAGTACCCCATTTCTACTTATGACGTGTAGATTCCACTTAGGGCGTGATCAACACCACGGAATTAGTTTAAGTTGAAGGAATTTGCTTTAAGCTACAGTTCCCTTAATTTGGCAGGTAATTTCCATTATTTGACTATTTTCTTATTATTACTTACATTTTCAATCTTTGACTGATCCATTTGAAATGTATGTCTTTTGCACCACCAATGTAAATATGTAATACCTCGATCATTTTTAACAACCCACTTTTTTTTATTAGTGTATTTCCATTCATTCATTTATACTTTCATCAAAAACTTATTTGTTCAAAAAGAAGTTAGATGTGTAATACTCTTTCCAATGATCAACTAAAAATCTTTTTCCAAGCTTGATTTGACAAATAATGTTCAGTTATTTCTCTTTACCCGATTTTACATTATTCTCTATTTGGCAATTATCATCTCCTACGGGAATTATCTCGAAAATTGTCGACGTTGTATATCATTCCATTCTATTCAATTGCAACCATTAGTGTGGCGGCACACGAAATACACCTTTTTTACACCTCCAATGTAGCACCTATATTACTTTCAACTACCTAATCTTTCCTTATTGATCTTTTTCATTAAGGAGCTTATTTTGTTGATGTTACCCTATATTTTATTCATATCAGAGTTTTAATACCAGTGGCCCTTCCTTAAGCATTTTGTACCATAATTCCATGAAATCGTTTGCTTGGTATTGGAGTTGGAAATACAAAGGACTCCAAGACTAGTTCCATTTTATTTTTAATTATCATAAAAGCTTTTGACTAGTTACTACTTAATTTTTGTCTGATTTTGAAAATTCAAAAAGATGCTTCAAAAGTTTTTTTTTTTTTTTTTTTGATAGGACACACTCCAAAAGTTTTTTTAAAAAAAAGGAAAATTTCATATATGAAAACAACGGGCTTTGGCCCACATATATAATATATGCCAAGATTTTTTTCCTTAAAAAGTTTAAAATAGCTAGCTAAAATAAGAGATCTCATTGGATAAGCATCCTTAAATAGTCAAGGTTTAGTCCCTTGTGGTTCACCTTAGCATCATAATCAAGGCTTACTATATAAATATCAATACGTGCACAGCTAAGTAGTTTAACATCAGCAAACGCATTGGAGAGATTACCGGTTTCGATTTCGAGAATAGCAAGAGACTTAGCAGGATCATAATCAAGCTCTTAAATCATCAAAATGCAGAGGAAGCTTTTTAAATGGTTACCAACTAAGCTTTTTGTCATTACCATTTTTCTTTCATGGAACAAAACTAGTTCATTACAAAAAACCAGAAGAGTCCATGTACAATTGGTTTTCAATAATACTCGGAGAACATCCCCACCGGGACATTACAACATCAGACGTAGATGAAACAAAAACTGCCAGATGGTGTGCAGTCTAGTTGTCATTACCATCTTAAATTGCTCAGATTGCACTAAAGGCAGAGATTTAGCAAGATCATAGCAAGCTTAAATCATGAAAATGCAGAAGCAGCACCAAAGCTTCCACCCATTCAAAACTTATTAGTAACAGGGTATAAATCATCAAAATGCAGAAGAATCGCCAAAGCTTTCACCCAGTTAAAGCTCATTAGCAACAGGGTATAAATCATCAAAATGCAGAAAAGCACCAAAGCTTCCACCCAATTAAAACGCATTAGTAACAGGGTCATTAACTTGAACCCATCTAATAAACAGTGCCCCATAAATCAGTGGTGGAGCCAAGACCTTGGATGAGAGGAGGATTTGCCATTGAGGGGTCATAATATTTTTTAAGGGCGGACAAACATGTAAAAATAAATTATATTTTTTAACTATTAAATAAGCTTCAAGGGGGGATTTTTATGTCTCTGCCACCGCCCTAAATCACTACAACTAGCTTCTTTTTTTATTACCTTGCAACTTTGTATCACAAGAGATAATGCTCCCACTAGACTTCGAAGCCAAGACCACACACTCGCGCATCTGATGTGATAGCACTGGGTTAGCCCCAGTTCACTCTCTACTACTAAACTTGGTTGCTACCTAATTCGTACAAAAAGTTTCCAGAAATGTCTTTTTCCCAACAATGAAAACAACATTACAGTTCAATACAAACAGGAAATTTTCAATCACAGCAAGTACACATTTGGGTGAACGTCTTTCAATAAATGTATCCATAAATGGAATGCCAGTATCAGCTTTTCCTCACTTTTTGCTTCACTAATATCAGATTCCTTCAATCTGATTAAACATCATTTAAAATTTTAGTTATCGTGAAAACTCCAACTAGTGCTGCAAGGCTGTGCCACATAAATGTTCAACAACTACCGCATATTAACAATAATACAAAGCTCATAAAAAGCTTTGCTATGACTCCAACTGAAATGCTTCAGTAGCATTGTAGAAAAAGCCCTTGATCTGTCCAAGGAAACAGGAAAGGAAATTTGCAATTGGAGTAAATTGAAGGCCAGCAAGAACTTCACCAACAGTCCCATGCTTTTTTATCCTTCTCAGTTTCAAATATCATGGGATTGCTCGGAATTGTATCCAAGGGATTGCAATTGGAAAGCAAACACCTCCCATGCTTCACCAGTTCATTCAACTGATAGAAAGAGGCATAGGAGTGTCAAAAATCCTGTTATACTGTTAATCAGGGACGCCGTGTCTCTTCATGATGCAACATTGGGGACTTTTGATATGTACCTCAAATTGCTCGCATTTTTTCTATTTGACGTGACTAGATCCTTATAAATCTGCAGTACATCAGGGACTTGTGATTCATACCTCGTCACACATTCATCCAAGAACCGCTGCTCACTCATTACAAACTTGTAAAAGAAGCCTACGTCTTTCTTGATGCAACCCTTTGAAGCCAAAAACTGAAGAAACCTATGCCTGGGGATGATCCTTTTTTCTAAGCTATAACACAAAATCTTAGGGTCATTTGAAATGTAAGAAGGATCCCAGCCCAATTCTTTTGTGAAGTAATCCATAACTTCCTTAATCTTCTTCTCTGACAAACGCATGCAAGCTGGTTGCTTTCGGAAGGCTGACAGTATCTCTTCATCAGACCACCCCACACTTCTGTAGACCCTCAATTTCATGTCCCATGAAAGATGACTCAAGCACACCATTGTGTCAATTGCATGCATGAATAAGCTTGACAACGGGCTGAATCCCATTCCTTTAACCATCTCCACAATCTCATTAAACCTCTCAGGTTTGGCATTAAACAGATGTGGATGTCTCTTTAATGCTTTCGAGATGAGATCATCCTTGATGCTGCAGCCTTTCAGAATCGTCATATTGGTGGACCAAGTGTCTGGACAAATCCGTAACCTTTGCCTGCAGAGCAATTTGAACACAAATTCATCTCTGCCTAAAAACCCACGGGTGAGATCAAAGAAGGGTTTTATTCTTCTTTCAAGGCTCAAGGAGAAGAGACCGGGATTCTTAACCAAGACCTCCTCGATATCAGAATCTGAAAATCCATTTTCTTTAAAGAATTGAATTTTGGGTACTAATTTGGACTCAGGAAAGGCATAGTGAAGGAGACATGGTTGTCTTTTGATGATAGATTTGATTTGAGTTGTGGAGAATCCATGTGATTTGAGGAATGTGGGGATTAAATCTGGATTCTTAACCTTTTGTGTTAACTGTTTGGAGACTTTCAGTGCTTCTTCTGCGGAGAAGCCAAGTGAAGCCCGAAGGTAGTCGGCGAGAGAGGAAGGCTGTTGGATTGTTTGAGTATAATGACATTCCCTAACAAAAAATGGGTTTTGCAGGGCTTGGATTGTCAGTGTCGGTGCTGCTGCCGCTGCTGTTTTGATGTTGCTGGAATGGAAAAGAACTCTACGGCGAAGGAAATGGAACATATTTCTTCCTCTTTTCTTCTCTATTTTTCTGATTCTATCTTTTTTATTGACTAAGAAGAAATGTTGAGATCCAAAAAAAAAAAAAAAAGAATGTACATGAATGGCTTAGATGAGAACTTACAGCCAGTTTCTAATCGGAAGGAAACAGAGAGGGGAGATGAGATGAGCTTCCCAGCTTTCTCTGCCGCAGCTGCAGGGCTTGCAGCGACGAGAAGCCAAAACAAAAAACAAAACCTAAAAAAAACAAAAACAAAAGGCCCGCATCCTGGGCCTTAAAATTTTGACATTTTGAACAATAAACTGTATCACTTTTTAATTATTTGCAGAATAGATCTTATGAATTGCCTATTTTCGATTAAGGGTGTGTTTGGCATTATTTTGAACTTGTCAATTTAAAATTTTTTATTTTTAAAAGTACATATTTTCTAATCATTTCCTCACATTTTCCTAAATATCTCTCCTTTTTTTTAATAATTTTTTCGCAACTACAATACAACTATTTTATTTATTTTAACCTTATTTTTTTATTTTTTTATTATTGTCTCTATCATATTACATAACTTCTTAAATTTCAAATAGTTTTACACTAATTGCGTATTTGGGAAAAGATAAAATTTTTAGAAGACAAATTTTTTAGTTTAAAAGTTTTTGAATTGAAAGAAAATAATATGAGATGATATGGATAATAATAGGGGTGCAACTTGGGTAGGGTACCCGCGGGTTGACCCGCTGGGTACCCTAAATCGGGTAGGTTCGGTTCCATAGA
>JAXCLR010000092.1:5026614-5052520 GCA_035584095.1 Annona squamosa | reverse complement strand
GGGTAGACGTTTTTAAAAAATGGGTAAGGGTAGGTTCCACCCCTACCCGGGGGTACCCGGACCGACTTGCACCCCTAGATAATAATAAGGAGTATGGAGAATAAAGTTAGAATAAATAGACAGTTGTATGAGTAGTAATGTAGAAATAATCAAAGTGTAAAATAGTTGTACAGGAAAATGTGAAGAAATAAAGAAAAATAAAATAGTTATAGAAAGTGAAAAGTTTAAACTTAACATTTTTTGCCCATTGCCAAATACACCTAAAAATTTTTTCATTTAAAAGTTCTAAAAATTTTATTAGACATCTAGGAGCCGTAAATTAAGAAGAAAATGCTCACTTTGACTTGTTTTTGGATTCCTATGATATCGTAAAAGAACCTATAAGTGCACATGAATATTTCTTTTGTGTGTGTTTATATATATGTGTGTGAGAAATATTTAGGTGTAGTACAACTGCACCATTATTACGATGCAGTTATGTCAAAATGAGTCTCACATTATCATAAAATTATAATTTGCTTCACTTATTGTATTTAGAATAATATATTCTATTACTATTCTAATTTTCCTCTCAAATGGATGTGTATGGACCCTATCTGAAAATGTTACAAATTGAACGTAATAAAATAGTTTGATATAAATAACAACTTTAAAGTGATTTTTTCAATATGTAAACTATTATCATAAAACTTATACATAGATAAATAATTGTATAAAGTTTTATTACATTCTAATACATATGGAGCACTATTTTTGAGCAAATGTACCGTTACTGCATTGAAACAACTCTCTCTCTCTTTCTCTCTCTCTATATATATATATATAACCTATGCATTTACCTGCATCATAATTAACGGTATATTTGGCCCAAAATAAGTCCCGAATGTATTTAAATATATTAATATTTTATATAATTATTTATCTAGATATAAATTTTATAGCATATAGTTTACATGTTGAAAAAACAACTTTAAAGTTTTTATTTATATCAAACTATTTTATTGTGCTAAATTTGTATTATTTTCATATGAGGTCCATACACATATCTAATTGGAATAAAAATTTGTATGATAATAGAATATATAATTCTAAATATAATTGGTAGAGCATATTATAATTTTAACTACACCATAATTTTGGTGTAGTGAAGCTGCACCTGAATATTTTTATACATATTAATATATATATATAGAGAGAGAGAGGGGGATATTCAAAATTACGGTACAGTGGCACTGAAATGGGCCTCACATGATGATAATATTAAAATTTACTCCACTCGTTGTATTTAGAATAATTTATTCTATTACTATATCAATTTTCATCTCAATCTGATATGTGTATAGACCCTAGTTGAAAATGAATTTAATGTAATAAAATAGTTTTTTCAATATGTAAATTATTTGCTATAAAATTTGTATATGAATAAATGATTGTATAAAATTTTATTATATTTTAATATGTGTGGAGCCTAACAACGGACAAATGTGAGCTACACCAGAATATCTCGCTTGTATATGTGTATATATATATATGAAAAATGTTCCAATGCATGTGACATATGACTGCACCTTGCAGTCCATGCACCATGAGCCCTACTTGATCATGAATATAAAATTCACCCCACCAATTGTGTTTAGAATTGTTATCTTTATTACCACATTAATTTTTATTGAAATCCAACATGTGATGGTCCCCATTTTAAAATGATGTAAATCGACGTAATAAAATAGTTTAACATAAATTTTAAGTTTAAAATAATTTTTTCAACATTTATGTCATCTAAAATATGATTTTTGGGCAAATAATTATATAAAGTTTCATTATAATCTAATATGCATGATATCTATTTTATAGCGGAAGGCACCGTATCGCAGTTAGGGGTGTTAACGGATCGGGTTGGACGAATTGAAGCCTAATCCTAATCCTAACTCATTTAAAATATCTCGACCCTAATCCGTTTATTAACTCATTTAAAAAACCTCAACTCTAAGCTATTTATAACCCATTTAATAAATGAGTTGGTGGATTGTTGATGGGTTGTATAATAAATAACCTGAAAGCCTAAACTCTAATAGATGATGATCTCATAGGGAGAGACGAGAGGGTGTTTTCGGCGTAAGGAAAATGGAAATATGGCAGTAACGGGAAAATAGAATTAAGGCAGCAGTGAAAAATGAAAATTAGGTGACTTGAGGAAGACTTAGAGAAAGAAAATAACCAAGAGGTTTACATGTATATATATAACTTTAATGAGTTAAGCGAGTTAAATAGGTTGAATGAATTAAACTTGTTGAATAGGTTATATGGGTTAAATGGGTTATTAAACGGGTTGACGAGTTATAAAATCTCAACCCTAATCCATTTATTTAATTAAATGGTTAAACTGATTGGCAGATCATAACTCATATATTTAAAAATCTCAACCTAAATTCATTTATAAACGCATTGGACGAGTAGGTTGACGAGTTGGCCATGACCATTAACACCATTAATTACGGTGCAATCCATGTGCACATGAATGCGTGTCTCTCTCTCTCTCCGATGGCTTTGACGAGAACTTACAGTCTATATAGCTAGTTTTTAATGGGAAGGGCGTCTCTCTCTCCCTCTCTGTCTCTCTGTGGATGGCTTTGACGATGGGAAGGAAACGAAGAGGAGAGATGAGATGGAGCTTCCAACCTTTCTCTATTGCAACTGCAAGGCTTACGGTTACTAGAAGGAAAATGACTGCATCTTAGCTTAGGACTTTTGTTTCTGACATTTCACAAAATAAACTGTATAAGTTTTATCCATTTGCCAAATTAGTATAAAAGACAATGTTAAAGAATGGATTTGAAACCGAAATCAAAATTGACCCGATCTTAAAAAATAGTAAGTCTTAAACCAATCCAACTAAAAATAAAATAAAATATGAGTTTTTAAAAATAGAGTAAAAATAGGATTTATTCCAAACCAATCCTACCAAACCTAAGTTATAACCTGTGTTACAGGAACCTCTACGATATTTTAAAAGAATTTATAACTTTCTGGCTGTATGGTATTTTCAAAACGTGGCGATAGGGGCAAGATGGTTTATAATTTAGTAATTTATAACTGATCTTTTCTTTTCTTACCAAATAGTTATTTGCTTTTTCCCTGGAGAACGGACACATCTACAATGCGAGCATGGACTCTGATTCGTGTCATCTGCATGTGGCTGTGGCACTAGAACTTCAGACTTTCGGAAGAAAAGTAGCCCACTATCCTTGTAAATTGTAAAAGAGCATTTTTGCCAATTTAAAAAATGTAAGTGCGTGCCAATAAAAAATGTAAGTGCGTGCAGACTTTCGGAAGAAAAGTAGCCCTAGGTTTTTTATTTTTGATTTTTGATTTTTGATTTTTTTTAAAAAATTGGAACCATTTACTGCAAACTTTTATAACCATATTTATACTATGCATTTTTCAAAAATTTTGACAGTTTTTTATCATAGAGTTTGATAGTGATATAAGTCACTCTCAGAAAACACTTTTTTTTGTTTACCCTCAAAATTATTTTTGGAAACATGATGATAAAATAAGATATTTTAAAATATGATTAATGGTTTAGATTTAAAATATTTTTAAATTAAAAAAGGTTAAGCATGTAATCTCTATTATTATGGTAAATTTTAAATCCTTAACTATGATTCAGTGGTAAGTATTAAATCATTAACTATGGTTCAATATATACATATTAATGTAATCTTTTTATATATTGAACCTCAATACTTACATGTGTTTTGAGATTTTCTCATGTTTTATATTTCTTTTTATTTTTATGACACGTAGTCTTTATATATCTTAAAATCTGCCGTTTTTAATTTACATATATTTTCGAAATCCTATTTCTATTATAATGTCCAAGCGTATACCAAGAGGGTCTTCCAAATTTACGTAATTCATTAGGAATGCATCTCTTGTTGTTTGTTGATTCTTTTTTTTAGTGCTATCATATTTTAGTAGTCTTATTATTTATATTTAACATTTTTCTCGACGAGCATGTTATATTTTGATTTGCGGATAATAAAACCTCATAGTTTTACTAATTACAAATTAGACGTCGGGTTACGCATACTTGCAAGTTGGATCCGATATGTTCGCTTTTTTTTTTTTTGGGAAAAATAGACTTTGCTATTAACTCGATTATTGATAGTATCCATGTTACACACAATGCAAATTTTCATAATTAATTTTATAAAAAAACTCCAAAACACGAGTGTTAAAACACGACTTCGCATACTTAAGAGGGTCAACTTTGAAAAATTCCATTTGATTCTTATTATTTAAAACACTTTTTTTCACTACTCAACATTCACCGTTCAATTGACTTGTTTTATTTCATATAATTGCATGGTTCAAGTGCACAATTTCTGTTGTTACTTCCACCCATCTCTAGTGCCGCATCGATTTCAAATTAACAGAGGACTGCGTGGGGAAGGGGAATTGAAACAGGGGAGAGACCGACTAAAACACAATCCAAAACCAATAAAATTATCTGTTTCAAATGATACCAGATTTTTGTAGGGAAATTGTAAGTTGTGTTAGAAATATAAAAATTTGTATAATCAGCACTGAGGTACAATTGTAGCACATCCGGTCTCTTATGACCAAGGTCCAGGGGTCGATTCTCCATGACAGCTAAAATCCAAGGTAGTGTACCCAATGACCAATAAAAAAAGAAGTTGTATTGGAAATTTAAAAAGCTATCCTGAGAATGGAGGATACAAATTTCAAACAAAAATCTTGTATCCTTTGAAACAGGCCCGGTAACTTGTTCCAAGTCATACAAAATTCTTGAATTGAATCAGTGTCACCATTTCTAAGATAATTTTTCAATTTTCAAGACAACTATTTCAATTTCTAACACAATTTTACCCATTCCCAATGCAACTTTATTCATTCTTAATAAATATTATTATATTCTCATTCCAAATACAACTTCGATCCAAAAATCCCGTATCATTTAAACACTCATAAATATCTCCAAATATAGTTTCAATTATAGGTTTGGCACCACTCCTAATAGGGCTAAATCTCACTTTAAAACAAAAATTTACCAAGGAAAAAAAATCTTATTAAACAGCATTTACTGAACATAAGTCCCCATTTATTGACAAGAGGTACAAAGGCAAACTCATACAATAAGAAAGACACAGAGAGAAATTCACACCAACGACAGATCCACGTCACACTCAACCTTGTTGAATCCTTTCTCTTAGTTGTGGTTGCATCCCCTTCTCCTCAAATTTTCCGGCAGTAACCAGATGTTGCAATCCTTGTGGAAACCTGTTCAATTTCAAGCAATATTCGACCCGAAGATGTAAAAGGCTTGGCATTGCGCCTTCCGCAACTTTCCACTCTTCTAGCTTACTTAAATACACAATGTGCAATGCTTCCAGTTGAGGAAACCCTTCCAAGGAGCAGACCATTTCCTTACCAACATAAGCTTTATCAAATAATTTGAGAATCCTAAGGTTGTTTATTTTCTCCAGAACCGGCATCGGATCATCCTGTAATTGGGTCATCCTCAGGGTGAGCTTGGTGAGGTTTGGAGGAAATTCATGGGGATTTGGTAGTTTCTCTAACTTCCCATGCAGAAACAGCTTAAACAGATTGTCGTGAAGTGAGAGGGGTGGTAATGTTGAAATTGAGCAGTCATCCCATTCCCCCAACTTCAAATATTGCAGCTGCTTCAGGTTGGGCATAGCATCAAACAATCCTCTACCATGTTTATATAGATCTTCCCCCCAAATTGCTAGTTTCCTTAGATTGGTCAGCTTGCCAAGGCAGTCCTCTATCCAGTTTCCTACCTCTATATGTGTTAGAGTCTGGATGTTATTCGAACAATCATGCTCAAGCAGTCGATTTCCATTAATTTTGTACCAAGAAGAGCATTTAATTATTTTTCCTTTGACACGTATGTGGCGGAATGATTGCATCTCCCATATAATGTTGGGTATTTGAACAAGGTCGTCTGAAGTTATATCCAATGTTTGTAAATTGCAAAGACATCTTATTGATGATGGCAAGCATTTTAAGCGACTCTTCCTACACCCAAGGTATCTCAAGTGGATTAGTGCACCTATTTCATTGGGAAATTTTGATAATGGCACCCCATATATGTCTAGCACCCTCAACAATTTGAAGCTACTGAAAAGAAGCTTTTCTTGGTTCTTTCCTAGATCAGGTAGAGCAAAATAGACAAGGGAACGAAGATACGGGGTCGAGGTATAGAAAGGATTGTACCCATGGATTTCACGATGGAAGGCCAGGCGACGCGCTTTCGACTGTGGAAAAGAATGTGGAATGTTGTGCTCAACTTCAAGAAACTTACTTTCCTTGGCTTTTAATATCGAGAGGTCTCGAACAAGATCATGCACGCGACAGCTTCTAATTGCTCTGTTGCAATTTCTTCTAGCTACTTGAACAAGGCTTCGATCAACCAATTCTTGAAGATAAGCTTCCGCAACTTCTTCCAACGTCTCCAACCCTCTTGGCTCTATGAATCCTTCGGCAATCCACAATCGGACTAGCTTTCTTGCATAAAACTCATCATCTTCAGTAAAATTGCCAAGATAGAGAAAGCATGGCTTCAAGCGATATGGCAGGTCTTTGTAGCTTAGAACCAGTATTTCATAGATACGAGCATTGTCTTCAACAAATTGCGTGCGAATGCTTTTCAGAAAATTCTCCCATTCAATGGGACGCCTTGGTTTCCTGGACAAGAGTCCTCCCATGATGATGATTGCAAGAGGCAGTCCACCACATTTTGCCACAATCTCTCTTCCCAACTTTTCAAGATCTTGGGGGCACTGGTTGTTCTGCTCTGGGAAAGTTCTCCTACAGAACAATTGCCAACTTTCATCTTCCCCCAAAAATCTAAGCTCATAAGAAAGGCTCTGGGCATGCAAAGCTACATCATTCCGGCGAGTGGTGAGCAGGATTCGACTTCCGTTGTTCGCATTTGGAAAAGCTGCCTCCAAACCATCCCATGCTTTCTCTTCCCATATATCATCTAAAACTATAAAATACCTCTTCTGTTTCAAACACTCAAAGAGCTTCTCTTTCAACTGAATGACATTCGTCTCGTGTCCCAGAATTTCAAACTGCTTTAGAATTTTCTGGCTAAGATCCCGAATTGTGTAATGCTGAGATACACATATCCAAGCAGAGCAATCAAAATGATTCTGAACTGCATCACTATTGTAGATTTTCCTGGCAAGAGTGGTCTTGCCCAGACCAGCCATCCCAACAATAGAAACAACACATCGACGCGACTCGCCGCCAGTCAGCTGTGTCACAAAGGCCTGTACTTGTTCCTGAATGCCAATCACTTCTGTGTCTTCAAGTTTGGGAGAAGTTTCCCTCCATTCTTGCTGATATTCACTCCCCACGCTCTCCCCAACACCATCAATGTCTTTAATACCATATGTCAACCTCCTCTGGGATATGTCTTGGAGCTTCTTCCTTATCATTTCAATTTCATTGCCAAATCTACGTCGAACCAACATATCCAAAACGCAGAAAACAGCGTCTTCAACAAAAACCAAGAGTTTTATTCTTCTCCACGGCCGTCGCTGTTGTTGCCGCCGTCGCCCGGTGTAGGAGATGAAAGTGTCAATAGCATCCTCCACTTCACAAGCAACATCTTGCAACTCTGCCACCCAAATCTTCACCCTTTCATCCCTCTCTTTCTTTTCTACTGCATCTTTCAAGAAGGCCTGCATCCAACGCAGCTCTGTTTTGACCCACTCCAGCTGGCCTGGCGCGCCATGGATGAGAGCTGCTTGGTCCAACAGAAATTGACCTAGCTTGCAAACTGCAAATGAAACAATAGCGTCCACCATTACTGGTCTCGCTTCCTTCCCTGCTCTGTTCCTTCTTCTTAGTGCTTTTTGTTAACTGCCTTGCAGGCATTTGATTTGCTGTGAAGTAAAGAATCGGCCGCCGAGTGGGGATGAAGGTTGCTCAAACCTGCGCTTGCAATTAAAGCAAAAGTGGATTATTCTTGTTGCCGTGGGGCTTTATTTGGAAAATAAAAAAAGAGAATATTTTAATAAATTTGTGATTAATAGGAAATGATTGAGGTATAGTTGGAATAAATAGATTGTTGTATGTAGTTGATAGGAAAAATGATTAGAATATAGAGTACAAATGGAAAAAATAGTATGAATGATGAAATAATTATTAGCCATAGGAAATGGAATTCCACCATTTGCATCTCATTCCCATATTTGCTCATTACCAAACAACCCCTTGGCCCTTGTCGTCCGCCAAAATTGAAACACTAATGCGCACCACCAGCGTGAACTAAGGAAGATGATGACAATGGTTGTCTTCGCAAAGAAGATGTTGGCCATGAAATCTAAGATTTGAGTAATTTAGTTAACGGCAAGTGATCGCTGGTACTAGGTTTCATGTTGGGCGTGATAAACATGAGTGGCAGTAGGGTGAAAATCGGGTTAGGGTGAGTTAGGGTATGCCAAACCCTAACCTTACATTTAAAAAATCAAAAATTCTATTTGACTTTTTTGTTAAATGTCAAGGCTAGAACAAGGTTGGTTCTATCATTATATTTTTTAATAGGTCTCAGTACAAACTTCGAATTGATTTCAGATCAGCATCAAAACAACGAGGCAAGTTGAAAAAAAGGTAAAAGTTTAAAATTCATATACATATTAATATAAACTCACATTTATGATAAATTTAAAGATTAAATGTTTCAATATTTTACTATTTAGGGTGTGTTTGGTAATGAATAAAACTTTTAGTGAAAATTTTTGGAAAGTAAAAGTTATCAAATGATGCGATATGATAGGGGTAATGATGAGTAGTAAAGATGATAAAATTAAAATAGATAGGTTAGTTTTGTGGATAATTGTGTAGAAATTATTGAAGAAAAGTATGGTAGTTGTATAGGAAAATGATTAAAAAATATGATAATTGTGGAAAATGAAAAGTTTTAGATTGAAAAGTTTTAACTTGACATGTTTTATTAATTACCAAACACACCCTTAGTGAATAAAACACAATTATTATAATTAAACATTAGCAAAAAAAATTTAATTATTTTGTTTACAACTTAACCTTGATAAATATGTGTATCAATTTTAAAAAAGGCATTGATGTAATTTTTGAATTACAATTCATCATCATCATCATAAGCCATTTTCCACCTAGGTGGGTTTGGCTGCATGGATTCTGTTGTGTCATTCTTGACAATTTATGACTAAATTTTATGTAATTTGTAATATTTTAAAATTTTGTTTAATAACTTCCATCCATTTTTTTAGGCCTTCATCTTATTCTCCTACTACCTTCTACTTGTATAAACTCTGTTTTCTTAACCGGTGCTATTTCAAGCCTCCTTTTAATATGACTAAACTATCTTAATCTATTTTCTCTCATTTTATCAGAAATTAGTATCACTTTTAAGTTTTCTCCAAATACTTCATTCCTAATTTTATCTTTTCTAGTTTTACCACTCGTCCACCTTAACATTCTCATTTCCGCTACGATCATTTTTTGTATATGTTATTCTTTAACTATCCAACATTCTGCCCCATAAAGCATAACAGGTCTAATCGTAGTCTTATAAAATTTTTCTTTTAGTTTGATTGGAACTCGACGATCACATAAAATTCCTAACGTACTTCTCTATTTCTTCCATCTTACTCGAATTCTATGTATTATATTTTTCTCAATTTCTCCATTCTCTTGAACTATTGATCCTAAGTACTGAAAGTGATTAATTCTTGTGACTACTTAATCTAAAATCTTAATTGGTTCCTCATCCGGTTATTACTATTATTAAAATTGCATTTCATATATTCAGTATTTGTACGACTAATTCTAAAACCATTAGATTCTAAAATGTCTACCCACCTGTTCAATTTTAAATTTAGTCATTCTTTAGTTTTATCTATTAAAACAATGTCATCTACAAATAACATACGCCAAGGTACTTCTTCTTGGAGATAACTAGTAATTTTATCTATTACTAAGGTAAAAAGATAAGGACTCAAGGCAGAGCCTTGATGTAAACCTATTTTAACTGGGAAGGCATCAGTATCTCCACTAATGGTCCTCACATTCATAACAGCCCCTTCATACATATCTTTAATAATATCAATGTATCTGTTATTAATTCATTTTTTTCTCATCACTTGCCATATTAACTTTCTTAGTACTTGATCATAAGCTTCTTTTAAATCAATAAAAAAATATGTATAAGTTCTTTTTCTTCTCCCTATACTTTTCAAATAGTTGTCTAAGTAAGAAAATAGCTTCAGTGGTTGATCTTCCTGGCATAAAACTAAATTGATTTTCGGATACATTAATTTTCTGTCTTAGTCTATGTTTAATTACTCTTTCTCATAATTTCATAATATGACTCATTAATTTTATTTCATGATAACTTGCACAGTTTTGAATATCTTCCCAATTTTTATAGATTGGAATTATAATATTTTTCCTCCATTCACTTGGCATTAACTTTGCTTTATTATCCTATTAAAAAAATTTGTTAACCATGTTGCACCTACATCTCCCATGTACTTCCATGCCTCAATTGGTATATTATTTGGGCCTAAGGCTTTTCCTATTTTCTTTTTCTTTAGAGCTTCATTTACTTCAGATATTTGAATTTTTGGAAAATAACTGATATTCCTATTTTCTTCTCTATTGAAACTAACATCTAATGTTAAACATTCGTGTGGGGCATCATTTAGTAAACTATAAAAATAAATTTTTCATCATTCTTTAATATTATCATCTTTGACTAGAACTCTTTGGTCATCGCTTTTAATACATCTAACATGTGTTAAATCTTTGCCTTTATTTTTTCTTAATTTAGCCAACTTAAAAATATCTTTTTCACCTTGTCTAGTTCCTAATATGTCATATAAGTTCTCATACGCTTTATGTTTAACATCGTTAATAATCTTTTTAGTAGCTTTTTTTATAGTTTGTATTGTTGTAAATTTGTATCATTTTTATTTCTCTGTCATGTTTTAAACTTCTCTTGTTTAACATTTATAGCTTTTTGAACATTTTCATTCCACCATTAAGTTTCCCTATGCGGGGATCTACAATTTTTATATATACCTACAATATATTGTCCTATTTTTTTTTATGTTAGTTGTCATTTTATCCCACATTGATTCTACTCAATCTTCTTATGTATCCTATTTCCCTTCTTCTATCATTCTTTTACTAAAAAATTCTATGTTGTTTCTCTTTAAATTCCACTATTTAATTTTTGAAATTATATTGTCTTTAGTTTTTGTTAACTCTTTTTGTGTATATATATCCATCACGAATAATCTATGCTGCATAGCTAAGCTCTCACCTGGGATAACCTTACGATTTATTCAAAGGGATTTATCCAATTTTCTTATAAGGAAGAAATTTATTTGGCTAGAATTGGTCTCACTCTTTAAAGTTATTAAGTGTTCATCTCGTTTTTGAAATAAGGTATTCGCTATAACTAGATCATATGTTATAGCAAAGTCCAAAATGACATTCCTCATTTCATTCCTTATTCCAAAGCCGAAACCTCCATGACTTCTTTCATATTTTACATTCTCCTTTCCTACATGTCCATTTAAATCTCCACCTATCACAACCTTTTCTTGGTTAGATATCCTTTGCATAACACTATCTAAGTGATCCCAAAATTATTTCTTGATTCTATCATCTAGTCCTACATGTGGTGCAACTTCTACGCCTAATATAAATTTTATTTGAATAATCCTATTATTTACTTTATTGACATCTATAACTTTATTTATGAATTTGTTATCCACTATTACAATTAAAATTTTGAATTACAATTAAAATTGCTAAATCGCAAAATGATAATATTCATTCTTGTAAAATATAAATAAAATAAATAAGATATTTTATTTCATTGATGAATAATGTGAATGAGATAACTTGAATAATACATATGCAATTAAGAAATAAAAATTTATTCATATAAACGAGTTACAACATTAGACGTACATCAACATAAATCATATTCACATTCATAAATCATAAAGTTAAACATATGTATCCAACAAAATAGCATTCACATAAGTCATGTGATTTATAAAAATAATATACACATTGTGGGGCAGGGTGGGTCAAGGAAGGTTTGGATATGGTAGACTTGCCCTCGCCATACCCCTTAGAATTAAAACATAGGTCTAAAATCTTAATCCACCACCATCTCACCAGGTCAAAATTCTTGCTTTGACCTTCTGTAAAATCGGAGCGGGGGCGGGACAGATCACAAGTCAACTTAACTCTATTTTCACCCTTGAGTGCGGGTCCTGACTGACCTGCTATTTGTGTACACCTCCTCATCTTTTTACAATTTTGTAGTTTATATTGTTTCTATTTTGAGTGCGTTTGTTTCACTAAAAAACTTTTCAATTTAAAATTTTTTATTCTCTGTAACTATTTTATTCTTAAATTATTTTTTCATATCTTTTTATACAAATTATCATATGTTTAAATCATTTCTACACGACTATCTCATACACATAATCTATCTATTTTAATTTTATTTTCTTTATTTCTCATCATTGTCTTTACTTTATTACATTATTTTTTCTCATTTAAAAAATTTTTACACTAAAACTTTTTCATCCAAAATTTTTTTCACTTCCCAAACACACCCTTTTTTAGAAAAATAAATGAATAAATTTATTTGCAAAAAATACTTATCATTATGAGACTTGAATTAACCTAATGAATCTTAGATTAGGATGTTATCCTACACCATATGACACATTAAAGACATGTTTATTTACATATAAAACTTTTCAAACTAAATTTTTTTAATGTAAAACTTTTTGCACTCTACAATTTATCTATTTTTTAATTATTTTTTCAAGCCTTCAAATACAGCTACTCTAATTTTTAATCATTTTTATACAACTACCTACAAAACTAACATATTTATTTTAACTTTATTTTTTCTACTATTTGTTATTACTCTTATTATATCATATCATTATTCTTTTTAAAAAAATTTTACACTAAAAAATTTTTATTTAAAAGTTTTATCACTTTCTAAATATACTCTAAAATAAATAGAATAATTTACAAACATACCCTTATAATTTAATCATAATTGTAAATGTACCTACATAATTGTCAAAATTGTAAATTATGACTCCATTGTTTGCACGAAATTACAAATATACCCATGCTATTAGGGTGTCATAACGAAAAAGCAATAGCATTGGTATATTTGTAAATTTATGCAAACAATTACGGTAAAATATAAGGATGTGTTTATTTAAAGAAAAGAGGATAATGAGAATGCAAAATCAATACTCAAATAACCTCTTTTTTTAATTCCTACCCTCGTATTTCGATTATTTCTCATATCTCTTCAACCATTTTCTATATAACCATCACATTTTTTCCTCACTTTACCCGTATCATATCCATTTTCTTATTTTCTATTTTTCATTCTCATTTAAACAAACAAACCCTAAATGTTGCCCATGTATTTATAAAAATAAAAAAAATATTTTTTAATTGTGGAGGTGTTTGGTAAACAAAACACCTTTTTAATCTAAAACTTCTAAATCTCTGCAACTACTTTATTTTACCACTTTGAAAATTTTTATATTAAAAGTTTTACTACTTTCCAAACACACCCCATGTGTGTTGTGCCCATAAGATAAGCAACCATATAAAACTTGCACCCATATTCAATAAATGGATTTCTCTTGAAAGAGGTTGTAAGGCAAAAAAAGGTGGCAGGGCTTCATTTGTAATTTATAAAGATTCATTATTTTTCTCTTTTTTTATAACTAATTAATGGCATTTTCATCTCATTATAATCTTCACCATGTGTTTGCTTGCGTGTAAGTAGGGTTACAATGCAGTTTTTATGTAATCCTATGGTTGGGGGCCACTTTGCTAAAGGAATCAAAATCAACCATTCATATTGTTCAACATTATAAATTTCATCAAAGGATAAAAAATATTTTGATCAATGGTGTGGGTGGATCATATTTACTAAAATATATGTATTATGTGTAAATTATTAATAATGCACAGGTCTACTCATACATGTATTAGAATATAATAATATTTTATAGAATCATTTATTAACTCACACAGGTGATACTTCAAATGGTTTAAATATAAAAAAAAATAAGGTTGGGAATTAACGCACCAAGGTGCAAATACTCAATTTTTTTTATACAACTGTTAATTTAAGTATATTTAATATGCTTATCAATTTTTACCATTTTTGGATATTTTTAGATATTTTTTAAAAAAATTTAAATTGGTGACATTTTTGTAATTTAAAAATTAAAAAATCTAAAAATCTCTAAAAATGGCAAAAATCAAGACAAATGTTAAATATACTTAGATTAACAGTTCTGTAAAAAAATTTAAAAATATATAAAAATGAATTAAATGCACCCTGATGCACCGAGCCTAAGTGATGCATTTAGGCATTATCCTAAAAGAATATATCTTTAAAAGTTAATATAATAAAACAATTTATTACACACTTTATAAAAATTTTAAGATGAAGTTATGCATCTCTGTGATTTAGATGAGACTTAGTTTCCTAACTAAATAAATAATTTTAAATGTAATGAGATAAATTAGATTTCATATCACCATAGACGTAGACTAAAGTGTTTCTTGAGCGCGGTATTTTGAGAAATGTTTCTTGAAGATGATTTTCGTCTTCAAACAGGTGATGCATTGGGCGATTTCAAGCATGAAAATTGCAACGTAATCCCAATTTCGAATATCCCGAATGTCCATGGGCAGATGGGCAGCTAGCAAAGCACAGGGGTCCGGGAAGCTTGGACTATTCATCCTAATTTGTTAATTTGGAACTTGATAAGTAAGGCATATGTGGAGGGCATCCAATATGGCAATATCAGCCACCCATTTTCAAATTTTATTTTTTTTTATTTTTCTCATCAGTAGGTTTTAATAGATGTATTTAACCCATGCACCAAATTTTATCAATTTATAATTTTTATATATTTACTTTTTAATTTTGAAAAGTTCAAGGTTTTTAAGGGGTAAAGAAAAATTATTGTTCCAACTGAACTTTTATTTACGATGTCACATTTTTCCATATTATATTACAAATCAAGTCTATAAACTCTTATAAATTTTTTATAATTAACTTACATTATTAAGGAAGTCATCAAAGTTTTTCAAAAGGGAGATAACTCCCTCTTGAGAGACATTACTCCTACTAGGTTTCGAATTCAAACTAAAGAGAACTTCTCACATTTGATACCAACCGAGGGTTGGAAAAATAACTTAATACCCCTGAAATCGATTTTTTTAAAAATAAAAATAGATATATAAAAAAAATTGTAAAATGATTAAAAAAATTAGCATATGAGTTAAATATAGTTAGGCAAAAACCAATCAGAAAAATGTATCGTTAGACAAATATGTTTATAAAAAATTTTAAAAAATTAAAAATACATTGAATGGGGGTTGATGCGCAATGCATAATATATTAACATATGACTAGCGCCCTACACAAATGGGCTACTGATTTTTGCAACAAGTAACCAAGGCAAACCTATTAACAAATTCTGGTTTATCTTGGCGCGAGACAAATGTGGACTGGAGGAAATGTTTGAAGGGTCGGTTAAAATTGAACGTTGATGAGCAAAGGAAGCCTAAGACGGAAATTGTGGGTTTTGAGGCAATCTTTCGTGATGACTGTGGTAATTTTATAGCGGCCAAATGTGAGTTGTGCATGGAAGGATGAACACTTACGATGGAAACTAAAGCAATGTTGCAGGGTATCGAATGGTTGACGAATATGGAAGGGCAGGAGATGGAGATGAAAAGTGATTCCGTGGTCCTTTTAATTTTTTTATTTTAGTTCTTTTTAATTTTTTAACTGAAGAAATTCCTAGACAATCTTCAGTGGAGATACCCTCAAAGAGATTAGATCATTGATCTAAAGAACAGGCAGCGAACACTTGCTATATGATGTTATGCATACTGGTAACAAGTAGCTCGCTCTTTAGCAAATTTGGATTTGGAGAATGTTTGCAATAATTTTTGTGGCGGGATCACCCACCAGATTGCATATACAAACTTCTTTGTAAAGACAAAATTTTATCTATTAATGAATGCTAGTGCTCTCTTCAGATACCTTAAGCTCCGTTTTGAAAGATGGTGTGGGAATTACTTGCACTCACAATTTTTACAAAAAAAAATAGAGAATGTTTTTGGCAAAACTTCAATTTAACCGATTATGCGGAAGAAAAATGCATCTGGAGTTATGTTCTTCCCTACACACTGGCGTATAAATGCATGTTTAAAATGTGAAAACTCAAAACTCCAAATTCAAGAGGTTGCCCTAGAAAAGGAAAAAACATGAAAATCGAAGATGCGTTTACAGGGAAGTAACCGAGTCAAGTTATATATGTTGAAATAAGCTAACCCCTGACTCTTAACACAATTGAAAAATCTTAATTTTATCCGTTTATTGCTCATCTATAAAAGCCTTGCCTCTAATCTTAATCCATTTAACATAAATGGGTTGGTAGCTAGGTGGTTATTACCAAGGTGGTAAAATACGTCATTAATGAATTGATTAGTAAAAGATAAAAATAACAAACTATTTGAAATGTAATCTTAATTATATATCAACAAAGGTTTTTAATGCTAATTATTTATTTAAATTTAAAGAGATATGATCATATTAGTAAGGGCTAAGTAATGACTTCCTCACTTGCATCCGATTCAAACCGCCCTTGTGCAGTAGCCAGAGTCGGGGTGGGCAGCGATGTTAGACAGAGCTTGAACTACCGGATCCCGCACATCCTTTGCCGCACATCAAGGGAGCTGGCCTCGCATGGCGCTTCTCCGCTTTTACTCACGACCTCGCAGCACATCTCAGCCATCAAACTCCGAGACCTCCCGAACCTCAATTTAATCTCTGATTTCATTTTCTACAACCTCCCTCTGCATCTGAAACTGGGAAGGAGGGGTTGCCGTCGCTCAAATGGCATGAGGATTTTGTGGCCAATCAATGATCATGACCGACAATAGCCAGTTGTTGCTAGTGGAATTTACTGTAGTCATCCCTGTTGATTCAATTATAGGCTGCTGCTGCAGTTTTATGCATGTGGATTCTAGTTTTTGTCGTTGGATTTTAGTAGAGATGCTAATGAAATCAATGGAGGCAACGATTGGATTTTCGAGGCTGGACAGATGCTGCAATTGGAGTTGAAGATGGCGATCGATTACATGACTGCTCTCTATTGCCAGTTTTACTTCGTGGCTGTAAGACCGAGCTTGTGCTTTGGTCACATTGAAAATCAGCAGCGGAGAGGGCAATTTTTTCTTTAGGACGAAATCGTGATGTCGATGGCAGCAGAAAAGCAAACGCCTTCTTCTTTCCTTTTCTTCACTCCGTGTATATTTTGGTCTCCTCCTCCGCCTCTTCCACTGTGGCTGCCGCCCACATTTTTCTTTGTCTTTGGCCTGAAATCCACTTCGGCATCTGATGAATCCTTTCCCTCTCCATACGCCCGAAACCATGTCTTCCGGTGGATACATGACCTATTCTCCATCCCCGTCCACTGCACCTCGATCTCTTTATATCTCTGGCATCCGATCCGCCTCAGTTGCACTCGTCGAATCAGAGAAGTATGCATTTCTTTCCCAATCTTGGATCTGATTGCTATCGACTCGTTATTTCAGCGGAACCTGGTAGATCCCCAATCCAACAACGTGGTGGCGCGAAATTATCCTAAGAGGCATTAGTGGCGGCAGCAGGAGCAGCGAGGGTCTGCCCTTCTTTAGCCTTCCCCATTGAGAATGACGGATCTTGTTGTTTTCAATTGCCATTGGGACAAAGGGATTTCTGGCAATCATTATTTATGGCTGATAAAGGTCCTAGATATGGACAACGAGATCTAAGTGCTGCAGCGGTGGGGAGGGCGATTTTTTCTCTAGGATGAGATCATAAAGTTAGCACCGACGTTTTCTCGTATTTTTGTTTTCTGAGTAGAAATTGGGCGAATCTTAAACCGATGAAAGTAAACCGATGACCTTTAGGAATGTAAATGTTAAAAACTCTCCAAATTTAAACCGATGAACGAGATAGGAAGTGATGATTTCGAGGACGTCTAGGAATGTAAAAGTTGCGCGAGAAATGTGGTCTCGGTGGAAGTAAAAAATAAAATATTTTAAAAATTTTATAGTTAATGTGCAATAAATAAGTTTGTTGAAAAATAATTAATAAAAAAAAATGATTCCCTCCCACATCCCCCAGATGCGCAGTGAATCGGGAGCTGTGATCTTTTATAATCAGGCGTAAAGGCCCGGTGTATTCGACCACCATTTCGTGTCGTCCGATTTTGCGGATTTCATCACACCCATCGGATTAAAAAGGAAAACTACTTTCAGAAAAAGAGAAAAAAAAAAAAAAGGAAAACGGGCTGCTTTCCGAGCCATTAACGCGCTCGACATTCTTGCAGATACTTACCTCGATTTTTTGCAGTCGACCTCCTTTTTCAGACCGCCGGCTGCTTTTCACCTTTGGACATAGCTTCTGAGCTTCCCATGAACCCTGCCACTGCTGTCTCTCGTTTTGTCTCTCGTTTTGTCTGTCGTCTAGTTTGGAAACTTCGGAATTGCGCGGACACGTCTTTCAACGCATGATTTTTACGATCAAAATTTTTTATTTTTTCACTTTAACTCTTAGTTTTTAATATTTTTCTTTTCTACTTTTTTTTATTTTTTTATTTATTTTTCTTTTTAATCATCATTTTCATTTCAACTTTATTCTGATCATTTTTTATTAATTATACTATTTTTAAAAAAATATTTTATTTTTTATTTCCCACCATTTCCGGTCATCCGACACTTTTTTACCAACCAAACCTACCCTAGTCGCCCAACTCGTCACTGCCAGAAAGTCGTTTCTCTCACCCGGTTGCTGCTTGCGTCTTAAACAATCTTGCCCACATGGTGAGTTTTGCAATGTGCGGAAAAGAATGTGCATTGAATCGGAACTTTCCAGGCTGCCAACAAATTGAGATGAGATTTCTTTGGATGCTGGTTCAGTGCACCTGGGTTTACTTCACCTAAAAAATTTTTTTTTGAAATTTTTTTACATGACTGTTAATTTAAGTGTATTTTAAATTATTAAAAATGTCATTAATTTTAAAAATTTTGAAAAAATTCTAAAAATCTCTAAAAATGATAAAAATTTATACACATGTTAAATACACTTAAATTAATATTTTCATTAAAAAATTTCAAAAAAATAAAAAAAATGGGTGAAGTACACCCAAGTACATTGAACTAGGGTTCAATTTCTTTGGCCATGGATTGGGCTAATAATAGCCGTAGCAACAAATTTTTTTTTTCATGGATATATATTTTCACAATCATCTCAGCTTATTTTACAATTACATCTTAAGACATTCTTACAACTTCACAACCAATATTCTAACAAACATCTACAATGTTACTATTTTTTCCACAACAATATCAATTAGTGGACATTCCTGTGAAAACTCAAGGAGACAACTGCCATTGCAATTTGTATGCACACGCATGATAGTGAGATTTGATCGCCTATAAAGAAGAAAAGAAGCCAACTCCCAAGCCAACCAAGCTAAGCTTAGTTGGTTCAATAGCAACAAATTTGGTTGGCAAAAAGTTTATCCAATGTTGACAAGACTGTTGGCACGAGAGAGTGAGCAAGTAGTGGTGGGTTGTTCATCAATAAAAATTAAGATTTTATAAAAAAAAAACACTCCTATGTTGAAAATGGGCAAAGTTGTCATGTTTCATAGTGATCGTGAGCTTGATCGATAATCTTGTTGGTGACGATCGTAGTGAGTTATGATCACCAATTTTAGGGAGGTGGGAATTAAGATGGTCAACCAGTGACCCAATCCATTTTTTAATCGGGTAAAACCAATACTTTTTTGACTCGGTATAAGAATAGGTAAAAAACTTTAACCCAAATTCAAAAAATTGTCGGGGTGGGTGGACTATGTCCCAACCCGCTCCTTATATATTAATTTATTAAAAACTATAAGCCTATGTTTAAAGTTTATTATTATTTTCTTTCAAAAATGTTATATTGTTTACAATTATCTATATTAATAGTAGAATAATTAATTTATCCAAAAAATAATATAAGAATCAATAAGAGGAATTTGTACATATATATAAATCTTATGTATAATTGTATATTAACCTATTTTAATAAATTTATATTATATTTTCTCGTGTTTTGTTTTAGTAATGATGTATTTTTTAATAATTAGTAAAATATTGAAGCATATAATATTTAAATTAAGTGTAGATGTATATTTATGTTTGATAAATATATAAATTTTTAAAATTATCTTATTTGATCCATATTTTTACTCGAGGCACTTTCTTGAAACCAGTTCGAGGTCAACTTCGAGTTTGTCTTAAGACCTATTAAAAAAAGTGAAGGTCAAACCGACCTTGTCTCAACTTGGTATAAACATGGGATCAAATTGAATTTTTAAAAAGTTAGGCAAACCTTGACTCAATATGGCCAACCCTGAGTCTCACCCCTAACCAGTTTTGAGGGAAATGATAAAGGAGTTGTGAATTGATGTTTTTGAAAATAAGGATCCATTGGATTTGGGGAAAATGTCAGATTTGATAAGAAGAACGTGGCAATAGTGATCAGATGGTGCTAATGAGCTCGCCGACTCTGAGGACAATTGTTGTGGTGCAATAATTTCATTTGTTTTTATTGGCTTTTGGTAAATTTTGATGATACTTTTATGTTGTTTTAGATTGACGGAGGGTGTGTTTGATAATACGAAAAAAAATCAAGTTAAAACTCTTAACTCTTCATGGTTATTTTACTTTTTAATTATTTTTTTAGATTTTCTCATACAACTATACTATTTTCTAATCATTTTCACACAAGTGTTCATACAATTAACCTTTTTATTTGAACTTTATTATCTTTACTCTTTATCATTATCTGTAATAATTAGGAAAAAAATGAATTGACTATTCAACTAATGATGTATCCACTAAGGTGATATCCTAACCAATGACCATTTGACCAAGCAATGAGCCAAAAAATAAGTGGAAGGTTATTGGGCTAGACTCAAATAAGCTCACTTAGAATGATGGGTTGAGTTATATAAAACATCGCGAGTATTTGACTTAATAGCCCAAGGTGCTTAAGTGTTTAAGGTGTTGGTCTTTGGTAGAGGACGTCTCGAGTTCGAGTTCCAAAGAGTGTACAAATGATGTATTTTGCCTTTTTGGGCTTTGTAAGTCTCACCAGTTTGAAATTCAAATTTAAAATTTGATTTAAGATCGGATTGCGATCAGAGATCTTGAAATTTGAATTTGAAATGAATTTGAGATCGGATTGCGATCAGTGAACTTGAAATTCAAATTTGAATTGAAATTGGATTTCGAGTGAAAAATCCTCTGGTGAGTTATAAATAAACGAGTTGAGTACTCGATGGAGATACTAGAGGAAAGAGGATGAACGCTACCGCAGGAGAAAGAAAAAGGCCGATCCAATCCGTTTAAGTGATCCAGTTCATTTTCTTCTTTAAGATAAGGAGGATTTTTCCTCTTTAACATTTAATTATGACATGATTTAATGAGGATTTATCACATAATTATTTAGTGGTTTTACTAATATGTGATTTTATGACCATTAATCATGCTGGGATGATATGAGATATTATATGCTTAATTGCACACAGAATGGATGCCACATAATTATTTGAGAAATTTATTATTTACATTAAATTAATTATATGAGGATTTATCAATAATTTTGAGAATGTATAACATAAATGTAATTTTGGGCAAGATGAAAAACATAATGACATAATTATAATTTATTTTGAGTAAAATAACTTAATGAGTAAAATTATTTACGTTATATTATGCCCTAAAATTAAATATGTTAGCCAAATTATTGATGAGATGAATTTTTAATGCATATAAGATGTTTAAAGGAGATATATATACGAAAATAATATTAAAATATTATTATATATATCTTGTATAAATGGTCATATGGAAAAAAATGGATGTTGTTGTCTATTTTTAAGTTTTTGGATATTTTTACAATTTTTCCTAATGATTTTTCTGAAAATCATAAGTTGTCAAAGAGTTTTTATAAAATCAGAAGACAGCAGGAGAATCCGTAATTTTCCCAGAGATGGTACGGGCTTCAGGGAGTGGGCTGGATCCAGGCTAAGTCCAGCTAAAGACGAGCCCAACTATTGCGATGAGCCTCAGAAGGAGGATCCAGTGAGCTAACCAATGGCTTAGAGCCTAGAGATGATACCTAGGCAGTAAAGCCCAGAGCACGGCCCACAAGGAAGCCCAGTCGGGCAGTACCAGCGGCGGCGAGGGACACGTGGCACCGTTTGGTGCGTTCATCTTTAAATTGATGTAAATTGAGCTCTAGAGGTCCGATTTGAGTAATCCAAGGGTCATTTCCTATGGATTTGAGTGATCTAGGGGTCATTTCCTATGGATTCAGGGGCCAAATAATGCCTAGAAGTTTGAGTTTTTGGGGATAGAGGAGTACTTAAATTCTTAGGATAGTCCCTACAATTTAAGTTGAGTACTTCTAGGAAGAAATGATGACATATAAGATGTATTAAAAGCTTTAAAAGTTGAGCAATTGAGTGAAGATGATGTGTTCTTATGATCTTAATTGTAGGGCATAATCCTACTTACTGAGTTCTTATGATTTACCCATTTTTCCTTTGACTCTCAGATAATCCTGTGGATGGTGATCAATGAGATAGTGGTGACGTTCTAATGAATAAATCTTTTTATTTATTTCTTTCCATGTAATGAGTGACTTGACTTGGATGTAAAGAATTTATTGGCGTAGGCATGTTCGTAATAACTCTATGGACTTGTATATAATAACGCAAGTTTATTTTTTATTGCCTAAATGAGATAGTTTAATCATCACATGGAAAGATCTTGGAGTTTTAAAACGACTTGGACCGAAAATTTAGGCAAAAACCTTGATTTTTAGATCAGGCTGTTACATTATCCTTATCATATCACGTTGTTCTTTTCAAATTCAAAAACTTTTACCCTAAAATTTTTATCTAAAAATTTTATCACCACTTCTCAAATACATCAGAAATTAAAAAAATAACAAAATGCATGAGTTCCCCAATAGCCTAACCCTGGCCCTCTGCTTGAGGCAACTAAAAATCGCCTCCTAATTAACCACCAAGCGTTCCACTCCCACCAATACACTGTTCGATACACCCACCATGCATTCGCCTCATTTGCCCAACTGGATCCATACACATGTAATGCCATGATCGTGGCCCACAGTGACTCCCCACATTGTTGCCTTCCCTGTTACTTCCAAATGCTGGAAGAGCAAATTCTTCCACTTAATACTTGCACCTTCGTTCTTCTTATTAAAGCTCACAAGAACATATTGATGGGGAGGAAGGTCCGAAGCCAGATATTGAGTAGTAGTACCAAGGATGTGCTGATCATCAAGAAGTCGTGTGAGAGGAGAAAAGCAGGAAAATGAGATCTGGAAGAGATAACAACAGAGGGAGATGGAGATGCAAAAGTGGTCGGCGGAATGATGGGAGAGTTGATTGCAAAATATCTTGTGACCACAAAGGAAGGTATTTGCAAAAATGCTAAGCACATTAATGGCTCTAACAGCAGCCCATTTTCATTTTTAATCCAACAAGTGAGATGAAATCCGTAAGCTTAGATGACACGAAATGGCGGTCGAATACACCATGCGTTTATGCTAGGTCCTAAAAGATCATAACTTGATTTAAATGGGGTAGTAGGTTAGTGGATCGAAAAGCTGATTGACCATAGGAATTATGCCTGTGCACGCACTTTGCCTTCTCATCAAAGCTGCTCTTTTTCATGTGAGGTGCTAGCCAATGAAATCTTTTCATATTTTAATTATTCATGGGTGAAATAAATATATATTAACTATTTCGAGAATCGATCCAAAGAGAATCAACAAAACCTGAAAGATAATTGTATAATAAATTATTATCAAATATACATGTAGGCATTCATCCAAACAAATTCCAATGCTCTTAGTTTGGTACAGGCAAATGAAACCCTTTTTGGACCTCTCTCTTTACCCCTTTACATATATCGGGCTTACGTTTAACTATTTATTTAACTTATTTTAATTATTATTAATATTTTCAATTATTTTTGGGATAATTCCAAGCATGAACAAGTTTCAAAAACGACCAAGACGACTTCACGTTTTCACTGTATTTTCAAATATTACAATGCCCTTATAGATTAATACCAAGATGCCCTTAACAAAAATCTAAATTTCTCTCCTCTGTTCTCATGCAAAGAATGATTTTCATAACATGTTATCATAAAGTTGTATTTGATAAGAATATATGCAAACAACCTATTTTTTTTTTTTTTTGCCTAAGTTTAAGTTTCAACGAAGGTTACTTTGATAAAAACAGAGAGAATATTCTCATGTTGAAAACATGGTAAAAATGTATTATTATGTTGGTCATTTTTATAAATATATGATCGTGTCTGAAAGATGAAACTTACGTTCATATTTGTGGTTAATCCATTTTTATGTCTTACGATGAAATTTTTTCCTCATCAATACTTGTCTTGCATCATGTCACCTTGTGTTTTTTTTTCACTTTTTTATAGCTATACATTTTTCTGCCACACTGTTTAGGAACCTCGAATTTCATTTTCATTTTGCATTGCCATACCAAATCGGGCCTTTGTGGACAATGAGAGGGACCCTGATTCGTGCGATTAACCGCACAGGGTAGCTGTGTGGTCAACCAATGGGGCCATATGTATTTTTCACAACCTGGTAAGCGTTGCTAGATATATAAGCGCTTACAAATTTTTTTTTTTTAGAATTTCTACTAATAAATTGTAAGTGCTCATTTAGTTGGGGCATGTAATTGTATAAAAATCATTAAAGAAACGGAAAAAAATTCCTCTTGGAGATTTACTCTTAATTCCTCCATACTCATAAACTTTAACTCGAGATTCCTCACCTATCTTTGCCGTTAACTTTAGTAAGACATATGTGCCCACAAACCACTAAGATTTGCATATCTAGAAAATAATGCTTGAAAATTAGATGTTGTTAGGCCTTAAAAATAATCAAGAGCATGAAAATGTTAGTCGAAGGTTTGGATAACCTAAAATGGGTTACATGTAGACAGATCTTGATATGCTACCAAACCACAATAATTGCTTAGGTAGATAGAAAATTTAAGATTAAATATTATCCACATAAATACACTCTAGGTATTAAAGCTATGGGTATAAACAAATTTTTGCTGAGGCCCATGGTGGCAATGCATGTAGGTGGAAAGTAAATTTTATCAACTATTCCTTTGAACTTTTTTAAAAATAATTTGATATCTTAATTATTTGAATATTTTACTTTTTTATTTTTACTCTTATATTCTAATATTCTTTTACAAAAAGATTCTGCTAATTCTTTAATTTACTCATGTTATATCACTTTACTCTTATATTTCTCAGAAGATATTGTCTTCCCATCCCACTCGTCTACCCTACCACCGTTACCAAATGTGCCTAAAAAATGCACGTGGGACTGGGACCACGCCGTTTACCGTACCGCTGCGCCTAGTCATCCTGCCAATGGGAGAGAGGAGTATACAGCACGTGTGCACAGTGCGAAACTTTGGAATGTGGCTGCATCCACCCGAGACCCATCGCCATCCTCGTCCCCGACCAAGTTGTCGTCCTGCGCATACTTCCATGCATAAGAGCGGAAATGCGGCTGGTCCCCTACGAATATTCATATTCAGCTGCACACCAGCTGCTGCGTAGTTTATACGCTGACTTTCTT